>VXBZ01004185.1:0-45826 GCA_013399135.1 Heliornis fulica | reverse complement strand
CCTGCCAGCCCCCTTCCCCGCTGCCGGCGGGAGAGCTAACACTTGGCCCCTTCCCCACTAACGAGCCAAGGGTGGGCAGAGGCCCCGGCAAGAAGCCCTGGTAACTCTGGGAGCAGGTCTGCTCTTCCTCGCTGTGGAGGAATAGAGCCTCCTGGAGCTCCCACAATACCTCTTGAGGAGAAAGGCATCCTTAGACCCCAGTTTCTGGGGGTTATGAGAATTAGCCTGACCTCCTACTGCCGCACTCCCCCCGCTACTGAGGAAATTCCTTCCCCGAGCAGGAGACAGTCCTTCCCCAGCTGATCCCCAGACCAGCTAGTAGCAGAGGAGTCTCAACAGGAGAGACCCCCTATTCCCAGGAGAGGCAGTCCTCAAGATAGAAATAAGCAGGAGCTCCAGCTAGTCACCTAGTAATTTTAATTATTTACGTCTGCTCAGCAGGCAGCAGAGAAAGCAAGACAAGGGAGGGAAAGCAGAGGCAGAATTAGATATTTTCCTTCCCTTCTCCAATTGCTGTTAACTATTGGAGATAAAGGTAATTTCCAATACTGACCTCATCCTCCTTCATCCCAGGGAAGATCTCATTCCCTAATCTCAAGAGGGTTTTCTTCAGATATCCTGTGCAAGGAGAGAAGACACACCTCCCAGTTACAGGGAAAGGAAAAGGCAGATTTTGCTGATAATATCCACAGGAATAGCAAGATTTTTTTTTTTTATTGAGAAAGATTTGCCCACCCTTAAGGACAGGGTGTACCTAGAGGATAGAGAAGAGAGATATACAGGTAGGGAGACTGGGGAAATTGATCTCTGAAATAATCTTGGCAATCAGAGAAAAGGCTGTTTCCTAGGGGAACACCCCTTTAGTAGTTAGCTGCCAAGAGGGACAGAGGATTTCTTTCCTGTGATAAACCCAGCGGTTTTAGGGGACTGGCAGTCCCAAACAGATAATTTTAATACTCAAGATCCTGATTTCATTCACAAGCCATTCGCTCTCAAAATATTTCTGGAAGAAGCTCTTGGAATAGCTGACGGCAACGCTCTGAGGATGAGTCTCAGAGAAGGAGTGTGAAGGGCAGCACCCCAGAAACCAGCACTGAAGAAAAAAATCCACCTCCCTTCAGAAAATCTTCCAGACGAGAGTGAGTGACCACATTACATCTGTCCTTGTTTGCCATGTCTCTTCTCTCACTGTATCTGCTTTCCTTCTGCTCTCTTTCTGTTTATGAACCTCTCCCCAGCCTTCTTTTTCTGCGTGTCTTTCTCCATCTCTCTCATTTAGCTCCTTAATATGCTGTATGGAATTGACCCGATTCTTTTTGTCACTGTGTGGTTTATGGGAAATCTTACCCTTATTTAATTGTAAGAAACCTCGCTGCCCTTTCCCTTCTACTTTCTTTCACTGGTTTATTCATCATAGACTCAGCTTTTATCATCACCCCCGTGAGATTGATTTCTGTCATGTAGCGGTCATTGAGAAGAATAATACTGGCAAACAAAGTGTTGAGGAGACGGGATCAGTGATTTGCATTGCTAGTGTCCAAGGATGCACCTGGAGGATTGGAGTGTGAGTTGTTCTCCATATGAGTCCTACCTACTATGCTTGTAACCGTGGGAATAAAATCATTGTGCAGTGCAGACCTTGCTGTGCCTGGGTGCCAAACCAGTGCTGGTGCTCCAAGATGGGTGTCCTAATGTACCTGTGGGTTGTGGGATGAATTCTGGAAAGTGTGCCCTTGAGAGAAGAGTGGGTTCTGTGGTGCTCAGGGGTCTGAGAATGAAATCATGACAGTGTTGGTGGAACCTGCTCTGAAAGCCAAAAGAAGCCATTCCATTGCCACCAGCGTTCACTGTATTTTTATGCTGTGTTCAGGGACTAGGAATGTGAATCTTCATGCTAATACTGTGGTGAGCCAAGCTGGCAGCGTTTTGTAAATGAGGCAGTTAATTTCCAGTGACAAATGAGTATTCTGACACCAACTTAGTGATTTTCTGAGAAATCAAGTCTGAGGGAGGCTGCATCTCAAATGAAGCCAAAGCAGATTTCCATAGCAGAAGAACGATGCCTAAGGATATCTCACCTGAGATACTCCCATTTCTGTTCTCCAGTGAGATAAAAGTGAGGAAATCTAAGATCTAAGGGTCCTTGTCTAGGACAAGAACCCTTCTAGAATCCATTTGGGAGCAGAGTGGTTAACAGGGAGTCCCTGAAGAAGGAACTCTTTGGTATAATTTGCTAGCAGACCCAGACAGAAGATGCCAGGTCCCTCCAAAGTGATTCCCCTTCTTGGCAGAAAATTTTGACAGTTGTCCGTAGCTTCAGGGGGTGACCCTTTCTAAGGGAAGGCAGAGCCATGAAGCATACCTGTGTTTTTGGGGGTACTGTTAGATGCCCTCCTACCTGTTGCCCTGTAGTTATGCAACCAGCCTGTTTTGAGCACTGCTGTGTTATCTAGCACAAAGGAGGAGATAACTGAGGCATTTTGGCCTTTGTACATTCGAGGGGGTAACTGACTTTTCAGGCTCTTGAGGTTAATTTACCTCATGCTGCCCCCTCCCTCACAGTAATGACTTGACATTTTTCAAGTGCCTTTGGCTCTGATGGATGCCAGGGCACTTTACAGAATGTATATGCCAGCCTTACAAAATTCTGCTTTCCCACAATTATCTTTCTTTATATGAAACATTTTTCCTCATTATTAATGATTAAGATGTTGTATATGCTGCCTGAGCTTTAAATATTAATGAGAGATGTACAAGGCTGAAAGTCATATGCTGTAGAGTAATTGTTATTTATTTGTTAATTGCTGACAGGGCATTCAGTGCTGACTTGGACACACAAAATGAAGACAGTCTCTGCACTGAAGATTTTGCAGTCTAAAACACAGCTCTACCAAAGCTAGGGTGTATGGTAAATTTAAGTGAGGGAATAATTTTTAGAGAGCTGTAGCTCTTCAGTGTGATCATGGTATTTATATTAAATGTTCATCACAGGCTAAAATGCAGCTTCCTCTGAGGTGGGATACTGCAGCTGTTCTGCACTATTTATTTTATACAAAAGTATTCATAAAAGAAAAAAGGGAGAGTATTAATCTTCATAAAAGTGTAAGGCACTTTATAGACACATTCAAATGAAAGTGCTATGTCTGTAAGAGTTTACATTAAGAATGTTAAACCTGAACACCTAAAATTAGATTTTAAAAACCACCTTTAGGTATCTAAGTAAATAGCATTATTCTTTTAGGTGCGCAGGAACATAGAGTTGACTACAGCAGAAGCCACAAAGTCTTCAGCATTTGAGTAAAGACAGAGTTATGCATGTACAGGTTTGTCAATGTAAATTTGAATGTGCGTGCTTCCAAAAGTTAAATTTTAAAGTTGAAGCAGCCTGATCCTGTCCTGTGTGCACTCTGCTCCCATCTGAGAACTGTGTGTGGCATTTCTCAGGTCAAGCCCTGAAGTAAAATGAAATGAGAACGTCTAGAGAGTTATGGGAAAAGAACTAAGTTACTGAAAGTTCATGAGGTTATATTAATGTTTAAGTATGTGTTTGGTAAGTTCTTGGGTTTTATCTTGAAATCTGGTTCTGTAGGCAAGTTTCTAGGATAGAGTAAGGAGTCAGAGAAGTTGGAATGAAGTACAACAATAAACAGTTCAAGGAATTTGGATATAATTTCCCAGTCTGAGAGAGGATTGTGGCTACCATAGAGCTTTTTTTTTCTGGTGGGTTTTTGTTTTAGTTTTTTGGGGTTTTTTCTTTTTTTTTTATAAAAATACAGCTTAATGTGTCTCCAGAGAAGTTTCCTCTTAGCCCAGGGATAGAGGTATAGGAGGTATCTTTGCTTACTACTTCATGCCCAAAATTTCAGCAGCTGACCTTTGTATAGTGGGAGATTCAGTCTGCATCACAGTCTGGATCTTTGTCCCTTCAGATGACAGAAAGCAGGTATGGTTAATGGCAATAGTGATATGGACAGCTCTCCCTCAAGAGCAGGACTGAGATTGTTATCTCATTTTACACAGTTGTCAGACAGGAATTACATCTTGATCATTAACAACTAAAAGATTAAATGCTTTTGGACTGATTTTTTCTATTTGCATCTCCCAACCTTCGGCAGAATTGTAACCGGTGACTTTGACACAGAGCCTTCATGTGTTGTGTAGTATTCCATTTACAGAATCTGTTGATGAGTGAAACTTTGGAATTGAAATTTTAAAAAACCAAACCACCATATTTCTAGCATTTTTTTATCTTGGAGCCAACTTTGGAAATGAGTAGTGTCCAGATTAATGGACAGCCTGAAATGATCTCTCTGAAATGTTTGAACTCTCAGGTTGTGCTGCCTGTGTACCCTCAAGAAAAGTGTTTCAGTCTCTGTAGTGCTGGATGTTGCACATTGTGTTACTTTAGCAAGAAGACCCAGTTGATGTGTTCAACCTTCAAACGTTTATCACTTTGGTAAAAGTCTTGTATTGCTTTGTCTTATCTATTCTGCTTTTGTTGTTTCCTTCTTCCTTCTAAGGGATGTATTAACAAGTTTAAAATCTGTAACTTATTTCTACCCTGTACTTACCTTTCCACTTTAAAGACAGGTTGTGTATGTGTGTTACTGCATACTGTGGTATGCTTTCACAATTAATTTCAAAATACTGACGATGTTTTAAAATTCAGAACCCTCCTAACAGAGTTTGGGACTGATTTAATGTTTTTTCCTGTGATGCTTTTCGAAGATTTCAACTAGACTGTTGTTTTATCCTACTGTTTTTGATCTGCCCTATCCTGTACCTCATCCTATTGTGACAGTTTGAATTGGTGTCTTAAAGGCAGACAATGCACAAATTTTGCTAGCTCCTGACCTTTGTGAACCTTTTCCTGAATCCATCCTGGGCTTCCTAGCATCAGTCAGGTTCCTCTCCTGCACCTTTAAGGCCCAGCATGTGTCCACCCACCCACTACTTTACTCCTACACCCCACTCCTCCTCCCAGTTCTCTCTGTACTACTCTTTGCATCTCATTTTCCATGCTGTCCCTTTGGCATTTGTCCTGTGGTCCTGTAAGCCTAAAATGCTGCTTCTGTCTTCATCAAGCAAACATCCCTCGTGTCCTCTGTAGGATTCTCCTCTGGCAGGAATCCTTTCCTCCTACAGCTCATAGGCCTCACTCTTACTTCCACACCTGCATTTTGACCCTTTCTTGGTTTGGCTTTCATTAGATGATACACTTGTGGACACATAGTTTTTGTGTGAGGTTATGTCAAGAAACCTATGCTTTTATACCTCTGTATGATAAACAGAGTTTTGTTCCTCTGAAAATACTCTGTTGTGCTAGTCTGGGGAATGGCTTGGTCTCTACAGTCCATTTGACTCATTCTGTCATCCTCCCTTCTGTCCTTCCTTTCCTTCCTCAGGAATAGTGGGATTTTAGCTGATTAGAATAAAAAGACCCCTTATGTTATGTTGTCCGGTTCTTGCCAGTACCTGAGGATCTTGGTTTTGAGAACCAGGGTGAACAGTTAGTGCAAGGCCCGGTACTTTTTCTTTCTAAGCTGGTCAGTTTACTTGATGTGAAGTCAAGAAATAAGGAAATCTGGGGGGGGAGGTGGTGGTGGTGTTGGCCCTTTTTTATGTGTAAGAGAGACAGTAATGAGGGAGAGATGAGGAGCAAGAGCTTTTATACCTCGAGGAAAAACAATTTGCTTTTTTGATTTTTACAATTAGCAATTCAAATTTTGTTTATGCTCTCTGCTGTATAAAGACTGTGGTTGATTCTAGCAGAAATATGTAATTACTGTTAAAAGTTAAAATCTAAATAATTGGGAAGGAATCCAAACTTCTTGTGGTCACAAATTAAAGGAGCAAAGTTTCTGAATTCTCATTTTCCCTAAAAAAAGCTATTGTTAAGTAAACACAAAACAATTCTCCCTCCCTATCAGGAGCTTGTAGTGCTGCTACAGTAATTAATGAAATTCCCTTTATCTCTACCTGAACAAAGCAGACAAGCTGGTCTGGGATTTGTGAGACCTGTGTTCTCTGCTACTCCTTTGGTGGCTGACCTTGGGCTGTGTGCTCCATTGCGTGGCTTCTCAGTTATCCTGGAATAGTCTACTAATTCTTTATAAGCGTTCCAAAGTGTAAGGATGAAAAACACTTCATAAAGGCTGGCTGGCTACGCTTCTTACTGTTAATTACCTTAATTACAATGCGATACTGAACTTGGTACCTCTCTATGTGGCTTTTTGTAGCATTAAGAAGCAGTGAAATCATGATGCCCCAGTTTTTGTTTCATGGAAGGACCTGTGACTCCAAACCTGTACCATGTCTGCAGCCTGGAACTGTTTTTTAAGTTGACTTAAGTATAGATATTCTGACTCCCTTGAAGCTTCCCTGAAGATCTCTAATGACCTTTTCTTGGCCAGGTCTCAGGGTCTCTATCCCATCTTCATCCTTCTTGGCTTTCCTTGCTGTTTTTGACACTTGATCATGCCCAGTCTTGAAATCTTGTCCTCCTTTGACTTTTGTGTCTGTATTTTCCTGTTTTCTCTCCTTCTGTTCTAGTAATTCATTCAGTAGATTCTGCACTAAGTTATTTACTTTCCTCCATTTATTTTTTTCATGCTAGATACAAAGACCCATCTCCAGTATCCTCTCTTTGCTTTTGTTTATCTCAATGCCTGTGATATTAAATTATGCAACTTGGCAAACTACCTTGACATCTTTTTAAAATGATTTGCTACAAGTGTAAGTCCACTGAGGAGGCCAAGATGAAACTCAGGAAAGCTCCTTTGAGATTTCCCTTTGTTTCCTGTTTTCTTCTGTTGTAACCCTACACAATTGGGCCTATAACGTGGATTTGCTCACACTTTCCTTGCCCTGCATGTGGAGAATAGGGACTCATCTTCCAGCTTTGTGGCCTAAATCTCCTGCTACTTCTTTCCGAGCATCTCTGGGTAACCCTTATGCTTTCTCTTTCATTTACCGTCTCAGTTACTGCGTGCTGTTCTTGCTGGCCTCTGACAACCGTTACCTTCTTGCCTTGATAAAAACACAATTGCTGAATATATCCTCCTTGCATGTTTTCTCAACACACTGCTGTCTCCTCCTTGACGAGGTTATTCATTGGCTGTCATCCACCATATAAGGTTCCAGCTTCTTGTACTCACTCTAAGGAGCCTTTGCATTTATGTTTCTCCTCTATCTGTCACTCTCTCTTATTGTATTGTCCTTTGCTCTGCCAGCAACACAAGCGTGACATTCTGTAGTTCCATTTCTTGCATGAGCATCTCTTCACATTCTTCTTCAGCTGACTCATACCTTGATACATATAGGAAAATTGCCAGCCAATAGAGTTCAGACATACTAGAAACTACTTATTTTCATATTTTAAAATCATTCAGAAGGTCTAACTGATACTCATTGTATGTACCCTCCTCTCCCTGGCTGGTTTTGTAAAGAAGGATGACTTCAAAAGTAAATAAAGATGATGATAAGCAAAGGCGCTGCAGTCACAGCGGGATAAATATGTACTTGCATTTGCAAGGTGGCAACTGTGCAGAGTGTCTGTGTGGAAGAGAGGGGCTTCTCGAAGGAAGCAAACAGGAGAATTAGCTTAAAGATGATAAAAAAAGAAGAATTTTGAGTAGGATGAGGAAAGTCAAGCAGCAATACTGGTGGTTTAAGCCAGCTGAAACCGTTAATGGATGTGTGTGTTCCTTGGTAGTGTGGTTCTAAATCCTCTTGACCTTCAAGCTTGGTACAAATCTTTACACACTGTGAGCCTGGCTAGGGATCATCAGGTGTTTCATCTCCTGGAAGACAGTTCAGTCAGTTCGGAGTAACAGCTGGCAGAAGAGTGAAAAGGAATTACGTTGAAACGGTGGTTGAGACCTAATCTATGAGTTTTGCCGAGTGATACTTGATTCTTGTGATCATTCAGCTTGAGTTTCAGCTGCACATTGCTTCCAAACTCATCTTTAACAGGCTTTTCTGCAGTGCTTCGGTAACCTTAGCTCTGGGAGCATCTCTGTGTGTACGTTTTGGGTGCGTGGTATACGACTGATCTGTGCTTGATGCCAATTTCCTTAGTTTCTGTAGATAAAATACGTAGTTCTTGCTAGTGTTCGATACCCGTTTCCACAGGCTGGGACAGCACCGGTTGTGGCTTGCTCCAGCAACTACTGCAGAGTGCTGACTAACCTGTTCTCAGTGGTTCAGCCTTTGGTGAACAGGTTCTGACCACTGCAGTCAGATGTTAATTTTCACTGTGTGGGGCTGACATTCTTTTAGACCTGGGAGGTATCTAGTGTAGAAACTTTGTAGTATTACTGTTACCAAACTGCAAAGTTACCAGTCATTTTCCATTGATAGACAAGTTTTATAATGGGAGTAAGAATACAGTTTTCATTTATAAGTACATGTAGCATTCTTTTAACCTGGGTTTATGTACCTGGCTTTGCAACGCCGTGAACATCTTCTGAGCAAGATTTTCTGTGTGTTAATCCACTTCTGATGTTGTCTCTAATTTCAGAGATAATCTCGGTATCATATCAGTGTTTACATATTCTGTACCGAAGATTTACTACTGGATGTGATTCTGTTAGGCAGTTAAAATTGAAATTCTTCTTTTCAACCTGGGTGCTCCCACAAGGCTGTGGAAAATACCTTCCCTTAGATACAGTTTCTCTACTATGGACTTCCTAGTTTCCAAGGGAAAATTTCATTCCAGATATGTGCTCATAAATTTGAATTATTCCAAAAACAATATCATATACCTTTCTCTATGCAAGAGTAATTGTTCTGCTAATATTCTTAAAGCAAATGCCAAAGATTTCTCTTGCCTGCCTTGGCATACGTTTAGAATTACAGCTTCTACTTCTGGTGGTAAAATACTGCGTGGTGATGGTGAGGGTGGAGGGATGCTGTAGGGACTTTTCTACTCTGGTGATGTAGCCTTGGTTTACTTTCTACTTCAAATCTGTTACGGGGAGGATTGTCATGGAACATTTGGCTTATTATTAGAATAAATCTTTTATAGCAGTCTTATTACAAAGAAAATATTTTTTGGCTCAAAAGTATTTCAGGCATACCAGTATTCTCAGTATCATTTGCTGTTCCTTTTGACAGGTGTTACGTATTCCCCACTTCCACTTACGCAGCACCATAAATAAGCAAACTAATCTTAACTTTGAACACACATTTTCAGACTGTCTGAGGAGTCTCAGCAAAATATGTGTAGTATTTCTCTCTGCATTTTTGCTGCATGTTTATATAGCAGGCAACGAAAATATTTAATTAGTTGGTCTTATTAAAATCTGGCAAGGCGCTAGCTGTGCTTGATCCTCGCCTTCTATGCCTCTAAAGATACCATCTCCCTTGGCATTGCAGCCAAAGTCTAAAACATTCTCATGTCATCTGTTGATAAGTTTAAATAAGCAGGTCACATTTGGTGAACTCTATACAGTTTTGTCAGTTTCATGGATAATTGCTTTTGGAATTGAATCCTGATGCACTTCCAGCATGGGGGTTTTGGTGACTTTATAGTTCTCACAAGACTTCATGCTTCTTTAATGCCAAGAACGCATGCGCAGTCGGTGCCGTTCATTCACTAAATTCAAAAATACGAGATTATGCATCTTTCACAAAATGGAGGGAATTGAAGGATCCTGTTAAAAGGTGCTGTAAGTATAATATTTACATAAGTAATAACTACATAATATTTACGATGTAATATTTACGTAAGTAGTAACTGTTATGAAAACAAATTTATTTTCTTGTTATTTTTTTCCATGAAACTTAACGTGAAACTTACGTTGTTAAGATATGTTAAAGGAAAATTGTATCTGTATAAGAATTCAGCTAAAGTAATTGGACTGGTGATTTATATTAAGCTAGACATGGTCTAAAGGTTTTCCCCTTTAACTCTGATTTTTCAGTACCATCTTTGTGCGTTGTGTTGTAACTTCTAGGAGATTTCCAGTTCAGGGTGTCACAATCACTGTACCAGCGGTGTTCTTCTACACAAAATAACACTGAATGTTCAAAGCCATTGCATCTTGCCTACTGAGTAGTTCTGAGTAGCGGTCCAGAGCCAGAACACCGTGACATGGACAGGCACAGGTTGTGACAGTTCATACTCGTATAGGTGATACCCCATGCCGTGTGACTCTTGAGTGACAGTAACTTCCTTTGGTCGAATTCTTTTTTCCTTTGCAGTTCATGATGAATGAGAACTGTGTCCCCCTCCATGTAACCGCATCTGCCAGCCTAGAATTTATTGGGAAAATGTTTATTCTGCTTGCTCTAGAGCTCTCAAAGAAGGGAAATATGGTTTTGGGGTATAGTGATTTCTCTTTGCTTCAGGGAGTGGTTTTCGTCCTTTCCTAGGGCACTGCAGACAGAGCAACTTCGAAACTGCAGTGCCTTTCTTTTGGTTTGCTGAAATACTAATGTGATACCTACCACTCCTTCCAGGTTAAGTTTCATTTTTTTGGAACAACACCCAGCAGCCTCTCTCTTCCTTCTGGAGTTCATTCCAGAAACATGAACATTTCCTCAAGGCTTCTCACAACTAGTTATCAAAATGATTGATGACAATTTCAGACTATGCAGGTAATCCACATACTTTTTAATAATTTTATACGTGAAATAAGCATCTTGCAGGGAGGATACATGCTTAGAGAAGATAAGATTTTTAAGTGTGTTGTTCTTGCACTCTTAGTTCACACCTCTTTATTCTTGAGGAAGGCACATATCTTAAAATGTACTGCCAGAGTTAGCAAAATTCTTGTTTTACCCCTTTCTGTATTGGTGTAACAATACAGGTTTCTTGCATGTGTAATTACACAAGTACATCAAAATTGCCTTTTTCTATTAAAAACACGTGTTTCTCCGCACACGTGGTATTCTTTTACGTGTTACTTTTGTTCCTTACTTTTCTGAGACAGTTTCCTCTAATTGACATTCCACTCACCTTTCTGTTTCAGTTGCAATCAAGGGGTTCTTATTTGTCAGTTTGTTGGGTTTGAGGTTTTTTGTTTGTTAAATACCTTAAAAACTAGATGCACCTCTGAGTATATCAGATGGATATTGTTAGTTAGATCACTGGATCTGTGTTCCTAAGTAGAACTGACCTTATTTTTATAGATGCCCTATAGCAATGTCTCTCATTGCTTGGTAGTCTGTTCTGCATTTCTTCCTTCTCAGAGTTTGTGTTGAGAAACCCAAGTTGAATGGTTTGGTTTGGTGGTTTGTTTTTTTTTTTTTGTGGGGGGGGGGGTATGTGTTTGTTTTGGTGCTTTTTCCCCAGTGGATTGGAATAGCAGCAAATAAAGCAGCAGTGAAAGTAAACATAGAAAATTAAATGTAGAGATTTATTCTAGAACATGCATCTTCTGTAGGCTCTGCACAGCATAGTTTAATTAGTTAATGTGACAGTCTGCTTCAGTCATGATTCTGACTGACCAACCTTTGAGTTGAGCCTTGAGAGAATATTTTGGGCTGTAAATGTTAATTAACTACATTTGATATGACCCTTAGAGTGCCGGTCCCCACATTTCATATATTTTTCAGTCCTGATATATAAGTAACAGTGATCTTGGGTAAGATCTGACTGGCTGAGGGCAAGTATTTGCAAGATATCAGGGCAGACAAACTCCAGGTGTCTTCAGTCCCAGCAGCAGGGAGGGTAAAAACTGATAGGCAGAGGGGCTGCCTTGCATTCTCAGCCTGAGGTTCGATTTGCTAGTTTCAAATACTCAAAGTAAGGCAGTAGCTTTCCTGGAAAGCTGTAGTGAAGTATTACTAATCTCAAATGAATTACTGGTTATTAAAAGGTATTCAATGCTAGGATTTTCTTTAATGATTAATGCATTTTCCGTACGATTCAGGCAGATTCTTGTCTGTGTAATTGTAGTTTTGGATCAGTGCTTGGCTGTCATTTTTGCATCTCTTTGACCTGTCTTGACTTGAGGTTGTACTGGAACTAGTTAGTGCTTGGGAAGTAAAGTCAGTTTCCAGCTGTTGATGGTGGTTATGACTTGGCTACCTTATCCTTGGCTTTTAAAGTCAGCCAAATACATAAACAGATACCATTTACCAGCTGAAGTGGGAGATGATGAATTCTGGTCTTAGACTTTTTTACTTGGAAGTTAATTCTGGCTTGCTAATGTAGGATTGGGGTGGGGTTTTTTTAAATCCCTGATTTCAGTTCAGTGTGTTTCTTAGTCATTAGTAATTTTCTTTGTTTGAGTGGGATCATAAGAGAAGAGTTTGAAAGAAGATTTGCCAGACAATAAACTGGGAAGGGAAAATTGGAAGAGTCATCAGCTGCTCTGGTTTGGCTGCAGTCTTGTTTGATCATACCTTTAAGTAGTGTCAAGCTGCTGTACAGCTTGGATCAAGTGAATGAGATATGCAGCAGAAATTACAGCAAGTATTACTGTTATAGTAAATATTCTTTCAAATAATTTGGTGGCAAATTACACCAAATTATTTTTGCACTGATGGTGTTCTGAAATTGCCGATTTACCCAAGGTTTGACCATTCCTGATTATTACAGACCCCTTATTGACAGAATACAGGCGTATAAATCCAGTAAAATGATCAAATTTAAACTTGGGGGGAAAAAAAAGGTATTATCTTCTACTGCTTTGAAGTTTCCTATGTGATTGTTACTGGGTCTGAGTCTTCACTTTCTGCCCTAAATTTTTGTCTAGTGTATATGTTATTAAAGAGCTGCTCTATTTTACTGAAAAGTTGTTGTTTCGGTGCTGGGTGATTAGTGCATAGGTATACACAGAATTTCTTTATTTAAAATGTTCAGGTTATGTTTTCCTGTCAAAGACTTTGATGAACCAGGGAATGAAAATATTTCAATTCCTAGTGTGGGTGTACTGTGATACCATGACCCAATTCTAACTTTCCTTGCCTCCATGACAAGTGTATTTCACAAAAATACACAAAAACTTGCATATTTGATGATTGGCATGTGGGGTACCAACCTCACATTTTACTGCACAGCCACTCATCCCAAATGTGGCACTGAAATAACTCAGGAAAATATGAAGCTCTGTAAACTGTGGTGTTTCCTTCTGCTTCTTAAATTTCTGATGTTTTAGGTTGATATCCTAATCTGCAATTGGCTTCTATAACTGTATTTTCTTGACTACTCTGCTAGTCTTAAATAATGGAAAAGAAAGGTGGTGGCAAGGCACTTTACTTTGGGTTTGTATTGTTAGGACAAGTGGTATTTCCTAACTAATGTTCATATGACAAGCAGCAGTAATTTGGTATATGAATGCACTGTGGAAATTAAAATTTATACGAGACATAGTTAGAGAATTAAGCATTTGACTGATACTTTGTCCCTGTTTGTCTTCTCTAGACTGAATGCTGCTTTAAATGAGGGCTGTACCTGTCAATTTACTGTGCAAATACACCTGTGCATCAGGTACACGGATACCTCCATCCTCACTGGACAAAAATACATTGTTGCTTTACTCTTGTATAATTCAGTGAGGAATAGTGCTTCCTCTTTGTTTTTGTTTTTTGTTTTATAATAATAATAATAATAATAATTTAAAATGTCTGAGATGGGCCCAATTCAGCCCAAAAGAGCGATTGTATTCAATAAGCAGCAACTTGAGGGTGGGTAATGGAAGGCCTTTTGCAGCTCTAATCGCCTGGTTAGCTGTGTGGCAAGTAGTCATCGCTGTCATATGTGATGGTGTGGCAGATGAGGAGATAGATAAGTTGGTAGCAGTTGGCTTTTCCTTTCCTCCACAGACAGAAAATTGTTTCCACTCGCTGCAGATACTGTAGTGCTGCATTTTTACTTCTCAGTCTGTGTGTGCATCTGAGTGTGAGTTGTGCAGTTCGGAGGTGCTTTCAGAGGAGCTCACTGCTTGCAGTGGTTGAGGTATAGATTTTGTCGGGGTGTTGTGTAGGTGTTTGAGCATTAAGAGGTGTGATGAGCACATGCGTGAAAATGAAAGGCTTAGTGCACACAGTCTGTGTTGGAGTGTAGAATCCTCGGTGCTTTTGTGCTGTTAGAGCACTTAGGTGTAGAAGTGCAAGGTATAAATGCATATGGTCGTGGGGGAAGAAGAAGGAGCTTCTGTGTCAAAATGCTGGGTGGATCTGTCTCTGGATCTGTGCATCCACACTGTCTTATTGTCAAATACCTATTTTTAGAATGAATATCTAATTGGTATTCATGCAGATGGGTGTCTCCCTGTCTCATCGGATCCACTCGTTTGAGTGATGCGCTTGGTGGGAGGTGTCTGCTGATGATTCTTGCCTAAGCAGAGTATGTTCATGGCGGTCTGTTCTCTTTCACATATATGTGTTTGATTTGTTAGGTGAGCAGGTACACAAAGGATGTGCACGCGTCTTTGTGCACGTACCTGTCGTATGCGTTACTGTGCTCAAAGTTAGTATCATCTAATCCTCTAAGAACATTAATTAAAAAAATTAAAGATGCAAAACTTGCAGCCCTTCAAGACATGATTCTTTTCTCTACGCAAGGAATAAGTGCAGAGCAGCGCAGGTTGTGGCCATGGAAACTTCGCTACCTCAGTCTAGACTTCAAGGGATTGCAGCTAGTGTAGTGATGCGGCCAATTACAAGTAAGAGTGATGATCTTTCTGCTGCCTTTGTGTCAGTACCAAAGAAGACAGCATAAAAGTTTGAGTGCTGAATGTACAGGGTCATACAAGTTCATGCTGCTAAATATTTTCTTCTTAGAAAAGAACTGTTAAGTAGAAAACCCTGGATACAAATGGTAGCCATGTTGGGCAGGTATGTTTTATGAGGGGAATATATAAATAATATTTATGAAAGGAAAGATACTGAGTCTGTTTTCACCCTGTGGCAGACTTATTGTGTGGCCTTAGAGAATTAATTTTTTCTTGTGTCTCAGATTTGGGGAAAAACACTTGAATTATGCCAGATTTAATTCAGTAAAATGATATGTATATTTAGGAAAAGCTGTTATGGTAGTCAAAGCTTTAACTATTATGAACTTAATATAGTGTGTTCCACCTTGACACGGTAGATGTAATTATCTATATATAGTATTATGCATGATCTTGATGTTTTAAAATGAGATGTGTAATCCTAGCTGTTAGGAACAGGATTCATCGTAATGTCACTTGATGCAAAAAGAGAGGCT
The DNA here is from genome assembly GCA_013399135.1 of Heliornis fulica. Classification (NCBI taxonomy): domain Eukaryota; kingdom Metazoa; phylum Chordata; class Aves; order Gruiformes; family Heliornithidae; genus Heliornis; species Heliornis fulica. Next base: position 30,663 of record VXBZ01004185.1, on the reverse strand, counting down.
AGGTCTTAGAGAGAAAGGAATTTCCCCTCCAAATTAAGGTAGTCACAGTCCTGACCTTTCCAGATCTAACTGTGGTTTGAATGCAGCACGAAGGAGCATTCACTTCTAACTGTTCCTCTTACCTGACACAGTAAACCTACTGGATTACAGGTAATCTTGGTGAAGGTTCCCAAGGTTATTATGCTTATGTAGTAAATGAGTGAATGTGATAGAGCTGCTGAAAAGGCTCTGCTTCCTTTGAGTAGATCTTTGCTCTTTACCTGGGAATGGTTGGGATGCTCTGGGTAAGACTGTCCTAGCAATGTTATCATCAGAACTGTCCCAGCCACTGTCATCAAGGATGGTCCTTCCAGAGACACAGTCACAGAATGTCTTGGATTATTCTGTCTGGCTGTGAATAAGATATACAAAGGAGGATGATCTTCACGCAGGTGTTTGTGATGGTGGAGAAGCAGAGGGGCAATCCAAATGGATGTTTCTGTTGTTAGGGTTCACTTTTTTTATTTCTCCTGAATTCACGTCTTGCTCCTTTCTCCTCACAGATACTCCTGCTTCCAGCATCATGGCCTCTGACCTGGAAAGCAGCCTCACTTCCATAGACTGGCTCCCACAGCTTACTTTAAGGGCTACTATTGAAAAGTTAGGGGGTTCTTCACAAGCAGGACCTCCAGGAGCTGCCCGGAAGTGTCCCCCAGGTTCACCAACAGATCCCAATGCCACCCTGAGTAAGGACGAGGCTGCAGTGCACCAAGATGGGAAGCCACGTTACAGTTATGCCACGTTAATCACATATGCGATTAACTCGTCACCTGCCAAGAAGATGACGCTTAGTGAGATCTACCGTTGGATCTGTGACAACTTTCCCTACTACAAAAATGCCGGTATTGGTTGGAAGGTGAGGACTTGCATTGCCAAAGTAACCTTTTTGGCTAATTACAAGGCTTGCTAATTCTGTGCAAAATATCCTCCCTGAACAAAATAAAGACACAGATGTGAAACTATGTTGGCCAACTGGAGAAAATGCAGAGCCAGAAGTGAAGTCCCATTTTGATCTGTGAATTTTCTTGTATGTATGTGATGGCCCCTTTAAGAAGGAGTCTGCAAAAGACCCACCTCCAACAACCAAGAAAAACAAAATTAAAAAACACCCAAACAAACCACAAAGGCAACATCCCTGCCAACCTCTGCATCACACTGATACTATTCTCATTGCACCTTCTGTAGATGTATAGGTGGCTTAGCCCCATATCCATCCCTTTCCTATCCACACCTGTTCTGCCCTGTTCTGGGTATGTAGTGTGAGCTTTGGCTTTTTGAGTATGCACCATCTGTCTGTTTTGTGTGCCTGTTCATAGGCATACTCAGAAGGCTGTAAGTTTTTGTTGTAGCACTTACCTGTGCCTCTTAATCTCTCCTCAGAACTCTATTCGTCATAACCTCTCTCTGAATAAATGTTTTCGGAAGGTGCCTCGACCGAGAGATGATCCTGGGAAGGTAAGAAATCTGTGTGTTCCTGGGCAAGCAATTTAAAACTGGAGGGAATAAGTCAGGGTTGCCCTTTCTAACTCATGGCTGGAATTTGAAACCTAAAGTGTAGGCAAAAATGGAAGCAGTAGTAAGATTTACGGCAGGGCTTTGGCTACAGAAGCATTCACTTAAAGGGAACTTGTAAAGGGGCCTTAATGGTTTTAGCAGTTATTTTTCTTATCTGTGATCTACAAATTACTTTAATGATACTAGAAGAAGGATCAGATGGGGTTGAATCTACTTTCTGTTTTGTTTCTTTTTCTTGATTTTTATGTGTAAAATGTGAGTCCAGTTCAACCTGTTGATTATGAAAGACTATAGTGGCTGCTGGTGAATGGCAGGACCGTGATGTGACATCATGGAGGCATAGTCCATGGAAGTGAGAATTGCTACCTATTTAGAATGCAAAACATTTCATGTTGGGAAGAAATCTTTGCTGTCAGGTAGCTCAAATCTGTAGAAACCAGTTATAAGTAAAACTCAAGGGTTTAGGAATTTGTTGGCTAAGCAAGGGCTAATAAAGCTCTGTTGGTATGTATAGGTTGTGAAGGGGAATTGTGAGCAAAAACAGATCTTGTCATGTAGATATTATTATTACTGTTAAAAGACAAGCAAACAAGCAGAAGGATATGGCAAGGACAAGAAGCTAAGTATTTGGACAGAAAGATTGTCTCTTCCCCTATCCTCACATTTTCAGAAAGGGCCACTTGTGCAGGCTTTTTATTTCACCTTATTTTTAAAGGACTCGGTGGTGCTCTGTTGGCATCTATAAATGGAAATAATGTGACTTTGAAGACCTCTGCTCAGAATTACCATTGTGAAACTGTGAAAATGTGCACTTACTTCGGTGTACATGTTTGCAGGTGTTCATTGGCTTGTTGGGTTGGGTTTGTAGTGAAAACCTGTCCTGCAGTTGTCACTGACATGTTTCAGCTGGGCAGGTTAGAGTGAGCTAAATCGAACTTGAGAGTTCTCGTTATACTGATTCAGAAAACAAGGATGGAGGTACCACAGCTGAGCACTGGTTTCAGTGCCACCCACCATCATTTTTTTTTGTTACATCTGATTGTAGTTTCCCTTGCCTTGTGTTTGTCACCTCTTGTACTGTGCACTTTTGAGAACACTTTGATTCTGTCATTTTACAATCTCCTTACACAGTTGAAGACATTTGGTTATAGTCCCTTAGCCTTCTCCTTTCAAGGCTAAGTAGATCTTTGTGTGAACTACATGTACATACTGTGCTTTAGTTCTTTACTGTCATGATGGCCCATCTTTGGGTGCATTCTAGCACATCAGTGTCAGTTCAGCACTGGGGACCCCCAAAAAGGGCACAGTACTCATAAACATGGAATAAGAGTGATCCTTCTAGCTGTCTCTTTCCAGTATGAACATTGAGTTGATTCTCATCAGTCAATAACAAATTCATGCTCTAAGGGAGGTACTGAAGGGGGTGTGCAGGCCCAAAAGAGTTGGCCTAGCTTAAATCAAAATACCTTTTGCTCTTCATAGAATCACAGAACCACAGGATGATCTGGGTTGGAAGAGACCCCAAGGATCAGAGTTCCACCCCCCCTGCCACAGGCAGGACCACCAACCTCCGGTCTGGATACAGACAAGGTTGCCCAGGGCCCCTCCAACCTGCCCTTGAACACCTCCAGGCTTGGGGCATCCACCACCTCTCTGGACAGCCTGTTCCACCACCTCACTGCTCTTTCCATGAAGAACTTCTCCCTGATAACTAACCTAAACCTTCCATCCTCTAGCTTAAATCCATTTCCCTTTGTCCTACCATTATCTACCCTTGTAAAAGGCTGATTCACCTCCTGTTTCTGTGCTCCCTTCTTGGTGTCCTGTCTGAGTGACAGAGGTATAGAGCGTTCTGCCTTCCACCAGTAGCGGTGTACCTTGCTGTTCAGTACAACCCAGTGCAAGAGAGGAGTCTCTTCCCAACAGCCAAGTCTCAGTAGTCTGATGATCTCGAAGGTGGTCCTTGTGGTCCTAATGTTTAGTTGGTGCTGCATTCTTAGGAGTAACCTGCTGCTTCAGGAAGCTCTCTGATTTAATCATGCATTCACCCGTGGATCTTCTTTCCAGGGCTCTTATTGGACAATAGATACGTGCCCAGATATATCTCGCAAGAGGCGGCATCCTCCAGATGATGACGTGAGTGTTGTTCTTCCCAGAGAGCATGGAGCAGGAGAGGGAGTTCCCCTCTTGTTCCAGGGCATCTCTCTAGCATCAGATCATGGTATTGTTTTGGGGGCAGAGCATACAGATGGGGAGATGAAGGCTGGGACTGAATTAACTAGCACGCGTGTCCTGCTGGCTGGCTGTTGTGGCTGCTGTTCAGTAGCAAAGTTAATCTTGTTTGAAGTCACTTATCCTGACTCTTCAGTGACTAAGGCCCAGTCCTCCTTTTCTAAGCTATGAACTTCTACAGCGGGCGAGCTGGCTTCCTATCTGCAGTTTCACTTCTCCATCTGTTCTTGATTTCTGCTCTTTTCCTTTTCTCTTTCTTCCCATCCACAGATACCACAAGACTCCCCAGAGCAAGAGGCGAGTAAAAGCCCCCGAGGGGCTGTTCCAGTCAGCACAGAAGCCTCTTTGCCACCTGAGGCCACCCCTCAGCTGTCACTCCAGAGCACCACCCCCATTGCCAACTATAGTCAGGTGAGCAGCAGGGAAAAAGATAGAAGCCTTATGGAAAGGGGAAAAGGAAAGGGGGACAAGCGTATGAATGGAAAAGTGGTGTGAAGAGAGGGAATTGTGAAAATGGCAGTACAGAGGCAGCAATAGAAAGAAAGGAAGAAGCTGAAATTGCATAGACAGAAAATAAGGAGGAAGTGAATTTTAACTCAGGGCTGAATGGGAGTAAAGATGAAGGCATAGTGTCATTAGATAGCTAAAGAATAGGCTGGAGTGAGTCTGCTGTGGAGGGAGGGTGGTCATTGATGTTCCTGAAGGAAGATGGTGTTCAGGAAGATTTGTTGGGAGATGAGCTGAGTGATACTGGATATCAGAGTGTGTTCTGTCTGTATCTAGTCTCTGTATCCCTGTCTCAAGTTACAAAGCCTAGTGCAAACTAAAGGCCTTACTTCTACCTTCCTTAGCAGGGTGCAGGGCCTGTGGATGTTGCCTCTACTGTAGCAGGGGGGCAGGGCCGCGAAGGGGCTGATGTACCACCCCCGCTGTACAGTGCCAACCATGACTTCAAGTTCTCCTACTCTGAGATCAACTTCCAGGATCTTAGCTGGTCCTTCCGAAATCTCTACAAATCTATGCTGGAGAAATCATCTTCCTCTCAGCACGGTGAGTAACCATATGCGTCATGTGGGTTGGGCAGGTATCTGCCCACACAGTCTTGTCCACTGATCTAGCCTTGGTATCTCACAGATCTTTCCTCATTTAGGAGCCTGTGCAAACAGACTTTCTTTCTTTGGCACACTGTAATTAGTTCTGCCAGGAGCAGATAAGAAACCTGCATGTCCTTTATCTATTGCTCCCCCCACTCCCCAGTTCCCTGAGAATAAAGAGGATCTGATTTAGAAATACCTGGTGTTGATACAAAAGCAAATGCTGAAATGGTGGTCACATAGAGAAACAATGTCCTAGAGGAGAGCATGTTGGAGCTGTGTTCACAGTCTGGCTGGCTGGAAACTGAATGAGAGAGGGGATTGTTGCATGTAGGCTCTGGAGTTTCTCTGGAAAGCCGTCATTTCTCAGATCTGTTGAAGGCAGTATTGTATGAGGTCTTAGGGAACCGAGCTCTGCGGGTTGAGAATGCTGGACACAGAGTCTACAGCTCCATTCACGGCATGCGTTTCTGGGATCGAGGAGCAGCCACCAGAGGGCGGGACCGCTGAGGAGATGAAAAGCTGTGTCCACGGAAAACTCTTCAGAAAAATCTCTGGTTGCTGTTCACAGAATCACAGAATTTGCGGGGGTTGGAAAGGACCTCGAGAAATCATTGAGTCCAACCCCCCCTACCAAAACAGGTTCCCTAGAGGAGGTTGCACAGGAACACGTCCAGAAGGGTCTTGAATATCTCCAGAGGAGACTCCACAACCAGGACAGCCTGTTCTTAAACACTCTTCTGAATATCAGTCTGGTGTGAAAAGGACTATTTTGTTAGCTGAGACTCTCACCTATGCCGTCGGCCATCGTAAAGCGCAGGCAAAGTGTGCTGCTCCAGGAGGAGCCACCTGAACTTGTTTCATAGAAGTAAAAATTTATTACTTTTACTGGTTTTATTATGGTGGCACTGGAGATTCCTGGTAGGAGCCTGTTGTGTGAGATGTTGTAGAATGAGCAAGCTACAAAAACGTAGAGAAGGACTTTGACTCTGTTTGCTGTTCTTTGTAAAAGCTTAGCAGAGGTCTGTTGTTTTGTTGGGCTTGTTTCTCCTCTATTGGTTTTTTTTTCCTAAGTCTTCAGCTACAAGGTAGTCCAGGAAAATGTGCAATTTTTGAGGAAATTTTGTGGGAAACTTCTGATTCCGGATGGCAGTATTCACACTTTTGCCCCATTGCAGTAGTAGGGTGCTCTAAGGGTTGATTTGGGATGTAGTGGAAGAACCGAGGCTTGCTTGCAGAATGTCAGGAACAAAACGGGTAGCTCAGGTTAGTGACAAGTAATGTCCTTCATCATGGTTTTTCCCAGAGGTTCCCCAACATAAGAGAATGCACTGTGGAATCAGATGTAAGAAACATGCTGAGCTCCTGGTGTGGGGAAGAGTGGAGAACATCTGATGCTCTGTGCATGTAGGGGTTGCCTGAAAGTCAGAAGATAGAAATGACACACCCAGTGAGTCAGGAGGAATGAAAGCAATAAAGGAGCCCTGATGCATGCAGTGTGTGCTCTGTGTTCAAAAGCGGTAGCACGTGTGTCCTCTGATGATCTGTGCGAGAAACATTGTGAGGGTTCCCAACCAAGCTGCTTGCAAGATGGGAACTGAAGGCAGCCTTTGGAAACAAGTCAGGTATATCAAGTTACCTGTTTTCTACGAGTTTTGGTGTGCAGGTTGAGTAATGGTCATTTCTAGGGGCACAACACGCACGTGGAATTTCAGGAGAGCACGGCTTATTTGGTAAATATAGAAGAAATCCAGGGAGGAATTTAAGTGCCTAACTCTGTACAGGAAGCTCAAGTCCTGGGGCTTTGTGGTAGAGCTGCCTATTTCGAACAGAATAGCGAGTCAGTGCATAACTGTGCAGGTGATCGTTGTTGGCAGCCTGTAGAGGGCACTCCAGAAGCTGCATAAATAGCAGGATGAGCAGTGTGAAATTAGAGATGGATAATTTAAGTAGAGGTCTGATCCAGTCAGCTCTTAAAGCTCCCTCCTCTTTCTTTTGCTTGGCAGGTTTCTCTTCTCTCCTTGGTGACATGCAGCCCTCCAACCACAACTACTACATGTACCAGCAGCAGCAGCAGCAAGGCCCCTCATCAGTGGGTGCTGCTCCCCCACTCCACACTCCAACCCCAGAGGGTTGCACATCCCAAGGGGGAAAGCAGCAGGGTGGCGAAGGTTATGGCCCTCCACCAGTGATGTCCATGCACCCGCCTCCAATGCAGCATGGAGGCTACCACCAGCATCAACAACATCACTCACACTCCCACCCACAGCAGCAGCCGCATCAGCACCAGCAGCAGCAGCAGTCACAGGCTTCAATCAACAGTGCTGGCTTTGGTGAGTCGGGGTTGATGGGAAGAACAGCTGGGGAAAAGGGAGCAGTGAGGAACCCTCAGACAGAAATTCCACTGTGGAGCTTTCACTAAGTAGTGCCTACACTGTGTGTGGGAAAAGAGTGAAAGCCAGGTAAGATGGAGATCTCGGAGGGAAATTGCTTCCTTACTGAAGAAAAGGAGGATACGTCCATGTTTGGGGATGCAGGATAAAATTGGGGGCTCAATGAAAAGGGAGGCACCGTCTGTTGTCTTCAAGAAAGGATTTCTGGCCACTGTAGCATCAGTTCCTTTGGTGAAGAGGGGCTGGTCATTTTCTATTAAGGGCTGGAGGGAAAGGGCAGTCTGTATTGGAGTAATCTTGTCCCTGTTTCATTCCAGCATTTCCCCCTGATTGGTGCTCCAACATTGATTCCCTGAAGGAAAGCTTCAAGATGGTAAACCGGCTGAACTGGTCTAGCATTGAGCACTCCCAATTCTCAGGTCAGTGTTGGCCTCTACTGACTAGGTCTAGTGACTCAGTGACTAGAGCTGTGTAGTCTAGAGTGTGTGGGTGCTGGACCCAGATCTTTTTTCAAGTTTAGCCGTGGGTTTTCCAGGTGCATGGGTTTCTCAGTGACTCTTCTGTTTGTGAAATGTGGTGTCCTACTTTACGGGTTCTGTTAAAGATCCCAAAGCACTTGAACATCACATGAATTTGGGGCAGGGGGAATTAATGCAGAGAAGTATGTCAGAAAGCTGGGAGATTTTTCTGTACCAGTCTTCCCTCCCCTACCCAAGCCAGTGAGACGGTATCCTAGATATGGAGCTCTCCAGGAGTTTAGTGACAGATTCGAAGCGATGAAGTTGGGTTTGTGGGGAGAAGGTAGGATTTAGGGGCAGAAGACAGAAACTCTTTGCAGGGAAGACCCCAGTGTGAGTGCCATCTTTGACGCTGTCCTTCATCCCCTGCAGAGCTGATGGAGAGTCTGCGCCAGGCTGAGCGGAAGAACTGGACGCTGGATCAACACCACATTGCCAACCTCTGTGACTCCCTTAATCACTTCCTTACCCAGACTGGTCAGCTCCCTCATCTGGTTGGCCCACAGCAGCCCCCCCGAATCTCTGAGTCTTGTGCCCTGAACAGTGGCAAACAGGAGCAATCCATGAACCAAGGTAATTAAGAGGGAGGCTAAAATTGACATGTAAACGGAGTCCCAGGTGCATCAGTGTCCTGAACTACTGGCTGCCTTGCCAGGCAGTGTGGTACCAAGCAACTCCAGGCTGGTCTGTCAGAGCAGTTTGTAGCAACTTGACTTCCTCTGGCTGTAAAGAATTAGCTTATCCTATGTCTGTGGGACAGACCGTTACCATGTGATGTATATCGCTGATGGGGAACCTCTCCAGGCAGTGATCCCGTGAAAGGAGAAGGGGGTGGTGTTTTCTGTAGGTGACCAGTAAAAAGGTCACCAGGGTAGAGCGAGTGCTGTCCTGGTTGGCAGGAGCCATAGTAGCTCTGAAGGAGACAGCGCTTGCACCTCTGTTGAGGAAATATCGATTGGACAAGGAATAGGAGGATGCAGTCTGAGGAGAGCACAGTCATGGTCCTGATAGAACCGTGGTGGTGTGTGTCATCAAGTACTGAACTAAATGGATGATAATAAGCCAGCTTGTGGCGTTCCTGGATGAAACTTTTCTTCCTTTACAATAATAGAGAAACTCCTGCTGGTTCCAAGAACAAGGTCCCTGTCCAAGCTATAGCTTGCAGTTAGGACCCAAAAGCTGAACATCTCCTCAGTATCCTGTGGGTCTGAGTGAGTTGCTCTGTGGTTCAGCTGTCACCCAGTCAGGACCAAGACAGCTGACTAGAACGTTAACAGCTTTTTTTCTTTCCTTCACTTCACAGTGAACTCCTATGGCCAGCCCCATCTCTTCTCTGGGCCTTCTCCTATGTACCAGATTTCCACCCAGGACTCTCCAGGATATAACCGCCCAGGTAAGGGGTGACATTACGGCGTAAGTACACCAATAAACATTAAAGAACTGGTCCCCAAGACCTTTGTGCAATTTTCCCCAAACACTTACTGATCAAATGGAGCACTGAGGGTAGGGAGGGAGCCTGGACTGCAAGGGACCCTCTGTCTAGGGCTCTGCCATAGCTCTGGCAAGGTTTAGAATTTCAGCAACCTGCTTTCTTCACATAAACAACCCTCAAGCTCAGCCTCGCCTTCAGTTGGTTGCTTGAAGGCAACTTTACGTGAGAAGCTGCTGTTGATGAAGTCCTTTGTACTCCTCTCAGCAGTACAGTTCTTAGGTAAGGAAACTAAGGAAGCTGAAGCTTAACTTCTGTAGAAGCTGCTGTGGAGAATTTAATGTCAGACCACCTAGAGAAATTGGTAGGTGCTGTCTGACAGGGAGAAATTCATGCCAGTGGTGGTCTTGCTCGTTAGAGTTCTGGAAGGGAGAAGGCCCAAAGGTTCCTTAGGCTTTCCTCTGCCCAAGGGACCACTGTGGAAAAAGTGTGATGTTTTTTATTCTAACTGTTCCCTTTCCTTTCTCTTATTTTTTCTTGTTTGTGGCTCAGCTCACCATCTGGTCCCTCGGCCTCCAGGGCCTCCTCCAGGCACCAATGAGGAAATCCCTGATGATTTCGACTGGGACTTGATCACCTAGCGAGTTACAGACTTGATAGCCCGTCCTTTGTGAAGGACGCGGGAGAGGAGGGGGGCATGGGGGTGAATGGTGCCAGCACCACGCTCCCAGCCTCCCTGCCTTGCCTGTATATAGATATATATTCTCTATCTCCGCCAGAGAAGCCACCACAAGATGCTGCCGAAGATAATCCTTCCTTGAGTCCTGTTTTATCTTCTTTTTCTTCTTTTGTTTATTATTATTATTGTTATTATTATTATTATTACCAGTAATTGAGCACAGCCCTCCCCCTCCTCTGGTGGCCTCAGACGCATCAGATCAACTCTTTGATGTTGTGTGGTGCCCTGTGGAGGGTGGAAAGATGGTTCCTTGGTGCCATGAGAAGACCTCGGAAGGCTGAATCCTCGAGTGCATCTTTCTCTGCCTCTGTCATTTTGCGTTTAACAATCCCTCTTTCCCTTCAAGGTGGCCGGTGAATTTGTTGTATTGGCTACTGGAGTGAGAGAGCCTAGTGGACCCTGGGAGCCTGTAGTTATGTTGTTTCGTAAATGTTGTAAAGGTCAGGGGGCTGGAGGGACACTGGAGGGGTGATCTTAGCTCGGTGAACGTTCTCGCACCAGCAGGAAAAGCAGAGTTCCAAGTGCAAGGAGAGGGTAGTCCCTGTGGCAGGGAGAGCTGAGCTAAGCTGGGCGAGGTAGACCTGAGTTTGGAGAAAGGAGAATGTAGCGGAGGTGATCTTTCAGCAGAGGAGTTGGGTTTCAGAATGCGGTGCCATCTGCGAGGACAGAGGCTTTGAGGGAGTCCTGACCTGTTCTCTACACTGCCTTTTGCAGGCTCCAGGTGAAGCCTACGTACCCGTCAGGTGAAAGAAGCAGTTGGGGGCATCGCGTGTGATTCAGCAAATTCTGTTCACCAGAGCTTTTAATTTCACCCCCCACCCCTTCAAGCCCTTCTTCAAAATATGTAGTGAGGCTCTTAACTTGCATATGCAAATTTGGACATTTTCTCCTATCAGTGTTTGTTGTTCGGTTGTTATTTGCCCTCCCCCGCCCCTCGTGTTTCTTCGGGCACGGCCCTTGTCTGTGGTTTGAGAGCACCAGTGACAAGTTCTCCGTCAGCAGTTCCCCCTTGGGAATGGACGAATGGAGGGAAGAGGAAGCCGCTGCTCTGAGTGGAGGTGAATTAGGGGACTTCTGGGCAAGGGGCTGGACCCTCTGGTCAAACAACGGGGAGGCCCTCACAAGTGGCTTTTGTAAGAGGTGCATTAGAAGGGAGGGGGCGAAGTGTGGCAGATTTTGAAACCGAACGGCCAAGGAGTACAGTGTCAGAAGGGAGGGGGGTGGGTCAGACCCCTCGCAGTTCAGCTGGGGAGATGATACTCATCCTCGAAGGATGAGTTTTGGTCAGCACTTGCAAATTGGGAAAGTGGAAAAGGTGCAGGAGCAGGAGTGAGGGTTGAGATGCCTCCTCCCCAAAGCTGTGTCCTGTGTTCCCCTTGCTGTTTCTGGAATGGCTCTGTTCTGTCAGATCTCTTGCTTCCTCTTAATATTTTGTAGAGCTTCCCCCCAGCCCTTATTCCCTGTTCACCAGCGAAGGGAACCAAGATGGAGTCAAAACATGGTGGCTGCTTGACAGACCTGGGGCAGGGGCACACCTCTATTCTGACTGCAGGAGGGCAGCTGGCATTGCTTCATAAATTTGCTGTATGGATAAAGCAGTTGGATCTTCGTTAGAGAAGTGGACAGAGTCTTGTTGTACTGGGGGGGGGGAAACACAATGGATTGGGTTCTTTTTCNATGGATTGGTTTCTTTTTTTTTTTTTTTTTCCTCCTTTCCCTTTAAGTGTGTGTTTTGGGGGGAGTTTGTTGTTGTTCCCAAGAGAAATGAGGAATCCCAGAACCAGCTTCAACACGGAGTCAGCTGTTATCCGTGCTGCCTCGGGATGGGAATGGTAGAGCTTGGAAGCGTGTGGGATAGGTTTCTGTGGAAACTGGCACCAGAGAGGACTGTGAGAGACAACCTCTGGTAGGTGCCAGTTAGTGCTTCGCAGAGGGTCTTGCTGAGAGCCCGCCCTGTGGAAGTCTGAAAACACCTCCAGAAGGAAAAACAATCCAAGACGGCTCCTTCTGCATATCCAAGTGCTCCTCATTTGCATATTTGACTCATTTGCGTATTAAGTTGTGCCTCATTTGCATATGTAAATACATGCCGGTCAGTGTGCAAACTAGCCTCGTTCCTCTGCCCCTGAAATAAATGTGCGTTGTTAGTGCGTGGGAAGGCATCGGGTGGGCAGCGTGGAGCTCTGCAGGGCGCGCACGTGCCAGCCTGTCACCCAGAGGGGCTCTCGCAGGCCCCTCCAGCGCGGTGCGCCCCCCCCCCCATGCTTTGTGTCAGTGGTCAGGGAGAGAGGGGGGCGTGGTCTCACGAGTTTATTTTTGTGCATGCTTTCTTAATAAAATGAAAAAGTGAATGTTTATGGTTTAACGCTTCCGTGCCAGTATTGACTCCACTTTTTCCAGCGGCGCCTGTCTGGTGGGCTCGGTTCTCGCCCAAGGGGCTAAATTTACAACCCACACCTATGTGTACTTTAAGACTGAGATGTTTTAAGGTGTCAAGAGAAAGTCTGAAGTTCTCACTGGCTGGCTCTTCTCCAGGCACTTGGATCACTGAGCCTTTCAAGTCATGCCACGCGTGCCGGAAGGGCAGAGCGAAGAGAACTGTACCAGTGCATGGCGGCTGTCTGACGTACCGTTTGCTGACCCTGCTCCTTTAAGGAATGTCGAACGCAAAAAACCAGATTTTGAACCACTTCCTTAAAGCACCTAGTAAACATGCTTTTGCTTTTCAGGAGCAGGGAACATCCAAGGTTGAGGGAACACCCCCAAACAGCCTGGCTCAACAAAAGACCTAAAAAGTGCATCTCTCTTGTACAGAGCAGGACAGGCTCCTGCCCCACCTTGGGGTCAGGCTGGAGATTATCACTTCTCAATGACAAGGTGTTACCAAATGTCTGTTGGTCCTGCAGCCCCTGAATCTGGCTCATCAGTGACTGCAGTTGCTCAGGTTCTGCTTGTGTGCCATCTTACGATGCAGGGGGTACATTTGGTAACCTCAGACCGTTCCCCAATAAGGAAGATTTGGGACTGTGGCCAGGGAGGGTGTTTTGGGGAGACAGTGTACACTAACAAACATAGCCACAGCGTGTGCACTGGGCTGGTTACTGCTGTACAGTGATGTAGATGGTGGGACAAAAATGGGTAGTTGGTGGGACAAAAATATTTTGGGCATCTAACAGGGCACAAAAGTCACTTCAGTATCATCTGATCAGGACGAGTGCTTTTCTGACACATGGCCGTAGGAAAATGTTGCACTGCCCTCTAAGGAAATCTTCATAACCACCCACCCTCCTCAGACCCCACGTACAGTCCAAGGAGAGGAAAGGATTCCAAGGAAAGACATCAGAGTCTGTTTCATCTGCAGTTTATCAGAGACAGGAGGACATGTAGAACAGACATATGCAGGTTAACAGAACATTGCCACCAAGCAATTCAGAGGTTAAATTACATCATCCCACCACAAATCATTCTGCAAGCCAGCTTTCTCTAAAGGTCTGTGTCTTCTGCTTTTTTGGAGTCTCGGTACTTCCAACTTGCCAGCTCTAGAGTAGGAAATGAAAGCGGTTGGTTGTTCTGACCTGAGCCATCTTGGTGCCATGTCTGTGCATCTGCAGATTACACAAATGCTTTGGATCAAGAAAAGCTCCTAAGAGAAGGATCGAAGTGCAGGGCCGTAGCTCGCTTTTTCTACCGTGGAGATCAGAAGTTCTGCATTACAGTGTGCTGCTGACGTCCTTCTCTGTTGAAGTCTTGGTTTTGTTGAGGGAGTAAGGGATTGAGTGTGTTGGCTCCTCGCTAAAGGCACCTTCCAGGATTCTATACACTGTTTGTTGTGCCTTTGCCCTGAAGTCCCTTCCCACAAAAACATAAAGCAGGGGGTTGATGCAGCTGTTGGCATAGGCAAGTGCTATAGAGAGGTGATCCCAGAGGAGCAAGGAGTCTCTCAGCCCTGTTCCCAGGGTAGGTACAAGGGTCATAATCCCAACGACGTGGTATGGAGCCCAGCAGATGAAGAAGGCAGTTACCACAAGCATGATTGTTCGCAGCGTCCTGTTGCGCGGCTTGTGAAACCGATTTGCACGCATTCTGAAAGCGATAAGGGCGTAGCAACCTGCCATTATGCCAAAGGGGAGTACGAAGCCAAAGACAGCCCTAGTGATGTTTATTACCACTAAGGCAAGGGATACAGAATAATCATCTTCATAGAAATTTCCCCACGAGTCATTACCGTTGTAGCCTGAAGATGAGTAATCCATGTAATACATCTCCTCCTCTCCAGAGCTGTACCCACACTCCGTTTTGCCCTCGTGAGCAGTAGTCTCGCGGTAGTGGAAGACGGGACAGCAGAAAACGAAGGCCAGCACCCAAATGCCACTGCATACTAACGCTGTGAATTTCAGCGTTCGATGATTTTGACACCAGACAGGTTTCATCACAAGGAGACACCGGTCGATGCTGATGGCCACAAGTAGGAAGACGCTGGCAAACATGGTGAAGGTGATGACTGATGGAATGACCTTGCAGAGGAACCAATCGTACGGCCAGTGTTCATTGAGGGCCAGGTGAACAATGGAAAACGGCAGGGACAGGCAGCACATGAAGTCAGCCACAGCAAGGTTGAGGAACCATATTATGTTCACAGATCTTTTCATTTTCAGACCAGCTACCCAGATCACCAGTCCATTGCCTGGGATACCTATGATGAAAACGATGATAAAGATAGCCATGGAGGCAATGGCTTCTGGTGCATAATGCTCAGCAGCCTCCTCATGTGAACTGCTGTTGCCCAGGAGTTGAGGCATGCTGTAGCTATAAAACAAAAAGCAAATTAGTAAGGAATTCACAACCTTCCTCCTCAAATTCCTCTCTGTATCTGCACTAAGTATCTCTGAGTTGGGTGACAGCATGGAGCTGTCAGGGTACAAAGGAATGGGTCTGTACAGGTTTGGGCTGAAGGCTTGCCAATCTGGCTGCGATATGCCCTCATCATTCTCATGATGGCTAGACTACCTAAGCCTCAGTATTCAAACAGAGCAGTTATATACTTAAATTCTCCTACCCCTGTCACCCCCTTTGACTTCAGTCTGCTTCACTCTAGTCTCCACTCTGGAGCTCTCTATTCCCATGCCCGCACTGCCACCAGTTGTCCTTCCTGATGGACTTACAAGCTCTGACTTAGGCTAATTCTGAAAGTCACCATTATAGTTACTTTTCCCCTTTGAAATGAGTGATTTCTCCTGGCATAGCTACTGAGATAGGTGTTGGTTAAGAACACAACGCCTGTCTTAATGAAATAACCCTGCTGTACTTTCTGGACATCACAAGCAGGACAGAGAGGACAGCAACTCTGTTTGCTAAGGGATATTTAGGGTAAGCACCTCCTTTTCCCCACTTTTGTCCTAAGCTCTCTGCTGGTTCCTTGGAGTGCTACTCTTGATTAGGAGAAAGGCAAGACATGGTTTAAGAACAGACAGGTTTAGCTGTAGGAAGAAAAAAAAACCAGAGCAATAGCAGTGATGTTCTTGAGCCATTTTAGATAGAAGAAAAGGTGTCTTATTGCAAGACAACGAACCTGAGCCACAGAACAGTTAAGTGACGTTTACAAAACTCTGAGAATAGTAGTGGAAAAACTTTAATTGCTCAATTATTCTTGGATGTAGATATTTGTAAATTTAGAAAGGAAATTATCAGTGTCAAGATAGATCAGAGAAAAAGAGCCTAATCTTCCTCGATGCATGAATAGAATTCTTTATAAAATCCTTGTTAGCTAAACCCTCACCAAATCAACGAAGTTGTGTTGCTGAGAGGTCCCTAAAAGTGTTACCAAAACACAAGGAAACTGCATAAGTAAGAATACAGCTCACAGAAGCAACTCAGAAGACATGAATAAGACAATGCAGACTGATTCTACTTTAACCTCTATTATCCCAGTACTTAAATGCCAGTCAGGGACTGTGTGTGCACAACTAAACCTCAATATTATTAAAAAAATAAATAATCTATTTCTTTCTTGTATAGCATATAGTCTAAATGTGGAGCAATGCGTTAGAATTGCTTCATCTGCAAGAAAACAAGATAAATAGTTGTAATAAACATTGTCATTTACCACTTTTGGTAACAACTGCTAAGAGGCCTTTAGGTGAGGGTGACCTGCAAGGAAAACTATGAAATAAAGTCACTGGAAGGCAACTGGGGGCTTAGGATTCTAACGAGTTCATTACATTTCCTGTGTCTTCCAGAGGCAGCTTTTACAGAGACAGACGGAGAACCGTGCTGCAAGAGCCAAATCTTGCAGCCTCCCTGTATAGCTACAGAAGGTGGTATGAAGTGGGATGGGGGATCAGGGAATGCTGCAGGGACAGCAATACCAACCTGTGCCTTCTCCAAAGCGAATGGAGGGATGGAGCAGTAAGAAGATCCTGCCCACGCTACATTTTCAAGAGTGCTAAAAGGGCAGCAACGTGGTTGTGAAAATGGAAGGGGAAACTGGAGGGGAGAGACAGGTTTCCAGGAGCAAAGAGTTAAGAAATTGCAAGTTTAAGAGGAAAGCAGAATGTTGTGGCTTATTGCACCTACCTGGGTGAAGTGGATATTTCAGTGTGTCCGGGAGCAAGTACCATCAGTCCTGTCTCTGGNAAAAAAAAAAAAAGAATTAAAGAAAGGTCACATGACTTTTTAGGAACTGATATTTTTTCCTCTGTGTGCATGTGTTTGCCAAGTATGTTCTTTCACTCTGACTTAGCCTGACTCCTGTCTGAAGTTTTAGATATGATCTGTTGCTAAAATAAACAGCCGAACCAAAATAAGCTGTCCCAACACTGTCAAAATCTAAGTGCCCTGAGGCAAAGAATAATAGAAAGCAAGGGTCAGGAGGTACAGGTACAGACATATACTTTAATATAGTTTCCATAGGATGGCTGAATTGGCATAACGCTGACTTGTGCTTGATGCTGTATGGGGTCTGGCTGAGCTGGAGTTAACTCTCCCCTCAGCAGCTGTGCAGCGCTCGCTCGCTTGCACGCTCGCAGGGTGTTTGTTGGTAACAGACTGGTGGTGTGGCTGCTGCTAAGTGGTGCTGACACAGCACCACGGCTGTCTCCCCAACACTGCCCCCCCACCAGCAGTAGGGGGGTAGACGACATCTTTAGAGGGGACACCAAAGGCCAGGACAGGTGGCCCAAACTGACCAGAGGGATATTCCATACTGCATGGTGTCTGCTCAGCAATTTAGGCTTGTGCAAGTGCTGTGCCTACTGAAGCCCCGCTTCCCGGCAACTGGGCTGATGTCACCTACTAATGGGAAGTAGAGAAAAAAAGCTTTTGGTTTTCTCTTTGCTTCCATGCATGTAATTTTCTTCTGCTTTATTAAACTGCCTTTATCTTGACCTGCACGTTTTTTCCATTGTGTTTTCACCCCCTGTCCCTAGCCCTGCTGAGGAGGCAGTGGGTACCTGGTGTCCAGGGTCAATCAACCCACCACAGATGTAATTCATAATGCTGGACTCTGCTATGCTACTATCATCTGTCTGATCTGTTGTCCTGTAGCCACTTTCATATCAGAGATAACTAGTGACAGGACAAGAGGGAATGGCCGCAAGTTGCACCAGGGTAGGTCGAGGTTAGAAATTTGGAGACATTTCTTCTCAGAAAGAGTGGTTAGGCATTGGAATGGGTTGCCCAGGGAGGTGGTGGAGTCACTGCCCCTCAGAGTGTTTAACGAAAGGTTGGATGAGGTGCTTAGGAACATGGTTATTGAGTAATATAGGTGGTAGGGGGACCATTGGTCTAGATGATCTTGGAGGTCTTTGCCAAGCTTACTGATTCTTTGACTATCTTTATCAGGTCAGACCGCTCACCTAGCTAACCCCATGTATGAGATTCTTATAAATCCAGATCAATTTCTGTCCCTGCTTGAGTTTCACTAAATACAGAACACTGTACTCAGCAAACCATAATTTGCCACGTCAAAGGGATTTTAATCTGATTTTTGACCTTTTAGGGCATTTTAAGGTTGTTGGTTTTTTTTTAATTTAAAGAAGGAACTTGACTGATAAAAAGTTACAAGTGGTTAAGTGAACTGCTGATAGCATGAAATGAGGCAAGGCTATAAAAAGGAAAGACATCTAAGGCAAGGCATTGCACATTTGTACCAGCGGGGTTTGCCCTCACCCCTCCCATTTTGGGAAATCAAGGCTACTGGCAGAAATTGAAAGCTCTGACATACAAGAATCAGCCAAGCGGTTTTGGTCTGGAAAATCAGCCAGGATGGAGCAAAGGTTTGCTCCTGAGCATATCTCTTTGAAACACAGGAATGCCACCCCACCCCGCCCCAGCCCAAACACCATGAAACCGGAAACAGGAAGGCAGGCCAGGCCTGGGCTGTACCCCCAAAGATGGATGGGCTGTCAGCACCTAGCCAGGAAAAGTCCTCTGGATGCATCTCAGCTGTCATCTTTCCCAGGGGACTCCTCAGACCTAGACAAAATGTTGAGAGGAGGATATTCCTACAGGCTCCTGTTGGCTAAGGGATGACCAGTCTTGCACTACCCTATGACCTGCTAGCTCTAATCAGACCCTCCTTTGCAAGAAGGTCCTTCTCCACCAGTTGGCCAGTTCTGAGCCTCCAAGGTGAAGCCTCTCTTCTGCAGACAACCTTGACACAACAGGGGCTTTTGGTCCAGCCAGCTCACCTCGGACCTCTCCATCTACCTTTCCAGATCAACCAACTTTTGAGCCATTTGACTAATGAACTGGTTTGCATCTCAGCATAAAGGGCCAATGACCTACAGTCTCAAAGGAAATGGTGCAAGGAAGAAAAAGACATTTTTTTACTTTTGTCAGATCAGAGCTTCGACGTGCAGCTCTGTCACTGCGTTCTCTTCTTCCCTTCTGGATGTCTCCCTTATCCTCATGATAAACAAGCTGAGTTGGCTTACAATGGCCCTAATTACCAGTATCACTGAAGAGCTGAAGTTGGAAGATGCCTGGAAACTTTCTATCCAAAACTTGTCACAGGAGTGTGAGTCAGAGAAGACTGTCCAGGACTGAGTACAGCTGGGTTTGAGTATCTCCAACAAAAGGAGACTCCATAAACTCTCCAGGCGAAACCTGTTCCAGTGTTCAAACACCCTCATAGTAAAAAAACCCCCAAAACAAAAAAAACAACCCACCTGGTTGACTGTGTTCAGATGGAACTTCTGTGTTTCAGTTTGTGCTCAGTGCCTCTCTTGTCCTGCCACTAGACACCAGTGAGAAGAGGTTGGTTCCATCTCCATTAACACCTGTCATCAGATACATGGTAAGATCCCCCTGAACCTCCTCTTCTGCAGGCTGAACAGTCCCAGCTCCTTCAGCCGCTCCTTGCATGAACACCCCATACCCTTCCCTGGCCCTTGTCTACCTTAATGGCTCTCCACATGTTTCACCCCACTATGTCCATGTCTCTCTAGCACTGGGAAGCCAAGAACTGGAGCCAACGCTCTAGTTGTGGCCTCACCAAGTCTGAGCAGAGGGGAAGTACCACCTCCCTCAACCACCTGGCAGCACTGCTCCCAACCCAGCCCTGGCAGCTATTAGTATTCTTTGCTGCAAGAGCGCATTGCTGGCTGATGTTCTGGATTTTGTTCACCAGGATCACAACATCATGGTTCTCTGCAAAGCTGCTTCCCCGATGGTCAGTCCCCACTGTGGATGAGTGCACAGGGGCTGTTCCTCTCCAGGTGCAGGACTCTGCGTTTCTTGATGACGTTCATGAGCTTTCTGCCTGCCCAATTCTTAAGCATTTCCAGGTTCCTCTAAATGGTAGCTGACTCCTGGTGCATCAGCCACTTCGACCAGATTTGTATCATATGCAAACCTGCTGAGGGTGCACATTATCATTTAGTTTATTAATGAAAAGCTAAACAGCACTGGAAGCAGTGTGTCAACTGCAGTCAGATAACATCAGTGAGTGATTTCTAGCTGGACCTGGTTCTTTTGATCATCACCTTCTGAGCACAGCAGTTCAGCCACTATTCAAGCCGCTTTAATGTCCCACTGTGGCATTTTCACCCTGGCTGGAGGCCCACCAAAGTCACTCTATCACTCAACTTCTCAGCTAGACGGGAGAAGATATCTGTTGAGAGGCTCAGGAGTTGAGATAAGGACAGGGAGAGATCAGTCCACAATGAGCATCACGGGCAAAACAGACTAAACACAGAACAAAAAAACATATCTAATTACACACACTCCCACACCCACCCTGACACCCACACCACACCCCCACATCAACCCCCTCCCATACATCCCCACACCCACACAGAGTCAAATAATGAGAAGTACAACCAGATCTTCAAACTCCAACCCACCCTTCCCAGGCTCAACTTTGTTCATTTCTTGCCCTTCCTCCCCATTCCTCAGGTGTCACAGGGGGGAGATGAGGAATGGCGGATTCAGTCAGTTCCTCCCAAGTTGTTTTCCTTCTTGCTGGTGGGGCATTCCTCACACTGCTCCAGCGTGGGGTCCCACCAATAGGAGACAGTTCTCCACAAACTTCTCCAGCATGAGTCTTTTCTCACAGGGCTTCAGCTCTTCACCAACTACCCCAGCGTGGGTCCCTTCTATGGGTTGCTGACCTTCAGGCCCAGACTACTCCAGCCTGGTTCCCCATGGAGTCACAAGTTCCCCAGCAAACCTGCTCTGGCATGGCCCTCTCTCTCCACGTGCTGCAGGTCCTGCCAAGAGTTTGCTGCAACGTGGGTCAAAGCATCTTCCATATGTCTCCACCTGTTCCAGCATGAGGCCCCTCCGTGGACTGCAGGTGGGGTCTCTGCATCTGGAGCACCTCCTCACCCACTTCTTCACTGACCTTGGTATCTGCAGAGTTTCTTACATCTTCTCACTCCTTTCTCTGGTGACAAAAAGCAGCCACTTGCTTGTTTGTTTTTCTCTAAAGCATGTTATCACAGAGGCTCTATGACTGTCACTGATGGGCTTGGTCTTGATCTGTGGTGGGTCCGTCCTTGAGCTGGGTGGTGTTGGTTCTGTTGAGCCTAGAGAAAGCTTCTAGAGCTTCTTGCAGAAGCCACCCTGCAGCCCCCCCACCCCGTTCCCATCCCAGAACTTTGCCCCACAAACCCACAACAAACACTAATGCAAGTTACCACTTACGTTGCTGTTCCAGGTTTGACACGACTGCACCAGCCTACTGGTTACCAGTTATACCCATACACATCACAACTGCACCAGCCTACTGGTTACCAGTTATACCCATACACATCATGACTGCACCAGCCTACTGGTTACCAGTTATACCCATACACATCATGACTGCACCAGCCTACTGGTTACCAGTTGTACCCATACACATCCTAAAAACGTCATCGGTATATTTACAAAAGCCTCCCTCCTGCAAGAATATACAAGGTCCTCTTGAAAATGCTATGGCAAAAACTGAGACTTACACTTATATTTCTAACACTTCTTCTGCAGCTCTACAAAGCTTTGTAGACCCTCTCAGATCTCCCATGCGTTCCTCTGCGGGTGGAGGCACCAGGTAGTTGTGATCTTTCACAGACACTTAGTATTCCCTACGTATCTGTCAAACCCTTCTCAGAATTATAGAATCACAGACTGGCTTGGGTTGGAAGGGACCCCGAAGATTAAATAGGTCCAACCCCTACTGACATGTGCAGGGACACCCTCCACCAGGTCAGATTGCTCAAAGCCCCATCCAACCTGGCCTTGATTACTCCCAGGGATGGGGCTTCTACAGCTTCTCTGGGCAGCCTGTGCCAGTGTCTCACCACCTTCACAGTGAAGAATTTCTTCCTCATGTCTAAAATCTAACCCTGCCTTCTTTCAGCTTGAAGCCTTTGTCCCTTGTCCTGTCACTGCACTCCCTGGTGAACAGTCCCTCTCCCACGTCCCTGTAGTATTGGCAGGCTGTAATTAGGTCTCCCTGGAGCCTGCTCTTCTCCAGGCTGAACAAGTTCAACTCTCTCAGACTGTCTTCATAGGAGAGATGCTTCAGCATCTCTGTGGCCCTCCTCTGGACCCATTTCAACAGTTCTATGACCTTATGTTGGGGACTCCAGAACTGGAGTACTTCAGATGGGATCTCATGAAAGCAGAATAGAGGGGGCAGAATCACCTCTTGTGACCTGCTGGCCATGCTCCTTTTGATGCAGCCCAGGACACGGTTGACCTTCTTCCTAAAACACCAGTCCAAAACTCTCCATATATAGCTCAGCCATAACTAGCACAACTATTTCTTCAGAAAGCATTTTGCAGTGGCTTTGTGGCCAATCTTTGCTATGTGCTTGGTTTCCCTGTCACAATGCACATGTAGTTTCATAGGAACACGCCAGTAACATCCAGTATCTGCTGTGCACTGGTATTCCTCAAACTCGCCTCTGAATTGCCAGCAATCCACTGAATGACCTCAAGACATTTGTGTACATCTCTACATTGCTGAGTGAGCTCAGGTAAGCACAAGCTTTGGACATCAAGCAGGGACCACAGCTTGGTGAAAACAGTACATACATAGGTCACACATAATTAAAAAGTCATTCTTCACAATAACAGGTTCTCAGTACTGTGTGAGTGTTCATGGCAAATGTTTTGTCAGGGTATTTCCAGTGAAGGAAGCACCATTTGAAATAGTATTTGGGCTGTTTTGTAAAAATGCTCATTTGGGGATTAACCTTTAAGTTATCTGATGAGTCATTTTGTGAGACAGGTTTCCTCCATACCTTCTGTGCGGAGATGGAAAATTCCAAATGTCGACTCCATCCATTAAGCACATTCCTGGGAAAATGTCCCTTTTTTTTTTCTTAAATAAGCAAAACAAAAATCAAAGCAAACCCCCAAATGCTTCTTCTGCATGATTTATTATGAGGCTACCTATAGATTGCATAAACTGCACATTTTACCTTATATAAGTGTAGAGACATGTAGAGAAAGCGACATATGAATTCTTGCATCACAAGAACTAGGAGGTATCAAATGAAATGAACAGGTAGAAGTTTGAAAAGGAAAAAAATCACACTTTTTCACAGTGCATAATTAGATTCATGGCTCCAGGAAATATATCAGTGATCAAAAGTATAAAAAAAGTCTTAAAAAAGACAATCAGATGAATGCATAGAATATAAGTCTATAAAATGCACTAACTCTAATAAATGCACACCAAACCCCCAGCCCACAAAGCCCTTACACTACAGACTGCTGGGCTTTGTTAGGAAATTGTAATCTATAGTGTCTTACAGGCTTTCTACAAGCAGCTCAGTTCTCCAAGTTTTGCCTCTCATCAACCTCTTTGCCTTAAATCCAGCAGTCTGGCGAGCAATGTAACTCTGCAACTGGCCTGTTGCAGGAAGGCAGTGCCACCTTTTATGCTGTGGCATTTAAGCATCGGTGCCACGTATTTCTACTAGTTCTTGCTCAGGCTGCACTAAAGGCTTCAAATCTCTTCCTGGGCAGGTCTCTGTATGCCCTGGCATGCAGCAGGACAGAGCACCATGACAGCAGAGCCTGGGACTCTGCTTCTTGGGGCATCAAGATCTGCCACTGCTTGAGCATGTCAGCCTTTCCTTCCCGCTGCTGGGAGGCAGAGCAAGCTGGCAGAGGGGAAGGGGGAAAGGAAGCTGTGCATTTCTGTCATTCTGCAGGTATCTGTTCAGGTTTTTAGCTCACACCAGTCATGTGCCTTTCCTGTGTATCTATGCAAACAGCTGTCAACATCATTTCTGATGAAAACTTGGCCAGTTACATTTAGATATGCTAGTTAAATTACAAGTATCCTAATGACCCAAGACTATTCCTGTCCTTGGCTTCAAACTAGCTTTGCTTACCAAATCTGTGGAATTGGCAGCACAGACTCCTTTTCTTTGTTTCAAAGTTTTTCTGCAGCGGGCTCTGACAGAGATACAATGCTGGGCTAGTTGGATGTTTGACCTGAAGACCTGTTCAAGATTCATTACCATCCTTTTTCCCCTTATCTCTAGGAACAGCAAGAAACAAATCCTCAGATTCCATTTCAGTTCTAACTGCATTAACTAATACTATTTCACACTGAGGGGGGGAACCCCCAGAATATAATTCCTTAATGTCATTTCATTCACTTTTTCTTTACCCTCAGCAATAAGCTCTGCTCACTCGGTCTTCCAAGGTTAGCTTACATTGCTCCCTAGCACACAACTAGCTCATGCTGTGCCCATGCGTAGCTCTGTGCACATCTAACTCCCCTTGTAACTTTCCTTATGCCTCCCAGTTTTCAGAGTAACCGTGTAGTACTTTTTGAGACTGGGCCACAGGCAGCTGTGTAGCAGTACCCTTTAACACCTGTCTTCAATGGGGAGTCACCAACTATTAAAAATAGTTGGAATGCTACTAGTCTTTATCTTATTTGATACCCTGGTATCTGCACCCTTTTTTGGCCACATTTTTGGGAAGTCACACTTATGAAATGATCCTTTACGTAGCAGGAATTGTCATCCTTTCTATCTGCTAGACCTCTACTTGTGTTCTCTCTGGCTTGCTGATCTACCAAAGCCCTCCTGTTCCCAGTACCACGGGCCTCAAGAAAATCCATTTTCACTTAAACCCCAAGATTTATCCCAAAGCTGCAGGAAAGAAAAACACACTGGGAAACAGTGCCCATGCCCGCTGCCCAAGGCATGCAGGCGTCCACAAATACCCACAGGCATTCGTGTGGAGGCACAAAACCCAACTCCGTGGTGCGGGCTCAGCCGCGGCTTTCCAGCTTCATCAGCCCGAAACAAACATGGTTGCGTCGGGCCCTGTGGAGGAAACTGCCAGGGTCCAAGATGGCACCACCCCCCACTGCTGTGTCAGAACCGGCTCCAAGATGGCTACCTCCCCGCCCCCGCGCTTTGCTGCCAGGATCCAAGATGGCTTCCTCCACTTTTGACGTGGCTTCCCACCCGCCCGGCCGCTTCAAGGCCCCTAGGCGGCGTTTGCCCTCATCAAAGATGGCGGTCGGAAGCGCCCCCGGTTATTAGGCTCCCACCCCTCTCTCCTGGCCGGTTTGTTGGGGTTCGCGGCCGAGATGGCGGCGGCGGAGCTGGAGTATGAGTCCGTCCTGTGCGTGAAGCCCGATGTCAACGTCTACCGTATCCCACCGCGCGCATCCAACCGCGGATACAGGTGAGGCCGTGTGTGGTGTCCGGGGTCGCGCCCGTCTGGAGCGGCCCTGCCTGGGGTAGGGCCCGGTGAGGGCCCCGAGCGGGGGCCGTGGGGCCCCGTGGTCCGCAGGCAGGTCGGTCCCGCTCCCTGCGGCCGTACCCGCCGGAGACTCGCCGGCTGAGTCGCCACTCATAGGTGGTCTGCGCCTCAAGGCGAGAGCCTTAGCTCCGTGCCGCGGAGGAGAAGGGGCTGCCCTTTATTTGGGTGCAGGAGGTGAGGCGGAGCCGCCCTCCTCTTCCAGTTTGCCGGGTCCCTGGGACGCAAGTGTGATGCGGTATAACGGCGGGTCGGACCTGGCCTGTTGGTCCTTGCAGTAGCAAGGAGGAAGCCAGGAGTTGAGCGTTTGAGAAGAGGTTGTAGGACCGGGAGCTAGAAATGCCGCCTCTCCTGTCCCGCTGTCTCCGTTTAGCCGCAGTCAGGGGAGCGTGGCTCGGAGCTTTGCCCGCAGCCTCTCTGGAGACGTGGATTTGTGATGTGAGGCACTGCTGGGTTTTGGTGGTGCTCGCTGAACTTGGCAAACTCTCCAGGTGGATGCTGCACTTGGCCATAGGCGTTTGTTTCCTGTTGTGCAGTCCAGGAGGCTGGGGGTTGTTTTCTCTTGTCTTTTCATTCGCAACAGCCTGTAGCAAAGACTTTGATGGGTTAGTCAAAATGGTGGTGTGATGATGCTTTACCTCATGTAAACTAGCTGCCTGTAGGTTCAGGGGTACTTGATATTTTACAATTTTTACTATTTTACAACAACAAGATACAATAATGTAGTGGCTTTTCAGTGTGATATTAATTGGGTTTTGGGGTTTTCCTCATGCTCGCAAGTTGCTTGCTAGTTGCTTTTGGGATTATTGTTCCAAGGGAATTTCTGGGTTGAAGTCTTCCCTCTTCTGCGAGCTTACAAAGATGAAGAGTTGGTGTTCTCTGGACTGTATCAGTTTCCCTTTCTCGGGTGGAAAGGGAGGACAGTTGGAGCCATGTGTGTTGATTGGCAGCCATGGAAAGGAGCTGAGTCCTCTCAGGGAGGCTTGGGAGGAGTAAGGCATCTGCATGTGTGGAAGAAGGTTTGGGAGCAGAGACTTTTCCTGAAATACTTCTGTAGAAGTGGAGGGGTTTGAGGTATGGTCAGTGATTAGCTGCTTTTCTTTCCAGGGCATCTGACTGGAAACTGGACCATCCAGACTGGACAGGGCGGCTTCGTGTCACCTCCAAAGGCAAAACTGCATACATAAAACTGGAGGATAAGGTTTCAGGTAAAGGAAAGGCTGTGGTTTGGCAAGACTCTGACTGTGATTGATGCCTATGGGCCTGCGCTTCTAAGCCTGCTCAGAGCTGTGCATAGCCCTGGCAACACTTTAGCAAGAGTTTGCTCTCCTTAATGCCCAATTCTTTGTCTGCAGGAGAACTGTTTGCCCAGGCTCCTATAGATCAATACCCTGGCATTGCAGTAGAGACTGTGACAGATTCCAGCCGCTATTTCGTCATTCGAATCCAGGATGGGACAGGTGAGTTGAGGAGTCATGCATGTGCCAAGTGCTAGGGATGGAGGAGGCTTTGCCTGATGGAACTGGGTGTATGCCAAGTGGATTGAAACAATGTTGGGAGTGTTGAAAAAAATGGGTGGTGTGCCTGGGGGGTAGGCAGGCAGGCAAGGCTAACAGAGGAGGGCTCTCTACATTGCACAGACTCCAGGGGCTGGGAAGGAACGTTGAGTTTCTGACAGTGCTGCATGGGAAGAGGGGTGAATCCTGAAGATTAGGAATGATGACCTGCTGTGAGCTAGCGTCCAGCTGCAGATGTGTCAGAGAGAGGTAGCAGAGATGGGTTTAGGAGAAGCAAAAAGATTTTGGAGTGAATGAACACAAGGGCCCATTTGCAGGGCACCTCCAATGACTCCTCCTGTCTCTTTGCTAGGACGAAGTGCTTTTATAGGCATTGGCTTCACAGATCGTGGTGATGCCTTTGACTTCAACGTCTCTTTGCAGGATCACTTCAAGTGAGTTGTGCTTTTCTGGAATGCTGTTTTTCCTCTGGCCTGTAGAACATAGTGGGTGGTGGTGGTGCATGTTCATTTAGCACAGGCTGCATTGGTATGGTCATGATGCCGTACTCTGTCTCTGTCAGGGATGCTTGAGTGTGTTGCTAACTGTCATGCAAGCAGAGAGTCCTGCAGGATCAGATCTGTAAGCCTTAAGCTTCAGTACTGTGATGCTACATGTGCAGAATTAGACAGTCTCTTGGGTTTCTGATGGTTCCAGCTTTTTGCTCTACTACACTGAGAGTAGGGAGGTAGCTGGTTTGACAAGACAAGGTAGTTCTTTGGTGGGATGGGATGAGGAACTGTGTATTTTTAAGAAATCCCGTTCCCCTTTGCCAGAAGGTTTTATGTCTTCCTCTCTTGTTTTTAGGTGGGTGAAGCAGGAGACTGAGATCTCCAAGGAGTCCCAGGAAGCTGACACACGTCCCAAATTAGATTTAGGTTTTAAGGAAGGGCAGACCATCAAACTGAACATTGGGGTAAGCAGGACAGTTTACTCTGCTTCTTTCTCTGGATGTGCCAATGGACACTCTTCCTCACTTGCCCTTTCTTTTACTACAGAACATGACAACAAAGAAAGGAGGAGCAGCCAAGCCCCGTGTGTCTGGATCAGGGGGCCTAAGCCTGCTGCCACCCCCACCAGGAGGCAAAATTGCAGTTCCTCCTATACCTCCACCTTCCTCTGCAGCCATTGCCAACCATGTCACACCACCACCCGTGCTGAAATCCAGTAACATGAACAGTGCAGGTAAACGTTAGCATAGAGCATACAGTTTGCCAGATGCTGGTAGGTGCATGGAGAGAACAGAGGTCTGCTTCAGGGAGCTGGTGTTTGATCTAGTCCCAGCAGTGCCCTGTGAGATGTGATCTGTCCTGAGGGCTTGGCTGTCTTTAGCCTGAGGATCTCCATGCTGCTTTAATAATACTTGCTGCCGCTTGCAAGGAGAGGCATTGTAGCTCCTGTCTTTGCAAAAGGAGAAAACAAGTGACCTGGTCTAAACCATCCGAGAGCGGTGTGTATGGGTATGAAATTTAAGTAGTTGGATTCTTCTGAACTTGTATGTGCTTTAGGGGCACTGGCAGAGCTGCGTGGAGTGTCCAGAGAAGGACTGCACAGTCACTTGGGTCTGCAGAAATATACGGACAGACTTGTGGTTGTTGATGAAAGATGCAGGAAAAGCACTTCTTGTTTGTGAGTGGTTTTGAATAGGGACAGTGGAATCTTCAGTATGAGCAGCTGAAAGAGGCACAGAGTATAGTGGGATTGTGGGTCTAGCTGGTTATTATAAAAATACATGCGTAACTTCATATAGCATAGTAAATATAAAAATTATGTATGAAGTTCAACATGACCCAGTTCAGGGTCCCACACCTGCAGTTGGACACACATCATTCTTACACCCTAGGGGATGAATGGATTGAGGGCAGCCCTGCAGACCAGGACTTGAGGACAGTGGAGGATGGAACACTGCATATGAAACAGCAGTGTACGCTTGTAGCCTGGACAGCCAACTGTATCCTCATCTGCATCAAAAGAAATGTAACCAGCAGATTGAGGGAGGTGATTCTGTCACTCTTTTGAGACCCCACCTGGAGAACTGCCCATTCTGGGATCCTCAGTACAAGACAGATGCTGACCTGTTAGTGGGTCCTGAGGAGGGCCATGAAAATG
Organism: Heliornis fulica; assembly: GCA_013399135.1. Classification (NCBI taxonomy): domain Eukaryota; kingdom Metazoa; phylum Chordata; class Aves; order Gruiformes; family Heliornithidae; genus Heliornis; species Heliornis fulica. Next base: position 1,820 of record VXBZ01004185.1, on the reverse strand, counting down.
ATCAGAGGGCTGGAGCACCTCTTCTGTGAAGGCAGGGTGGAAGAGTTGGGTTCTTCAACCTGGAGAAGAGAAGGCTCCCTGGAGACCTTTTTGCAGCCTTTGAGTATGTAAGGGGAGCTTATAAGGAGGACTGAGACTTTTTTGTAGGGCCTGTAGTGATAAGACGAGCGGAAAAGGCTTAAACTTAAGGAGGGTGGATTAGATTGGATACAAGGAAGACATTCTTTACAGTGAGGGTGGTGAGGCACTGGCACAGCTTGCCCAGAGAAGTTGTGGATGCCTTCTCCCTGATGGTGTTCAAGACCAGGCTGGATGGGGCTTTGGACAACCTGATTTAGAGGAGGGTGTCCCCCTGCCATGGCAGGGGATTGGACTGGTTGGTCTTTAAAGGTCTCCTTTAACCCAGACTCTTCTATGATTATACAGTAAAGAGGTTGCTGCAGTCTTCTGGATAGTGAAGTAGAAGTGTGACCGTACAGAAGTGCCTGGAGAGCTGATGGTAGTCTTGTGAAGGCAGAGACTTTATCAGTGATACTCATAGATCAGAGTAAGAAGAAACCGGAAGCTTCTGAATTGGGCTGGACTCCAGTGTGTGACATGTACTGTTAGGATGATGCCTGTTTGGCAGCTGTTATGATTGCTGAGCTTGGGCTGAGTCTGAGCCCTATGCTTACTGGGAGAGGTAATAGATCACAGATCTGCCAGTTGGTGTGCTAGGTGGAGACTTGTGTAAGTTCTTCAAGACAGTGCACCCCTGCAGCATGAGCTGGAGGCTCTGCATACATTCAGTAGAAGGAGTTGCTGTTATAATAAAACCCTTAACTTCCTTCTTTTGGAAGTAGAGCTGAACTCCCTTCAAAGTTTCTCTGCACCTGCATCCAGTGCTTGGTATGAGGTGCCAGTTTAAATGCACGTAGGGTTTTCTTGATTAGCTTGAATTATTACTTTTTTCCTCTTCTGCCTCAGATATTCTGTTAGACTTAGATGCTCCTGCATCTGCATCCAAGGCACCAGCATCAGCTACCACAGACCTCTGGGGAGATTTCAGCACTGCATCCAGGTAAACTGTGGTGAAGGGAACTGCACATGAGAAGGGTAGTGTCCTGATGGGCACTGGAAAAGCCCTAAGTTGAGAAGCCTTATTAGATATGCTCTTTTGTTTCTCCTTTATTTCAGTGCTGTTCCCAGTCAAGCTCCTCAGCAGTCCAACTGGGTCCAGTTCTGAATGGTTAAAGCAGTGGAATGGGACAAACTGATGACCAAGAGGCTCTAGAGGCACCAAATGGGATCAGAGGGGGCACAAACCTCTCTAGTCTTCAATCAAAAACAAATCGGGACAATCCTTTTTTAAATCAGACCTTCATTCAAAGCTTATTATTTCCACAGTGAACCCACTGAAGCTAAAGAGAATTGACTGGCTCCTCACAAGATGTGCACGGAGGAGAGAGGTAGTCTCGTCTCTTCCACCTGCCTGGCCCTTGTATGGTACATTCTAGCTCTTTTCCTCCTTTTTTCCTACAGGGAAAGCAAGAATCCTGAAGAAGGTGGGTACAGGAGGAAGCTGGGTAGGTGCCTCTGGCTTCCTTGACCTTTGAATCTTCTCTGGTCATACTGTTGCTTTTTGTGTCTGCCTCCAGTCTCTGCAGCTTGGCCTGCAGTGCCGAGGGCAGCTGCATTTGGCTGCAGCTTTTAAGTGGAAGCTGTAAGAGATAGGTCTTGTCTCAACACAGAACCCTCTAGTAAATTTTACCTGTGGTGAGGAGCAAACCACCCCATGCACACACTACTCTTCCTCTCTTGTGCAATTACTGACAGTGCTG
>VXBZ01004184.1:0-17212 GCA_013399135.1 Heliornis fulica | reverse complement strand
TTTTTTTTTTTTTTTGGTTCTTTCTCAGAAGCATTACTTGAAGGGATATTTGGGTAATAGGGTTTCTAATGGCTTTCCCTGATACTAAACCGATTAATAACCTCAGCTTTTCTAGAAGTGCTCGCTTTCTCCTTGCAGCTGCTTGACCAACCCTTTCACCCCTGCCCCTATCCATGATGCTTTGAATGTCTGTGTCGGTCTCTTGCATTTGCTCTCACGCTGCACTAAAGAAGCAAAGTGGTTGGCTGGTTGTAGGGCAGACACTTCTCAGCGAGGGTCACTAGCCATGAACCTGAACCTTGACCATTGTTATGTAGGTAGGCAAAATAACTTTTCTTTATGTCATCTGTCAGCCTCAGATGTTTCGATGTTACCTCCATGAATGACACGTAGCTCTTTGCATTCTCTTGGTTATTTGAATTTTGAAGATGATTGCTCTCCACTGTTGACTTTCCTCTGTCCATGAAGATTCTTGCATAGAAGATTGGGTTGTGTGTATGTGTTTGAGGACTCCAGAAATGCTTTACTGTTCACAGACCTTTTGGAGACAGCCCCTTAACCCAGTGAAGGGAAGAATTTGCAGATGGGTCCAAGATAAGAAGCTCCGGTGCTGCCTGCAGAGGCTCTCTGCCACTGTCCTTAAAGGTTTCTGGGCCATGATAGAGGTTGTCCTCGGATCAGGGGAATTGGCTGGCCATGGCTTTGCCTGCAGAGGTAGGAGTAGTGGCAGGAAGATCTGTTTTCATCTGGTTTGAGATAGAAGAGGTAGAGACATGTGCTTTCTTGCAGACTAAACACCCCGTTGCCATTCTGATAATGGGCAAAACTTGTGGGTTTTCATCCAGTAGCCTTGGAGAGGAAACTACTAATGTGGGCCAAAGCTGCAGGGGACCTTTGAAAACCATCAGATAGGTAATACCATGAGCTTTCTGATGCTGAAGACCAGTAGTTTCTCCTCCTCAGTTTTCCTTGAAAAATTATTACTATCTTCCCTGCTGTCCTTGTCCTGACTTGGAACATGATTTTATCCAAATAAAAAAAAAACCCAAACAACCCAAGGATCACCTGCTCCCTACACAGTCATTCCTATGCAGTAGTTGTAGTATTTTTAAATTTATAAGTACTTCTGGAGTCAGCAACACAGCACATACGGGGGCGGGGGGGAATCTTCCAGTGATATGGATTGGCTTCTTTGATCAAACAAAAAAAAAAAAAGTACAATCTTAAATTGGACATTCAAAAATGAGTAACCTCCAGAATTTGGACAGATCACACAGATCAGATGTCAATGACCCAGTAGCTGTCTAAAGTCTGCCTGTACTTAGCCTGCTTTGTATGCTGTGGGCCTGCTTGGTGTTACGAGAAAATCATGCTATTTTTTTTACAATGTGAAATGACTCTTTTTAAGTGTGTGTTTTTACTCCCCACACCCCACCCTTCCCAACCCTTTCCTCTTCACACCCCCCTCAATCTGTCTCAATCTGTCTTGCTACATCAGTCTTTAAAATGAAATTGCTTAACCAACTTCTGTTCATCATTATCAAATCTTCATTTACTGCTCTCCCACAGTAAAATAACAGCTTAGCTGTTAAAAGCAATGAGAAAGTTTAGTGCTTTTAATTGGGATTGGGTTTTAATTTAATGCAGGTAAAAATTCTAGGAAAGAAAATGTTGTGGCTATTCTATCTGGCATCAGTAGCATTTAAATATGAATTTACTGTTTGTTTTGGCTGTAGAGAAGTATGTACATGTGTGGTTGCGTGTGTGGGTATATATACACATATAGATGATCACAAAAATGTCAAATAAAAATAGTATTTTTAACTTTGGATGTTTTTTTTTCCTTCATCCTTGCTCAGTGTTAATAGAACTACCACTGAAGGAAAAAAATATTTTTAAATGTCTTTTTCCCCCATTGCTAACTAAAAATCACCTTTTCAGGAGAAAATATTGAGGCTTCAATTGTGTTAAGGCATCTGGGCACACTTTGTTTTAAGCCCACACATAATTTGGGTAGAGTAGGAGTAAAACTCCCTCTTCACAGTAAATCCAGGCATCGTGTGTCTCTCCCTAGAAGCTGTGCAGATGGACACAGAGCACCAGCCGCTCGCTCGCTGCCGTGACCGTAAATTTGGGGTCTCAGTATAGAAACATGTGGGTTTGGTGCAGAGCCCCAAATGTGCTCTTTTTGTTTCGTTTGTTAGTTTTTCTCCCTTGGAAAATGAGGAGCAGGGATTGTGCTGCACACGTAGAGTGGAGTTAGCAAGATCTGCCCTCACCGTGAGAGGTGGAGGACGTTAGATGTGTGCTGTGATTGTATTAGAATGTTGTTTGTTTTCAGGCTGAAAATTGAATCTTGTGCAGCTCAAATGATAAGTGTTCTGGTAAAAATGCTGACAAGAGGCTGTCTTTGGTTGTCTTCCCATAGTGTGACACCATATATTTGAAAGAGGTTAGAATAACTGCCAGTACGTTATTGTATCATACATTTTCTCTAGTGTGAGTAATAGCCGCTTTCATTGTGGCTTTTAAACCTGTTGTACCTTGGTGTGTTTGGAGTAGTGTAGCTGCTGGATACCCCTGTGCCCTCACACAGTCCCTGAAGGAGGATGGGTGCTTGGCACAGCCCCGTGGCAACTGGTGCGGCGGAGCCAAGGATGCTGAGGAGCACTGGGACACATCGTGGAGGGATTTTCCTGCAGACTTTCCCCTCTTAGAGCTTGTGTCCCTCCCCAGCTGCTCAGTGAGCACACAAGGGGCTGTAGACTGATTTTTTTTTCTTTTTTATTTTCTGATTTTGCTGAGAATTACTGAATTTTGGAGCCAAGTAGGATGCGTGGAAGTGGTTTTGGTACCCCATGGTGTGTTACTCAACTCAGGCACAGTTTTGCTTCTTTGCAGGCAGGTGGTTTCTGTGTCTCAGAATAGTTGGATTCATCTGGATTTGTTTTCCTTTTTAGCAAAACCTGGTAGAAAAACAGCAGTTGTGCCCCCTTTGCTGGTAGGTGGAAGGAATCTGATCCTAAATTGCAGTGGGTTTATTTTTTTTTTTAATGCAGCTTTTATGAAAGTTGTAAGCAGGGCTGTGGATTTCTCGGTATTTATTGCAGGACTGTGGGTTTAGTAGCATTTTTATATCACAGGAAGTGAGTCTGAGCAACTGAAATGAGGAAAGGATTTTTATGCAGTGAAAAATTAGTATTCTGTGATTGTTTGATGTATGCTACAGAGAAAGGCTGTCCTTGTTAAAAGAAATTATAATAATAAAAAAAATAGCTGGCCATTAAAATGCAGGGATGAGAACACTGCTTTTTTGATATGCCTGTTATTTTAATGTCATAGAAGAATAATCCAAAGTGGAAAAATAACACTTAGGTTATTGTGTTTGGGCTTTTTTTTTGAACAGCCGAGTGTGTTGAGGACGTTTTCATCTATCCCAGAGGGCATATGTGAAAAGAGAAGGATTTTCATGTTCATTCCAGCTCATTTTGAAGGGATCTGGTTTCTCATTTGGCTGGCTCTCAGGTGCAGGGATAGCAGCTAGTGGGGAGCTGGTGAGTGGGCTCAGGCAGGGAGATCAGGGCTCCTGCTAGCGGTGGAGACTTTCCAGCAGCCTTGATGATCCTACTTAAGCCCTCAATTTCAAGAGAAATGAAATATCTTTTCCAGACCCACCTTTTTTTTTTTTCTCCTCCCAATTTTAAATAAATACATACATATGTGTGTGTGTGGTGTATGTGCATTTGCATAGTGACTCCTGCTCACCAGCACTAACTGGATCAGATGCTGATAAAATTAATTGCCTTAGAGCTGACGACAGACTCATGGGAAGCGCTGGAGGAAGGGAGAAGTGCCACTCTCAGAGCATCCAGCCCCAAAATACCTGCCAGATGCACACCCTCAAGGAAAACCCCAGCCCACTGCTCTCTGCTGGTGTGAGCCGAGGCAGGCAGCAATCCTTTGCCAGAATTAGATGTGGGGCTGTGGGCTGCTCTTCCTGCCTGTGCCCAGCTGGGCTTCCCTAGGCTGAGCTATAGAGAGGGAAGTGAAAGGCAGGGAGAGTTTCGAGGCAGAGCTGTTTGAACACTCCTCCTTGTCTCCAACACTACCTACACTTTCCCCCCCTCTTATGCATTCCAAACCCATCGCTTTCCAATTACTATTTCCTTCCCTCCCTTTGCATTTTTTGCCCTCTGCCCTTTCTCCTCTCTGTGTCCTCCTTGCCTCCCACCATGGTGCAGGCTGATCTCTGGTATTCCCCTTCCATGCTGATCTCCATTCTGATTGCTCTAATGGATTTTGTTATGGAAGAAGAGGTGGTGGGCGGGAGGGGAATCCCACGGCTCTGAGGTTGGGATTTTCAAAGGAATTAAGCTTCTAATTCCTTCTGAAAGCTGCAGGGAAAGGGTGCATGGCATCCTTTGCAGATCTCTGCCAGCACCCTCCTCTCCCCTCCCTCGCCTTGAATGGGTCCTCTTTGCTGTGCCCTGCACTGCTGTGTCCTTCAGGGGTGGTGGTAGGCAGGGTGACAGTGGCTTTAGGGCTGCAAAGACACGGGTGTGTCTGTGGCCAACATCTGGCTCAGCTCATGGGTGGCTCAGTGCTGCTTACGTGAGCACTGAGCAGCAGGAGAGATTTTATCGGTTTGGGTTGGAAGTGTGGCTCATGCACAGCCCCATGAGATTTGTAATGGGCTCCCTTTTTTCTGCGTGCTAGATTCTAGCTCAGAGGAAGAGGAAGAGGAGGATGAAGAGGAAGAGGAGGAAGCAGAGGACTACGGGATGGATGGCAGCGACAGGCTTTTATCGCCTGCCCTCGATGAGAGCGGCCTGGGCCTTCTAGCAAGGTTTGCAGCCAGCGCTATGCCCAGCCCCATTGTTCCCCCTCCGCTGTCCATCATTCAGCTGGAGGCCAAGCAGAAGGCGAAGAAGAAAGAGGAGAGGCAGAGCCTGATGGGTGAGTTGCATAGTTAGGGGGAAAGGTAGAAGGCTCAGGAGGTCCTACAGTGCTGTAAAGGGCAGGTTGTTACCCAGACACTGTCTTGCCTTTGCTTTTGCCTGCTTGGTCCTCGTGCTGAAGGCAGGGGAATCACCTGGCAAGAAAACAAGAACTAGTCGTGGATATGACAGGTTTAGCACCTGCAGCCATGGCTTCCCTAGGCAACATTGCCTGTGGCTTCCTCAGAATTTCCTTTTTTCCTCCTTAGTGAATCCTGAACAGTCATGCTGCAAAGACAAGTGATGGGATAGTGTCCCCTTGGACAGAGTGCTGAAGGCAGTGAGGTGCTGCTGTTCCATCTTAGGGAAGGAAACGTGTTACATGCAGCTATCTGAGATACCCAGGAGAAGCAGAGATATCCAAGCAGAAGAAAAACTCCTTCAGCCAGCCCATCCCATAGAAGCTTCCTCACAGAAGCTGACCACCAAGACTTGAAACACGTGTTCCTTCCTCTGCTCACGTTTGCAGTGTCAGACCCAGGGTTTCTGTCCCCATGTCTCAGCTTCAGTGTGTTGCACATAACTGGTAGTTAGATTTCTTCCCCTTCCTGTGCCCTGCTGCACAAATGCCTGTTGGTGACATTGTTCCTGGTCAGACAGATCTATATGGGCTCCATTTATAATTTTTCTATTAATATTTATTAAGTGATAATGGAATTTATAGCATGCTTCAAAATGGCAAATGATGTCTTCCCTGGGAGCCCAGCTTGCTTTAACACTGTTTCTATGCTGTATGAGGCTTCTGCCAACTTGTTCCAGCAGCCTCTGTTAAGAATTTATCATCTCCTAACCTGCCCTCCTGGAAGCATCTAGAAACTGTCTCATGCAGCAGCGAGGGTGTTCTAATTTCCAGTGGGTTTTTCATTTTGAGCCTTGCCAGCTTTGATTTTGACAGGCTTGCTCTTTTCCTCTCGTTGCTGGGGATGTCTCAGGGGATGAGGTTTGGGTAGAAGATGAGAGCAGGTTCCTGCAGCCTGAATTAACCCAGGAAAACAAGCGTATTTCAGGGAGAAGGACTGAGAGAAGGTGCTCTCTATGTTTGTGCCTTGTACATTTTCATTTACCCACTTGAACATTGCCTGGCCCTGTATGTCCTTTCTCAAAGGTCTTCCTCTGTAGAGGGAGAACCAGGTTCTGAGGATGTTTCCACACATCTTCAGAAGTGCTGTGCCATCCCATGAGGTCCAATGCCCTGGAAAATAAATGGATTTAGAAAATCTGAGCTCAGCCTCTTGTTCCAACATAGACTTACTACATGACTCTGGCAAATTTCTTCCTGGCTGTTTGTACCCTTCTGAGGGCACAGTGCCTATGCAGCCTTCCTCCTGTCCATGTCACTGGGTGTGTAGGTCCTGCCTCAGTTTCCTTTCTGCCCCTGGAAATGGGTGATGTTGCTCTCCTGTATCAGGAGATAGAAACACACTGGAGAGAGAAACACACTGAAGGTGGTGAACATCTTGGCACTGCTACAGTACTTCAGGCCTCTGGGTACCGCTGTGCCCATGGTGCTGAGTGGAGGCAAATGTGAGGGGATTTCCATTTGCCACAGACAAAAGATCACTTACCACTCTTGACTTCAAAGGTGATTACCTGAGCCAGTAGAAAGATCTTTGGTGTCTGATGGCCAGTGGGAAAAAATAAGCATGAAAACTGGGTTTATTCAATTCATTAAAGAGATTGTTCTCCTGAAACAGAGGTGAGACTGGAGAGGAATCCCACTGGGAGGGGAGGAAAGCTCAGCTAGTGGGGTTCATGCTTTACTTTTGCCATACAATCTTTTTTGTGGAGGGGCAAATGTTAGAGTATCTTTTCTCTGCAGGGTTTTGATTGTGGGAGAAGGGAGAAAATGGAAGCAGGGAACACACTGAATTGCACAGCCTGAGTGGGTGTGCTCTGATTTGATTCAGGGGAGACTTCTTTTCATCAAAGTCAGAGTTTTATGGGGCAGAAATGCAGATCTCAGGGATGTGGGGTCAGGAAAGGGGAGCAAGGAGGGGCTGTGTTGAGCAGACACAGCATCTCCCTTGGATTCCACAAGCTTCCAGCAGGATGCTGCCCCTCTTGGCTCAACCAGGGCTTTGACTGATGGTTAAATCCTTTGCACCTAGGGACAGAGTTTGAATACACCGACTCTGAAAGTGAGATCAAGATCAGGAAGAAGTCGCCCTCGGGGCTGCTGCGGGGAAAGAAGGGGCCGTTGGAGGCAAGCAGCATCCCGCCCAGCCAGGCCACCGGCAGCCTCGACTCCGCATCTGGGAATGCTGACAAGGCCAAGCTTGGCTCTGAGAAAGGCCGCAAGCTGAAGAAGTTCAAGTCCCCCAAGGACTTGAGCTTTGAGTTTGGGCTGGAGGCCAGTGATGATGACCTGTGGAACCGGCGCCGCAGCGAGCGGATCTTCCTCCACGATGCCACCACCTCCTCAGCCATGCTGACCCCTGCAGCGCCTGCCAGCTCCACTCCTGTGGCCAAGCCTGCCCGCTGTGGAAAAGGGGCACCCATGAGCCCCAAAAAGGAGGGCAGCAAGGGGAAGGACAGGAAGGAACTAAGCAAGGTGAGGAATGTGCCAGCAGAACTGGTGCAGGACACTTGGGAGGTGGGTGTGAGGGGAGGGCAATTAACTCCTGTGAGCCCTGTCTCAGAGGTTACCCCAGTGCTGTTTGGCTACTGTTTGTCACCCCTGCCACCCCGATGGACACTTGGGGGAGCTGTCAGGCTTGGATCTGACTTGCAGGGAGTAAAAGCCTGTTGTGTTTGAATAGGGCATGCTACTTGTGTCACCCTCCACGTCCCAAACCCATCCTGCTTCCCTTCATCTCCAGCTCAGTTCCTGGCAGCGCTATGGAGGAGCACCGATTGTAGGGAGACTGGGAGGAGTTAGTTGTGACATGAGGCCAGTTGGGATCTTGGAGCTTTCTTGGGAGAAGCTTTAATGGGCAGGAATTGCTCTCCAGGATAATAAAAAGCTCTTCCCAAAATGTGTGAAGTCTGAAAGCAGAGTTGGGAAACGTGGGATGTGGTGTAGTTAGTGAACTAACTGCTGGATGAATGGCATCCTACTTGTGCACAGCCTGCTTTTCTCCACCTTTCCCCACTCTCTGGGCTGAGATCTTTACCAGTCCTCTCTTCATTGATGGAAATGGTTTTATTTTCAGCAGCGGAAGAAGGGTAAAGAAACACCCTGCTGCTCTTCCTCCTCGTCCATGTCTCCTCCTGGCATCCCTAGCTCCCCATCTGATGTTCGTGTCAGCCTGGCTAATGCCCTGGGCTCCAACAAGAAGAGCAAAGCCAAAGTGAAAGCCAAGGAGGTGAAAAAAGAGGTGAGAGCTTGGTACTAGTCTGGGGAACTGGAGCACTGCTGGCAGAGCCCTGCATTTTTGAGGGCTGTTGCATTGTGAGAGGGAAAACAGACATGCAGGTTTTGCAGGGTGGGTTGCAGGGAAAGCACTGGTTGAGTAGTCTAAAATCCAAGGAAGACTGTCAGGTAGCACCTGCTGTTACTATTTGGTGTTTGACTTAGTCCCTCAAATTAATGAGCAGTCCTTGGGGTAGAGGGAGGGGCTTCATGGCTAGTAAGGACCAAGGAGACGGTGATGGTGTTGTCTACTTAGCACTGGGTAAGCCAGGTCACCCCTGGTTTCTTCTCCATTGCTGTAGCTTGTCTCATAATACACATCACTGTATATCTGAGTGCAGTGCTTGTTGTGTGTCACAGCAGGAAATGGATTGTGGGGCTCTGAGGAGAAATCAGAACAGTTGCCTGTTTAGTGAAGGCAGGCAGGGTCTCAGGAGCACTGTGCAGAGACATGGTGAATGCAAAGCAGAGCTACAGCAGTCTACTCCACAGCATCCCTCCTAACCTCCAGGAGTGAGATGTGGCTAAGGAGGAGTTAAGTAGCTTTCTGTCTTCTGTCAGTGATCCTTGGGAATAAACCCAGAAAAATAAACCAAAAAGCAGGTTTGGGTACCCACTTAACTCTCTGTGATTAATGTTGATAAGGATGGTGCCAAGTTTGTCCTAGTATCCTCAGGTTATTTGTTGCTGGAGGAAGGTGAGATGGGATCAGAGCTTGTTGTCATCCTGCTGACATGCTGTTTGCTCTTCTGCAGAACCGAGGGAAGGGAGGAGCTGTCAGCAAGCTCATGGAGAGCATGGCAGCAGAGGAGGATTTTGAACCCAACCAAGACAGCAGCTTCTCAGAGGATGAGAACATCCCACTCAGCATGCTAGTTGAGCGTCCACTCACACCAGGTGAGGGCAGGAGCGACCAGAGGGCTAACTGTACAGGTAGAGGTGCTGGGCAAGTTTCCAGAGCTTTTTTGGAAGAGGGCTGTGCTGCTTTCATGTTCCTCATCCAAAGCTACGAGGTGGAGGTACCACTTTTCCAGTCAGTTTGTACAACCAAACCCAAATCTTACCAGAGAGGCCCACTGTAATGTCTAGTTGAAGCCCAGCCTCCGAGCTTCTCATTTACTTGTATATTATTATTACCAAAAGGGGGGACTTTTTATTATTGCCAAGAGGGCAAAATTCTCCTCTGCCAGGAGCTAGCCAGGGAGAGCAAACCTTTTTGCAATGGCCTCGCTGGCCTGTTCCTAGGGAAGGGTGATGCTGGGGGTATGAGCTTTCCTTCTCCCCTTGCAGTCGCTTTTTCATGTCTGGTGCTCTCTAATCCCCATCTTGCTCCAACACCTCGCAGCTCCTCGCTCCTGCATAATTGACAAGGATGAGCTGAAAGACGGTCTGCGTGTCCTCATCCCCATGGATGACAAGCTGCTCTATGCCGGGCATGTCAAGACGGTGCATTCACCAGACATGTGAGTTGAAGGGCTACTGGATCCACCTGGGCTCCACCAGTGAGTGGGGACGTAGCTGATGGCAGGGATCCACTTGGGGTTGTGTACATCTGGCTGGAGAGAAGCTGACATAATCCGGCAGGGAGGGAAGGACAGTTGATTCTGGTTTATCAGTGCTGAGGAAAATCCAATTACCTCTCATTAAATGCTCTCAACTAAACTGGTGGTAGGGCTCAGAGCAAGGTGGTGGGTGATGTCTTTGATGTGCTGTGTGTGACCAGGCCTTTGTGTTTCAGATACCGGGTGGTGGTAGAAGGCGAGAGAGGAAACCGTCCCCACATTTACTGCCTGGAGCAGCTCCTGCAGGAAGCGGTAGGTGCAGCCACAGGGTGCCTGTCTTTGGTGTGTGAGCTGGTTGTGGGGTGGAGGAGGTTACCTGGAAGCTTCCCCCTTCCTAGCTGGGGCTGAAGGGGTGCCCTGCTCCTGATTCTGTGGCCAGTGTGGATAGAGATCCCCTTGGTACGGGTCACTGCCCCGTGGCTGAGCTCTCTGAATGGCAGTGAGCACTAGGTCTGTATGTCAGCAGGGATAGTCCTTCTGAGGCAATTTCCCAGCAGGGAGACTGGCCCTTGCCTTCTCCAGAGCTGCTTTGCTACATGCCAAGTGTGGTGGGACCATCTGTGCTGGTGCCAAGAACATCAGTAACTGCTTTCCTCTTGCTCCGAGCAGATCATCGATGTGAAACCACCTTCCGTGCGGTTCCTGCCCGAGGGCACAAGGATTGCAGCCTACTGGAGCCAGCAGTACCGCTGCCTCTACCCGGGGACAGTTGTCCGAGGTAAGGCCACCCTGGCTGCTCTGTGCTGTGAACCTGGGTTGTCTCAGTCCTGTGTGTCCTGAGAGATGTCAGGCTTGTCTGGGGAAGCCCTGAGTTCTGCTGTGAGTATCCTGGAGGTCAGAGCCTGGCCCATTCTTCTCCTCGGGGTCCTGTCCAATTCAGTCATGATGGTGACATCCCTTTGGTCCAGGAGATGTGCTCTTGTTGTATGGTGTGATGTGGGTGCTAGAAGGGAGGGTGAGTGCACAGCTTATTTCTCTTGGAGAGAAAGTCTAAAGTAATGGCTTGTGATTGTTGAGAGTAGTTAGAAATGCAGAAAGATCCTGCAGTGAAAACAGGAAAGTTAATCTCTGCAAGAATAGAGGGAAAGAGGTGGGAGGTCAAACTGGAATGGTTGTTATGTTCTGGAGCAGTGCTGTTGACTGGGAAATTTTACTCTGGGTGGGCGGGTTTAGAATTATCTGGGACTTTCCATTGCAGAGCAAGACTTCTGTGCTCTCCCTGCACAGCCTGGGAAAGGGGGTGATGGGAACTGGTGCAGGATCCCTGTCTACCCCCATGTCCCCACTACCTTGACAATGGGTTGGTACTTTACATTTGTCCCTGATCCCGTCTTCTGCTCCCCTCAACCCACAGGAACCCTGGATCTGGAGGAAGATGGTGATCTCATCACAGTAGAATTTGATGATGGTGACACGGGACGTATCCCACTGTCTCACATTCGGCTTCTCCCACCTGACTACAAGATCCAGTGTGAGTTCTGGTGTTGAGTGTTTTGTATGACACTTCCCACTCTGAAATACAGGGATTTTCAGGCCACCAGCCTTTGAGGTTTTGGGCTGAATTCACAGACTTTCAGTCACAAAGATTGCACCATCAATTATGGGCATGCAGAGCTGAGGTGGGATATAACCCATAGTGAGAAAGGCCCAGTCCCTATTGCAGAACTGGTAGGGGTATGTTCCCTGTGTCACATCTCTGTTGTTTGTTATTTGACTGCATTTACCATTTCTCTGACCTGTTGCAGGTGCTGAGCCTTCCCCGGCCCTTTTGGTGCCCAGCACCAAGCGCCGTAGCCGTAAATCCAGCAAAGACACTGGAGAAGCAAAGGAGGGAACTACACTGGGGTCAGAGGAGCCCGTGTCGAAGGGCAAAGGGCGTGGGAGGAAGCCAAGTGTCAAGGTGAAAGCTGGTAAGTTGTCACTGTGCCAGACCTGGAGCTGAGAGTCCTTGCCCAGTTCCCCACCACTGTGACCGAGTTAGAGCTGTTTCTTGGGGCAGGGTTTGGAGAGGAGTGGATGCACAGTTTGAGTGCAGAGTATCCGTGCATCAGCTTACTCTGACGTGGCTACAGGTTGCAGGAGCCTGGCTCAGAAACCAGCCTGTGCTTTGAGAGCCTCCTCCTGTCTGTCAGCACTGCAGAGCAGGGTCCCTTTCTCAGCTGGGCATCTCAGCAGCCACCAGTATGTCCAGAGATGCAGGAGAGCTGCAGTTTGGTTCCCCTGCAGGTGAAGTAGCCGTCACTGGGCATTGCTCATCAGCTGCTCACGGGTGCTGGCATCAGGCCAGGCTGATTAGTAGGGATGTTCAGTGAGAGGGCGGACCTGTGCCTCTGTGGGCAGTCAGGAACAAGCCACCCTTGTCCACAAACCAGTCAGCATTGGTGTCTGGTTGTGTGTGAGCTCAGTGCACGTCTGGATGGATACCATCACGCCTTTGTGTGTCTTCCCCTCTGCAGAAGAGGCTGCCTTGCCAGAAGAGAAGGATCAGGTGGAATCCTCACCTGTCACCTCCTCAGTCCCAGAGAAGCCAGCTTGCTTGGGCAAAGCAAGCATGAAGGGGACACGAAAATCGCAACCGCTGCCGGCTGGAGGCTCTCCTGCCCCCACGGAGGAGAAGCGTTCAAAAGCCAGCAAAATGAAGATCTCCACGAAGCTGCACAGCCCTCCACAACCCACCTATCAGCCTGCTGTGTTTGGCAGCATCCTTGGCACGGAGCCCTACAGCGACCTCCCAGGGACGCTGGCAGCGTTCGGCTCCAGTGATGCTTCAGCATCCAAAGGCAAGGCCAAGAAAGGGCGGCCTACAGAAGAGACACAGGAGTTTGGCACCGTGGTCAAGGCTCAGAGGAAGCATGACAGTGAAATCCTGATCAAGCTGGACCATGAGGGTGTGATGTCTCCAAAGACAAAGAAGATGAAGGAGGCGATGAGGATGTTGGAGGACTCAAACCTGGCCAGTCGCAGAGATGGAAAGAGCCTGTTGGGACTGGGCTACTCCCCTGCGGTGGGTGCAGAGGGCAAGCAGAAATCTGCCCGAGCGAAAGCAGCTGAGGGAGACCCTTCCTCTGCCAGCTTTGGAGGAAAGTTTGATGGCTCAGCAGAGAGCCTCAGCGCTTCAAAGGACCAGGAAGAAAAGGCAGCAGCTCCAGCAGCTGTGGAGGAGTCGGAGAGCAACAGCAGTGACAGCAGCTCGGAATCAGAGGGAGAAGAGGAAGCTGAGAAGAACCGAGGGGAAGCCCAGGACAGCAGCTCAACAAGCTCAAGAGCATCCACCCCTCTCTCTTCCTCCAACTCCTCCTCCTCTTCCTCTTCTAGCAGTAGCTCCTCTTCGTCCTCTTCTTCCTCCTCTTCCTCTGCCTCATCGACCTCTTCCTCATCAAGCTCCAGCTCTTCTTCCTCCTCTACTACAGATGAAGACTCCTCCTGTAGCTCTGATGACGAAGTAGCTGAGGCCCAGCCAAGTTCCTCAGTGCAGCAAACCCTCCCACCCAAGCAAACCAAGCAGGCAGGGAAATCCCGTGCGTCCTCCCACCCCCAGAGCCAGAAGCAGCCGGCGCAGCAGCCGGTGCAACAGCCGGCGCCGCAGCAGAGCGGCAACAAGAGCAGGCCCAAAAAGCGCGAGGGCATCCACCTGCCCACCACCAAGGAGCTGGCCAAGCGCCAGCGGCTGCCGTCGGTGGAGAACAGGCCCAAGATCGCTGCCTTCCTCCCCGCACGGCAGCTGTGGAAGTGGTTTGGGAAACCCACGCAGGTAAACAGAGTGGGGGGAAATCTGAGGGCGTGGTGTGTCCCCAGACAGGGTCTCCTGATGAGGTGGGGGTTGGACTTCTCTGTCTGGGGGAGCCGTCCTCCACGGTGTGTCCCTCCGCCCCGTTTCCTGTGGGAATGCCGGTGGATCTGCCGACAGCGGAGGGTGGGATGTGGGATGGGGTAAGAGGAGGTGGGTGGGGGAAACATGGGTGATCCCTGGCTGCTCACCTGGGTGATCCTCTCTTGGCAGAGACGAGGAATGAAAGGCAAGGCCAGGAAACTCTTCTACAAGGCCATTGTCCGGGGCAAGGAGATCATCCGCATCGGAGACTGTGCGGTGTTCCTCTCAGCCGGCCGCCCCAACCTGCCCTACATTGGTCGGATCCAGAGCATGTGGGAGTCGTGGGGGAACAACATGGTGGTCCGGGTCAAATGGTTTTATCACCCAGAAGAAACCAACCCTGGGAAGAAACTCAACGAAGGCAAGGTAGGCTGGTCTCCTTTGCCAGGAGGGCTGCAAAGCTGCTTGTTCCCTTGTGTTTTCTAAGGATGAGGGAAACCAGCCACGGCCCAGTTTGTTACTGGCACTGTAATGGGGGTGGCCCCATTATTTCACGTTGTGAGGGCTGCCTGTGCTGAGGGCAAGCCTGGTGTTTGCTCCTTGACAACCAGGGGAAGGGTGGGTTTGGTTGTGTTAGGAAATAGCAGCTTTTGTGTTGGTTCAGAAAGCGTTTCAGGAGCCGAATTGGGTCTTCTGACTGTAAAAACAGCTGGCCCAGTGCTCAGAAACACTGAATTTTGGAGGAGTGTGCTGGGTGGTTTGCAGCAGCTCTTGGTGCTTATTCCCTGTGGATGGGATCAAGGTTGTGAAGGCACCATGTGGTGGACAGGAGGGGACAGCATGGGAAGCCAACTGTGGTGCCTGCTCTTCACTTCCCTTTCCTCTTTCTCTTGGTCACAGCGCTGGGATCAGAAATCAGGCAGGAGTCTGTCCACTGCTCTGCAGGCATCCAACCAGAGGAAGGACTTTATGGAGGTTGGTGAGGTTGGGGCAGGGCTGGGAGGGGGTGCTGGGGATGCCATCACACGTGCTGCTGGGGAATGCCCCTGAGCTTCTCTGGCTCTTGCTTTTTGCCTCAGCTGCTGAGTCTGCAGCACCAGGACTGTGGATGGGTGTCTCTGTGAGCGTGGGAGTAGCTGCAGGTGTTGGGAGGAACAGAGGGCTGGTATCCAGCACCCATCCTTGTGTTTCCATCCTTGAAGTGAGGATGATGAACTCCCAGCTGCCGTATTCCTGGCTGTGCTCTCGGCTGCGGCGTTCCCATTGGTGGGATGGGAGTCTGGACGGATTGTGTCCGTGGGCTGCGGCAGGATCCTGGTGCCGCTCCCCTGAGCTGTCAGGGGGGAGTTCTGCTGGAGAGCAAGCACAGGCCCTGGCCAGTTGTGGTGGATGTTTCTCCTGCATGTTGAAGATGATGCTGTAAATGCTGTGAAGTCTAATTTCTCCTTTCCATCTCCCTCCTTCCCTTCCTGTGATGCAGCGAGCCCTCTACCAGTCCTCGCACGTGGATGAGAACGATGTCCAGACCATCTCACACAAGTGTCTTGTTGTTGGTCTGGACCAGTATGAGCAGATGCTAAAGACGAAGAAATACCAGGACAGTGAGGACCTCTACTACCTTGCAGGGACCTACGAGCCCACTACGGGCATGATCTTCAACACCGATGGGGTCCCTGTCATCTGCTGACCGCCCAGGGGACACGTGCCACCCCTGGGAAGGGATGGGACAAACCTGAGGACGTGCCTGTTCAGACGACATGATTGTTTCTTTCAATGCTCATGACTTCTGTGTCACACTACAGACAGGAGAGCGCGAGAGACACGAGGAGGAAGGAGAGGGCTGAAGAAAGAGGGGTTGGGGAAGCAGTTACAGGACTTGAGGAAGATGCTTTTGGGGTTGGGGGGTGGTGGTGTTTGAACCCCAAGGCTCTTCAGGAAGTGGCTTTAAGTACGGTGACACTTGACCAACTTCTCCCTTCCTCCTTTTGGTCCAGGAAAGCACATGGGTCTCGTGATCATTTCACCAGCGGGACCCCCCCGGCAGGAGGGATCCCTTTTGTGTCATTTGCCCCCATCAGTAACTCAGAAGCCACCTGTACGTGGAAGGACACCCACTCGCCTTCTGCGTGTGCTCCTCTCCGTCCTTTTATTTCCTTTCCTACTTAGTTTCTCATGACCCTTTAGGAAGGACAGGGTGAAAGAGAAAGGAGATGAGTCTCTCTCAGCGCCTCGTCTCGATCCTCTCGGCGCCTTTTTTGTGGTTTTGTGGCCTTTCCCTGGAGACCCTTGGCTGGCAGCGTGGAGCACGAAGGGGACAGCGCTGGCCCCTCGTGGCAGAAGAGGTTCTCCAGGCTGGGAGGAGCTGCGTGGAAGACAACATCCAGTCTGAGCCGCTGCCTTGAACAAACAGCCTGAACCTGCCTTCCCTCTGCATCCCTCCTGCCTTGGAAAGGCACTGGAGGGGTGGTGGAGTGTGAATGCATGGCTGGGGGGTGACAGTGAACAAAGAACTCGCTCTTGGAGCGTGCGGTGAAGGGGGGGCAGGAAATGATTGGGAAAAGCTGCTGCTCGGTGCTTGGAGCGGAGGAGGTGAGAGGTCATTGGATTTCAGCATCCCTCACCCAGCTGTACCCCCATGCCTGGCCTGAGCGGGGCTGGGGAGCTGCTGGGGAGCCCATGTCCCCTCCTTTGAAGGGAATGGAGCAGAGTGAAGCCCAGCCGTGCCTGCCTGCAGCACAGCCACAGCCAGAGCCCCTCTGCCACCGTGGGCTGAGGCAGGGGATGGTTCAGCTCGCTCCATCCAGCCTGCTGCCCTCCCCAGGCTCCCTGAGAGCCACCATTGCCTCCTCCTCCTCCCTCCGCGGAGCTGACACACCATCTCACTCCGCTGGCCACCCATCAGCTCCATGGCACCACCGCACCAGAGCAACCCCGGGCTGGAGGGGACACTGGAACAGAACCACACAACGATGCAACATCCTTGCACTTAAAAACAAACAAACAGACTCCAAGAGACGCACTGATCTTCGCAACTACCGACTCGCACTACACATTGCTGGGACGCGGAGCGGGGCCCGGCTCGGTCAGGGGCCACTGCCCAGGCTCCGGTGGGGAGATGCTTAAGGACAGATTAGGAACTATCCGCCCTGGTACTGCCTGCATACCAGAGACTGGATGCCGGGGCTCAGGGGAGAGGGATGCTCCTGCAGAGTTAGCCCTCGGTCCTTTAAAGGAACCACAACGGTGCTGAGCTCGTACCATCTCCACCCCCCGGGGCCACCGGTGCCTCGGCGCAGCGGATAGTGACGGTTCTAAGCCTGTACAGTTTTAATGTACCAAAAGACTCTTTAGCCCTCCTGTATTATAAGTCTTNAAAAAAAGAAAAAAAAGACAGAAATGAACACAGTCTGACGTTTAGAATATTATTTTTTATTTCCTGTTGGATTGTGATTGTAAATGATCTGGGAACAGGCACACAACCCCCCCCCCC
>VXBZ01004183.1:12160-25618 GCA_013399135.1 Heliornis fulica | reverse complement strand
CTGGAGTTACCTGGTTCCTCCTTCTTGCCCTTTTTGAAGACTGGAGTGACATTTGCTTTCCTTCAGCTCTCAGGCACCTCTCCCGTTCCCCAGGGCTTCCTAAAGATGATGGGCAGTGGCCCAGCAATGACTCCCACCAGCTTCCTCAGCACCCTCAGGTGCATCCTGTCAGGACCCATGGATTTATTTATGTCCAGATGGCCCAACTGGTCCCTGACCCAGTCCTCTTCAACTGAGGCAGGCTCCTCATTTATCCTGTCTTCCTCTGGGACTTCACCCATCTGGGGCTCCTGCAAATAGACTCCAACAGTGTAGACAGAGGCAAAAAGGCATTTAGGAACTCCACCTTCTTCCTGCTTCAGTCACCAGGGCATCCACCTCATCCATCAGTGGCCTACATTGCCTCTAGCATTAGTTTTGTCCACGATGTGTTTGAGGAGACCCTTCCTGATACCCTGTAGTGAGAAGAAAGCTCAGTCTTAAAGTTTGTGACTCTTCATCCTGTAGGGAAGGAAATGAAATTCCAGGGAAAAGAGGACACTGAAGGTGAAATTGTAGAAAGGATGGCACTGCTCTTGCTAGTACAAGAGTGCCAGGAATATTCCATACTGTTGAGCTCTAGATACCTCAGGCTAACACCTTATCAACTACCAGATGGCTATTTAGGAATCATTTTAGGTTAGAAGCTGGGAAAATGACTGGGGTTTCAAAGTGAAGGAAATCCTGCCATTAAGTCATATTTAATGTTACACCTTCTTTTGGAAACCTCCAATACCCTTAAGCTGAAAGACACAAAAAGGAAATATTACCTGAGCAAAGAGAAATGCTGGCCAGCATTGTCTTTATTTACTCAATATGGGTGTTTCAAGAACCTTTTTCTTTAAATTGAAGTCACTTTACAGATAAAATGTCTCCAAATAATGCTAACTTTGATGTACCAAAACATATGTGGCATCTTTACTTCTGATTTCCACTTCGTTTCTTTCTATTTTATATTATGCTAATGAAGCCTAAAAACTAGGTACATAATTCTGCAGTTCAAGTGTGTATATTTTGGTATTGAAGTATTTTATTTTTCTCTTCTAGCCTCTTGTGGTGCCTCACAGAATTCATTCTACAAGTAGAAACGTGAGAGAGGAGAGGACACGCTCTGAAATAAACTGTAAGCATGTGTGATATGGTGACATGAAATATCCTTTAAAAAACTGATATTCACTTATTTCAACTGTTACTCTAGATATCTGACACATAGAAAAGAAACTTATATAGGAAAACATAAACTTAGTCTGTTTCACTTATGAATATAGGCTCAGGATGACTATGCAAAAGAAATATTAATGTAAAATATTTGAATTTAGCAGCATGTCATCAAATCTCACTTTTTCATCCTGTTCCATTAAGACAAAGCAACCTGAGCTCTTTTGAGACCTGATTGGTATAGCTTCATGTGCCACTTCAGCAAGGATATGGAGTGATGCCAGATTCCATGGGCTGGCAGAATGGCACAGGAAGACTTTTCTTCCTCAATTTAGTGTTGGCTTGTAATTTTTGCTCATGAATTTAATGAAGAGACCAGGGAAAGGAGGTGGGTGTTCATCTGCCATTAAAAGCAGGCTCCATCCTCCAAATGGAAGTAAATTTGCTTCAATTAAATCAGAGCAATACTTGAAGCTTTAGTTGTCTTTTCTGAAGCTCAGTGGGGAGGAGTGTTCAAGAATATCTTCCAAAGATTTGTCTTAGAAGATGTGATTAGTTCTGTCCAAACTTAATTCAAGGCTTTTTGGTGAATCTCCCAGAACAGATGCAAGAGTCAATTCATACAATGGATGTGTTTGGTTTTTTTCTGTAAGCTACACCCTTACTGTCCTGCTGAAGATGTCATGCACCTTATTGCAGAATGGTTTTATGGATCCTTCTGATGAGTAGAGGGGGGAAATTTCAGCTAAATTTGGTCTAATTACAGTCCAACTTCAATTCTTGTTTTCCTTTTCTCCTCTTTAGTTGGTCAAGTAAAATTTGATCCACCTTTGAGGAAAGAGACAGAGCCACATCATGAGTTTGTGAGTAACAAACAGCATGGGCTATGCCCTGCACATTATTCTCTGAACATAGCTGTGGAGGAGGAGAAATCCCAGATGTGTAGCATACTTCCTTAGCACTACTAAACTTTGTAGTGAATTTTCTGGAAACTATTGGTTTTAATTGTTTTTTGGTGCCACTGTGCAGCGAGACCCTTTATTTGTGGGCTCTGCCAGGTGTGATGTATGTGCTAAGCAACAACCCTTTGTCTTCTGGGTTTCCTTTCTCCTTTATACCTCGTTGCCAAGCATATTGTTCCTTTATTAGTAGAGGTTTTGGGGTTTTTTTTTGTTTTTTTTTAGTGTGTACTCAAATGTTTCTCTGTTATGCTTGTATAGACAATGATTGACAGTGGAAATAATTGAAAAACAATTCTGGAAATAATGGAAAAAAATGAGAGCCTGGGAAAGAAGTATGCTACACATCTTTGTGGGGTTGTTATTTTCTCATGCAAACAATCTTTATGGTCCTGTATCATACCTAAGCAGTGCTGAAGCTGGCAGTTGGTGTGTTCTGTAAAGATGTGTTGCCAGTGTTTTCTTCCAAGGAGAATGAGAACTCAAGCAGTGAGGGATAAGCCATCTGTGCTGTCTCACACACACACAATTGCAGTAGGTTCCTCTGTTCTATGGAGACTGTTGCTTTCCACATTTGTGCACTTGGGGCGGTTTCTTTGCATCCCTGGATAAAAAAGAGACAATAAAAAGGCACTCCTTTGCTTCCTTACTGCAAACTTCTGTGTTCCCTTTGTTTTTCTAAGGCAGGTGTTAAGGTGAGAAAGTCTGCTTAATGGGGAGTTGGGAGGGACATTGGCTTTGCTCTGAGTTGTTTTTGGGAAGGGTGTGTACCTAGGAATGTACTTCCTCATCAGTAGTCTACAAACCACTTGTGAATAGGATTTGGGACACAGATTTCCTTGTGGTGCTCTGTAGGCTCACCAAAATCTCCTTCCTGGTGCCTTGTCCTTTGGTAGTGGGTCACCTGGCTCCAGGTGTATGAGGTGATATATAATCTTGCTCTTCCTCAGCAACTGGCTGGACAGGTAGTCTGCAGTTTCTGGTGCCTGTTTGAGATGGAGAAGACTTACCAAATTACACATGTGGCTTGGACAATTATTTCAGATATGTTTTTTAAGCCTTGAAATAACTGCATAACATCATCATTTAGGAGGCCTGGTTATGCAGGTGTTTAATAAATATGGTAATGAAGTTGGTGTTTCTATCATAAACTCATCAGTTAACTCATTCTGAGTTCAAAAAATAATTTTGGGGTTATCCTGAATTTGCTTCCCTGCTGCACTGTCTGGATTATAAAGAAAATAGAGTAGGTGACATCATACAGTTAAAATTTATAATGCTTTTGCTCTTTAACACTTTTATTTACACACTCATAGAATCATAATTGCAAAAAGATGTTAATGGAGAAGCTGAAGTTTTAAAAAACTACTTTTTTGTGTTTCTTTCTTGTTTTATCAGTCACTGACTATACAAACCAGTTAGTGGCCAACTTCACGGGGCAGAGAGGTGGTTTTTTATTGCACTGTAGGAACCTGAGTTGCTACACTGGGGAGAGATTTTCTGCAGGAATTAAAGTGCAGCTTCTGAGAACACTTCTTTGGCAGGTGTTGGAAGGGAGAAAGAGAGCCTTGTGTGTTAGCAATCAGGACCTTTGCACTTTGGACTGTCATAAGCTCTCATGCTCCAAGAAGGGACTTGAGTGATCCAGATTAATTCTTTTGATAAGGAAAACTCTTAGTATGGTCTATTCCTGCCAGAATTTGCACATTTGAAAGCTGTCCAAAGAAACCTGTCTGTAAGGAAGATCTGTAACTCCTCACTTGGATCTTCCTGAGGAGTGAAATTAACTGTTCTGCTGCTCCTATCTTAATGACACCCACAGACCTGATGTGTCCTTTCTGGACAGAACAGCACTGTGATTTTTGAAGATGAAGATGTTGAGTCTAGAGACTGAAGAAAAAACAGATTTTTTCATTAGATAAAGAACTGATGGCCAGTTTAAATTGCCATGTCAAATGCAAAGGAGCCATCTCTTCAAAGAATGGATGCTCTAGCAAAAGCAGGCTGGAGGAGATGTTTGCACAACCCACTCAGGGAGAGAAAGTCTTTTAAATGGAAGCTTGAGCAAGAGATGATTGTCTCTTCCTTCAGCAACAGCAGGGATCCCCTTCCATTGAAGCAGTTCTTCTGAGCCCTTTGCTTCTTAGTAGAGCATGTTTGAACCATAGCTTATGTACCTGTGGGTTTGAGCACACAAGCCATGATGAAGCACTGGTGGTGGCACACTGAGGACTTGAACTGCTACATGCTTGTCTCTTACAGAGGCACTCTGTAAGTTATCACAGCTCAGGTGATGAATAATAATTCATTATTTTGATGGGATTCAGTAGTGTTTGGTAATGGGAACGTTCCCTCAGCTGTGTTTTGCCCCCATCCTCAGAACTATCTTAACATGGTTTGATTTCAACTAATAAGTTGGGGGTTTTTTAGCAAGAAAATTTCCTTTTATGTATATTTGACTTTCAGTCACAATGTAAATAACTTGAGTTTCTTGATCTCTATCTAATGAACAGCCTGACAGTAGCGATTTTTTGGACAATTCAGAAGAAATATACTACACTGCAAGATCTAACCTGGTATTTTTCATCTTATGCCTTTCTTTGTCAGTGTTAGTTTTGTCTTTGTTTTCCTCTTTCAAAGCTCATGTTTTGTCCTGTTGTTCTGATGGTGGTGTAATCTGTGTAAAAGCCATTCAATACCATGATTAGTCTGTATGTGTATTTCTGTAATGCAGGAAGGAATTCTTAGAATGTGCAGTATTGAAAGTATTTAACCCATATTTGTATTTAGTTGAATTGCTGTTCCAGCAGGGGCCCAGTATTACTTGCTCATTCAGATTTCTTCAAGTGCCTTAGAGTGCACAACTAATTTTTTTGGAAAGGTGATTAAAAATAGAAGAGACATTATGTTCATACTTTTGTCTGGTAATTCCTTTAAATAGTCCCATAAAAGACTATACAGTTATGTAAATATAAGTCACTGAATTCTCCAGATGGTAATTATGTTACAGAATGGATATACACTTAATACAAATAACAAAGTGGGGTCATAAGTGTTTTTAATGGGATTTGGCATCGTTCATAGTCTGATATATTTTCCAAATTTTCTCTTACTGCACTGCTGAAAAATGTATTTGTTAGCACTGCAGTGTAGAAATGACTCTAGAAAAGGAGTTTTCCTATTTCTTTGCTCTTTAGGCATTACTTAGAAAAATAATGCTTTTGAATGTTGGACATCTTTATATACTGTTAAAAAAAAGAACCATTCTGTACAAGATAGAGAGCATTAGTCTCCTAACTTTTCTGGATTTGTGAGATGTTCAATAGAAGTGCTCTGATGGGAAAATGGAAAATTGAAATGTTTGGGAATGTCTTGTTTTGGGTGTTTTATGTGTGGGTTGGGTTTTCTTTGTTGTTTTTGTTTGGACTTGTTTGGTTTGACATCACTTTGCTTGGTGTAACTTGAATCTGCTGATACTGTAGTTACTGAGAGCTTAGACTGTCTTCCCTGTTCTGGGAAGAAACCTCCTGTATTGCTTAATTATAAAAATGTTTCAAAGACTGGTTTGAGATCAGTAGCTTGGCTTCCTCTGCATGCAGTGGGAACCCTCTTGTGCAGGTGCCCTGGTCTCAGCAATGTGGTTTTGGTTTTTCAGTTTGGTTTGCTTTTGGTTTTGTCTTTTCAGTTTAACACTTCTTAAAATCTGTCCTTTTACTTCCAGTGTCTTGTTAGCCTGGTATCTGTGGGTCTAGGAGATGGATGAGATGATGTCTCCCACCTGGGTTGTCCTTTTCCATCCTCCTTGTACCCCACACTGTTCAATACACCTCAAACATCAATACTGCTATAAAGTTTGTGAAGTATTGTCACAAAGAGGGGCTTTTTATTTAATTCAACCAACAGCATTTTCTGTGTTTCACTCTTTCTTTACCACATCCTCTGCTCGCTGTGGAGAAGAGGAGAATTCTGATTTGGTGGTAATACTTCACCCACTCATGAAACTTTTCTAGTAAGACCTAATCCTTCTGGCAATTTGAGGAAATTTTTGGTAGTTTGCTCACTCTTCTGTTGTGGACCAGGGTTTACAGTGAGTTTTCTCTCCTCCCCACACTCCTCCTCCTGCTCTGACAGTGTTGCCCTCAGATCTGTTCGGTGAGATGTTCACGTAAATTTTTCAAATGTCATCAAGGGGAAAAAGTTGACACTTTTTTACAAGCATAATAAATCACCTCCTGCTCTTGGCTTCTTTCCCACACTGTTGTGGTGGTTTTGTGGAATACCTTAAGGGCAACAACTCTTTTTCAGAGCTATGTGTCTGAAAGTCCTACAAAAGAAGAGAAAATTAGCAGAAATTAGGCATGTTTTGGGCAGCATGAGTCACAATAAGTATACAGGTGAGACTGAAAGCTCATTTGGGTTGTGGGTGAGCATACATTTAGCTATGACCTAGAATTTTGCACAGCTGGATGGATTGTATGGCTGTTTACACAGCCATTGTGTACATTAACTCTTAAAAATTTGAAAACCTAAGCTGTGATCCTTCAAAGTCATCCAGCCCCTTTTCCTGTTCCCCTTAACTCTACCTCCATGCTCCTGAAACAGCTACACCAATCTGCCAGGAGAATGGAGAAATCCAGGACAGGTCTTGTTTGCATGGAAAGTTCAATGTCCAAACCCCAGGATCCCTTCATGCAAATGGCAAACAGACAAGGAACAGATAGTACTTCTCTTTGCTCCTCTACAAATATAACCCTGTGATGTGTATCTGAATGAATAATAGAATGTTTTGCTCTAGGTATAAGGCTCTTTCAGGATAGATTTTTTTTTTTCATTTTTCTCTGCAAATAAACAAAAGGTTTCTCAGGAACTTACTTGAGTAGGTTCATCATTTGTGATCTTCTCACACGTGATCCTTCCAGTCCTTTGGAGTCCCTTGTGTTCCTGTTGTGGTCATTGTGCTGTGTTCTGGAAGCTCTTTTCTCACACCCTCTTTTTGAGGCATACTAGATTCTCAATAAAAGTCTTATTTTATGTGCACATTAGACTTTACATAGGGTAGACCTCAAACAAAGCCTTTCCCCATAATTTTCACCATCTTTCTGAATACTTCAAAAGCTGTTGTTTGGATAGAAACTCTAATAAGTGGAGAGCTGCACGTTGCCTTTGCAGTGAGCTTAGGAAATGGCTTAAATCAAAGTAATCTTCTCAAAAATTTTGCATACCATTGTTCTAGAAGAATTTTTAAGTTGTATGTGATTGATCACACCTTTCCTACGAGGACAGACTGAGAGAGTTGGGGCTGTTCAGCCTGGAGAAGAGGAGGCTCCGGGGAGACCTTCTAGCGCTCTGCCAGGACCTCAAGGGGGCCTACAAGAAAGATGGGGAGAGGCTGTTCAGTAGGGCCTGTTGTGACAGGACAAGGGGTGATGGTTTTAAAATAGAGGGAGGGAGATTTAGATTGGATATTAGGAAAAAGTTCTTTTCTGTGAGAGTGATGGAGCACTGGAACAGGTTGCCCAGAGAGGTGCTGGATGCCCCTGGATCCCTGGAGACGTTCAAGGCCAGGTTGGATGAGGCCCTGAACAACCTGATCTAGTTGGGGGGGTCCCTGCTTCTTGCAGGGTGGTTGGACTAGATGACCTCTGGGAGTCCCTTCCAACTCCAGCCAGTCTATGAGTCTATGATTGTGGCAGAAGCACCTGAAAATCCAATGGCTGACTAAATTTTTTCCTGTTTGCCATTGTGGTGCCTGCTGCAATATAAGACAATCCTGTGAATCTACATCAGTTGTCATAATAGGACCAAATTTCTGGTACCTGAAATGTTTTTGCTATAATAAAGCATATGTTCAGAAGTAGTTTAAGGCTACATGTGTGACCTGCTCTAGGGAACCTGCTCTGGCAGGGTTGTTAGACTCAGTGATCTCTTGAGGTCCCTTCCAACCCCTACAGTTCTGTGGTATTTCCTGAAGGAAAACCTGGAGCTTATTTCAGGCTACACTTTCAGCAGATGAGCTGCTGGTGGATGGAGGTGTTTAGGCTGGAGAGAAGCCATGAGTAAGGGCTGTTAGACCCTGCTTCTGCAGAGCTGTTGCTCTATGTGTGGCTGCATCCACCTCTTAAAGGTGGAGTGATGTACTTGGGTGGCAGGGTATGTTGAGGGCAATCTGTACAAGTTGGTGTCTGGTCCCAGAGCCTCATTTCTGAGAAACAGCTTGTTGTGGATCTGATTCAAAACAAAAGGTTACATTGAGCAATTCAAAATAATTTCATACATGTTGTGGCCTAAAGTCTTTTTTCCCTTTTATAGTGAGCTGAAAAATAATTCCAGTTCACATGCAGTGGACTGAGGTGCATACACTGTTAAGTTATAAATACCATCAGAGATTGCCCTCCCCCAAAACTGAGGTGGGAAGGAACCCCTGGAAATCTTTGGCCCACTCCTGTTTAAGATGAGGGCAGCTTCCAAGCAGGATCCAGAGATGACTTTGGGTTTGTCCAGTTGAAGTTTGCCTCCACCCTGAGATGGATTCCAGCAAGCATCCCTAGGCCCTGTCCCAGGGCTGCAGTGTCTTCATGGTGATGAGTCCTTATGGCCAGTTTCCTTGGTGGTACTTGTGGCTGTCACCTCTGATCCTTTCACTGAGCATCTGAGAAGAGCCTAGTTCTGTCTTCTCTGTAATGCCCTGTGGGGTTGCTAAAGACAGCAGTTACTTTCTGCAGACTCCAGAAGCTCTGTTCTTTCAGCCCTTTCTGTTGTGTCACTTGCTCCATCATTTGAACAATCTTAGTGGCCTTCTGCTGGCCACCTTCCAGTCTGTCAATGTCTTTGTCCTGGGAGCCCACATTCTCCTGGTTTAGAAAGTGACAATGGAGCTGAACAGAACTTGGATTTGCTATCTCAGGTTCCACCCTGAGATTATTTTCAGTTGTTTTGAACTTAACATTCAGTTTAAACTTCTTTTAGCAGAGATTTCAGTGGGAGGTTTGCAGTTGCCACGCAGTCTGTACTGTGCATTGGACAGATCCAGCTGTACGTTTGGTCCTACTTAAATAATTTGGTCATTATTGGGTTTTGTTTTGGCTTCTTAAAATATCTTCTTTGTTTAATAATTTGTGATAGTTATTGGTAACAGTTTTAGGAATGCAATGTTTCAGCATAGCTGCTCTGTGGTAGGTAATTATTTGTAGCAGAAAAAAGAAAATTTTGGTAGGAAAAGGCTTAATTCAAGACTTCAACATAGATAATAGAGAACTTTGCCTTTTTCTCTGTTTCTCCAGCTTAAGTCATTTTTCTCCTCACTGCCCATCCTACCCAGCTGCAGTATCATTTTGTGGAGCTGTGTTAGCTGTCAGGGCTGGATTTCACCAAGAGTCCTCGTGTTTTGTTCATCTTTTGCTAGTGAAACGATGTGTGGCCCTTACAATCAGAAGAAAATAAGTGGAAATCAGGGGGAGGAGGCTGGGGAGTGCCTAAGGGTTTGGGATGTCTTTTTTGCTCTTTCTTTTTCCTTCCCTGTACTTTTTTTGGGTATTTTTCTGGCTTGGCAAAAGTAGTGGAGAAAATAAGATGTTGAGTTTGATTGTGAGGGGACAGTTTCAAACGCTGTGTACAATTGCCCTTTGCATCAAGGCTTTACTGCAGGGCAGTGATGTTCTGTTACACGGGCATGGAACAGTGCTCTTTGTGCAAGTGCCTTTCACAGAGACAATGTGGAGAGCTGAAATGCAAGGGAAGAGGGGGAACAGTGGTTCTTTGGCAGTAACAGACACTAAAACCTCAGTCAGTCACCAGGAAAGAATTATATTTAGCATGTTTCAAAAGCCCATACCTATAACTTGCTATTTGGTTTGTTAAGCCATCCAAAAAAATTCTGGAATGCACATCTTAGTGAAATGGGCATTACAGCTATAGTGTAAGCACTAGGTGATGTTAGTTTAGTCTCTCTTTTAGATTAACAGCCTCTTTTATAAAGCAATACAATAAAAATTGCAATAGAGCTGCATATGCATCTTCTTGTTTGGTGTGTTAGCAGTATTCTTGGACAATTTGTATTTTCTTTGAAATTCAGGGTTACTTCCCCAGCACTTCGTGGGTTTAAAGTCTTCATTTTTTGTCACTTGCCATCATTTTGTTTCTCAGGAGGTTTCAGGAGCAGGGGTTGTAGGAAATACCTCTGAATTTCAGGTTCACTGCATACATTTAGGTTCTTTTTTCTTTTGAAGGACTGAACAGCTAAAAATACATTTCCAGTACAGCTTACCCTGCAGAACAAATTATGAATATAAGACTGTTGCAGTTACAGTAACAATTAAGCATGAAATTCTGGAGAAAAATAAAGAGCAGCTTTTGAAATTTAAACTGCTGAAGATGTTATAGATTTGAACATACCTGGGAAATTTGTTTCCTAGCATGGCCATACCACCAAATTTATCTATGCCTTGAGTAAATCTTCATAGTAGTTCTAAGATGTTGAATATTTTGTGCATGTGACTTGTCTGGAAGTGTGATTTGTCTTTCTACATGACTTCTTCATTTACTATTACCCAGGCTGTTGAGAAGAACTGGTAATTATTCCCTGTATTATCTCTTTTCCAAAGTGATCACTGCCAGCACTTTATCTTGTACACACGGTTGAGTTGGTTCAGGAATAGGTCATGAGTAACCTGAGGGTGAATGCAGAATAATCTGGGGTTGCATCCTTGATTTAACATCTAGGTTAGTGACCTCTTCCCATTCCTGCTGGCTGTAGGTCTCGAGATTCTACTGGGAAAATGTCTAGTCACTCAGATTTACTCCATGTGAACAATGCCTGATCCAAAAAAAGGCTTTTAATTAACTAATTGGCATTGTATGTATGTGAAATGAAAACATTAATGTGGATTCATGAAGTTGTTGGGCTACTTTAGGGATGCAGGAGAGGTAATTATTTTTATTAATTACTGTTATAATGCAATAGGTGGCTTAATGCTATTCTGTTTTTCCTGGTGGGAATACATAATCAACAAGATTTTTATTGTCTTGAAAAATACCTCGATGTTTGGCTTTAAAAGATAATTTAATTATACTGTTTTTTTCTGATAAAGTGCTGCAACACCTCACTGTAAATTTTGCAGGATACATGCAGCATTTACCAGTGGGTTTTTTTTTTATCAAATATGTAATTAGGACATTTATAAAATCATAATTTCTAGATATGTTTTGAATAGGGAGGGGGTACAAGAAAAAGATGTGTTGTACTTTTTAAAAAGCTCTCTAGGTCTCGATATTTATCTGTCAGCAGTGCAAGGACTTTTCCTACCAGTGGATTACTTAATGCTATATTTGGTGAGAAAACCATATTTAAAGGGTTTAAAAGAATAATAACGAGCTAATTAAGGTTAAAAATAACAAGTCTCCATTTAGAATCATAGTCAAATACATGTTAATAGGCAGTGCAATAGTAAATGGATTCAAAACAAAGCTTTTGTCCTTTTAGAGCTTTTAAACATAAGTAATTCTGGCAGATGTCACTTTTCATGAATAAAATTCCAGTGAGGCTTAAAAAGTCTGGTGACAGATGAAAGTTCCTTATGTTTTATGGGACTTTCCCTATTTTCTTATGCTCATAATTTGTCATTGCTGTATGTATAGCCATACCTTGCACAGTGCATGAATTAAAATGGACAGGCATTTTGGCTCTGCCCACTGATCTGATCTTCATTCCCTACTTTTAATTAACACAATTTTGCAACATGTAGACAAAATCCTTGCCAGTTTAATGAGATCTGAGATTTTCAACTTATCCTGATCTGGGATTATTTTTCTCCACAACCCCATAATCTTTGTTGCATTATCCTCTTACACAGCCATACAGGATCTATTTAACCTCCTTGTTTGTGAGTCTGGTGACATCTTAGGCTTCCAGTCTTCTCATTTTCTGCACTAGAGACTGAAACCTCAAAATATCTGTGTTCACATCTGGTTTGAGATGGCTTAGAAATAAGAACTCACCATAAAGCAAGTTGAACCTGTGTTTCTTTGTGGTGGGTTAGAGAGCAGCTGGTAGTGAGGGCCAGCAGGAAGGGACTGTAGGGTTAAGGTGACAGATTTTGGGTGTGATGAAGGGATTGAAATCACAGTAGGCCTAGAATGGACTTTGTGAGGGAAGAAGGTTTGTTGAACTTGGTTGGAGCAAGGAATAATAGAGTTGAGGTCAGGGCTTATGAGAAGGATGAAACTGTGAGGAAGGAACTCAGGGATAGCAGAAGGGCCCAAAGATACCCACAACTGAGGCCTTGCCCCTTCCACCCTTACAGAGTGTCGGACATGTTCCTGAGAGGAAGGAGCAAGCCTTCCTTCCCGCTGCCATGGTCACTTGTGAGCCCTTCCTTGCCATCACCTCATTTTCTAGCTCCTCTGACATGTCTATGGGTGGCCTTTGTGAATCAGATTCATAGAAGTGGTTTGGGTTGGTTTGGGGATTCTTTAATTCTAGAAAAAAAGAGATGTGTTAAAAAACCAAAACCAAACAGATGGTAGAAAGATTGAAAAGTCAGTCTCTCCATGGCTCAAGAAGTGCCAGCACCTTCACAGTTTTGATTCAACTCCTGGATCCATGCATTCTTTTCCATCAAATAATTATCAGTTATGTACTTCCCCCCCAATATCTCACCTGTCTTGGGAAGACATGGAAGATATTGGGAAGCAATATTATATTAGAGTGGTTTTTCTTCAGTCTGGAACTGAAAGCTGCAGTGGCTTCTGCTCCATCAGCTTGGAGTGCTGGCAAATCCAATGCCAGACTTGTCCTCTCAAGTTTTTATAATGCCCTTTTGAGAGATCAGCCTCATGAGTTGTCATCATCTAATCCAAGCTTATTGCTCTTACAGCTTGGATATCTGGGCACCTTTCTGAAGGATGGCATGCTTTTATAGGGCTGCAGCTGAAAGAGGCCTGGTCAGCTGAAGATGTTGGGAGACCTTTAAAATGTTTCCTCGAAAGGAGCAATGTATCTCCATTTATCACTAACTTAGGTGATCAATAACTGATTTCTCCTGGTGAATACACTCAGTATTTTGGGAGCAAATGCTCCCAAAATATTACTGTTTATGCTCAGATTTTTCCTGTTGTGATCCACCTGAAGAAAAAAAAATGCCCTATAATCAGAGCAGTATCCTCCTGGCAGAAGCAGATTTGATGGTGCTTCAGTATGGGCCCAGTATTCCCACCAACACATTAAATTTGTATTGGGTTTTCACAAGGCAGATTGGTAGGACAAGGGGGATGGATTGAAGCTGGAGGAGGGAAGGGTCAGGTTGGA
>VXBZ01004183.1:0-12101 GCA_013399135.1 Heliornis fulica | reverse complement strand
CCCTTTGAAAAAGAAGCCCATGCTCCATGATCACTTGAGTACTTGACTTTGCTATTAATATTGTGTTTTTTCTTTTGAACAGAAAAGGTGATTTTAAAGTATACATGAGAACCTACATAGTTATCCTTAAAATATCTATTTCTATAAAAACCAGAGCTACAAAAACACTTCTACTGTCCTCTCTGCTTCGTTCTTTACCTTCCCCATATGCTAAGGGCATTTTAGGCTTCCTGCCAGAACTGTTCCCCATCTGAAATGAATAAATACTGTGATCTGCCAGTGAGGAATGGCTTCTTGGTTCACTACAGGGTCTGGTAGATCAGAGTTTTGGATTTTTTCTTTTTTTTCTTTCCTTTTTTTTTTTCTCTTTTTAAAAAAAAATAATTCTATTTTTATTTTTTGTTGTTTTGTTTGCTTTTCTGCAGCTGACAGTATTTGAGCAAAGGAATCTCTGTGTCCAAGGATGGGGCTGAGGTCAGAGTTTTAAAAGGAATTAGAGATGCAGCAAAATGGCAGCAAAGTGGCAGAGAGGGAGATTTTTGGGTGCGATGGACCTGAGAATGGTGTTAGGGGCCAAGAAGGTCATGAGCTCGTTGGGTAGGTCAGGTGTGGTGGAGGGGACAACAGCAGCATGACACAGGGTATGTGTTTGCTTGCTTTTCATCTTAAAAATACATTCTCTCATATTTGTAGGACCTACAGCTTGAGTATGGGCACGGTCCTCAGTGTGGCTACTTCTTGGGTGCAAATAAGTAAGTAAGAAATGGCATTTTCTGTCTTTAATTCATTCCAGTCTTAATATAAAAATCAGACATGATAACACATGAACTGAAGCAGATGTAACAAAATATGTCAAAACTCATTTTTATCAGTTATAATTCCAAGCTCATGGCTTATTTCTAAAATAATAGTAATTCCAGAGGTACAGAATTCCATCCCTTTTCAGGGTCTGAGTCCTTTACCTGCAAGTTCACACACTGAATCATTTTATTAATCATATCAAATGGTTTTCCATGTAATTTTATTTCCACCCATTTTCTTAAATCACATTTATGCATGTCAGAATTAGGATGCCAGCTTTGCTTTGCTAAATTAATTCCTAATGAAAATGCAGAATATTTCTAAGCTTAAAAGATTATATTTTTACCCAGTCTTTTAAGCTGGGGTAAATAGGAACCCTGACATCTTCTGAAATCCTATTGTTTCTCATCCCTGCATTTTTTCTGCTATTCCTGCCTGTCTGTGTTTTCAGACAAATACACAAAAATGACAAATTTCAGAATGCTGCAGGAATTAACTAGGGGAAATGAATTTATTCCAGAAGTAGCTCTTGTCAACCTGATTTATATTTTAAATTACTGTTTTCTTGGATAGTGAGGTTTTGTTTTAAGTTGGATCAAGCCAAAAGAGTGTTTTGCAGTACAAGGACCACTGTAGCAATATGTTAATAAATACACATGAAAGTATGTTGTGTAAAAGATAAAAAACCAACCAACAAACTACTCTGTTCATTTGTATGTGGATATTTGATGTATGTTCTGAAAGCCATCTGAAATAAGATGCTTTGGATTATTTACTGATAGAATCATAGCATTTGCCCAGGCTTTTAATAATTTGGTTTGTGTGCCACAATTAAACTCTGTTCCTATTCTTATTTAATGCTGAAGGAGTCTCTTAAAATCAGTTGAAGAAGAGCTGCATCAGCGGTAATTCTTTGTTTTTTTCCCCCTCCTCTTGTCTGTTTGTGTGTTGATTTCTTTTGTCTGTCACAACTAGTTCTTCCTTGTCCCTGTACTTGCTGAGGAGAGGCTTAGTTGTCTCAACAGCAGCTGTGCTTTAAAGAATAACACTGCTAAAAAGTTAAAAGACAGTAAAGTTCTGTCAGAGCCCTTGAGCTCAGATTTATTTTTTTTTTGTAGTAGCCAAGGTAATTTTTAATACAACTCAGCCATAGTACCTTGTTCATTTTCTTAGGGGACATGTGGCACATTTAGAAGATGATGATGATGATGATGCAGATGATCCTAAACAGTAAGTCCTTTCTTCTTGCAAAAATAAAAAATATAAAAGCTGATTCTTCAATAGTTTAAAATGGGAAAAAAAAAAGTTGAGTCATGTTCTATCTGTAAGAACTCAGAATACTTCTTATTCTATAGCATTTTTAAAGATAGACATTTAATGTTGTTAGTTCACATTACTGGAAGTTTTCTTATTCTGCTGGTGATCTTGTGATAAAATGTGGGAAAAGAATCTTGTTCCTTGCTTGATAGAACTGTCCTTTTGTCTTCTTTAAACCAGGCCTGGTTACATTGACCCCAGTCCTGGTGTCTTTAGAACTGCAGAGTGTCAATTAAAATAGAGCTCATTAAAAATGACATGAAATCCAGCCCTAACTCTCTTCTCCAGGTGGAGTTTGTTCTGTCCACATCCTCAGTTGGGAGGACACTTGTATGAGCTCTGGATTTCAGAGTAGAGCTCTGACTCCCTTGCTACTCAAAGGGCAAGGTCATATGACTCCAGAGGCAGTGTTAGTAGGCATGTGTTAAATTAATTATGTTTGTATGAAATTCCACCAGTATTCTTGGGCTCTTTTTGATGGACAGCTGAAAATAATTTGAAATCCACAGCCAGTATGTGGAAATTTCCATTCCTTAATAAATCTGATGTAAAGACAGGGGAAAAAATGGAATTCTTGTTTACTTTCTGTTAATGAAAAATTTTGGAATCATTTGCTTCATACCAGAAACCTGCAATACACACATGGTCTACTGCTGGCATCTTTCTCTTAGAGAGAACCAAATCTCCCCTTTTTTTCTTTATTTCTTTTCTCTTTTCTCTTTTCTCTTTTCTCTTTTCTCTTTTCTCTTTTCTCTTTTCTTTTTTCTCTTTTTCTTTTTTCTCTTTTTCTTTTTTCTCTTTTTCTTTTTTCTCTTTTTCTTTTTTCTCTTTTTCTTTTTTCTCTTTTTCTTTTTTCTCTTTTTCTTTTTTCTCTTTTTCTTTTTTCTCTTTTTCTTTTTTCTCTTTTTCTTTTTCTTTTCCCTTGACTTACTGCTGTTTGTTTCTAAGACACAGAGGTTTTTATCACTGTACAGAGCACGAGGTACAAGCCCCTTCAGGAAGGGTAAAGCTGCTGATATTGTTGGACATCAGATATGTGGCAAGTCCATTAAACTTGCATGGTTTAATGATCAACTTCTGACAGCACAGGAATGTTTGCTGTTTGATGCAACTGATATATATAGAAAGACAATAAATTTCAGTCAGTTTTTAGTAGACTTTACTCCCCTGATAATTCCTTAAGAAATTGTTCATCTTTCATTATTAAGTGCTTTGTCAAAGGCATGTTTGATTATGCAGTTCATCAATAATATGAAACTCCCACATCTTTGAGAGGAAGACATTGATAATTATACTCATTGATTTGCTCTTCTGTGTTTGGGCAATGATGGAATCCGCTTTGCTCATAGCTGGGTAGGTCTTGGTGGTGATCTCCTATAACTCTGTACTGCCAGCTCTGCTCTGATGGACTTCAGTGAAGATGCTCTGGATGTCTGCACTGCTGCAAGTCAATTCAGATGGGTTCCTCATCTCTGGATGTTTTTTGTGTACAGATCTCTCTTCATTTTTGCTTAATGTTTTGGGTTTCCCCCCGCCCTTGCTACTTTGTGCTCTGTTTTCAGCCAGTATAATCAACTTCAGTAATGTACCAGGGCTTGGGACCTTTTAATCCCAGCAGTCTTGAAGTGCTTACTCTGATTACTTTGTCCATTGGAACGTTTAAACAGCGTTGGCTTTAGCTGCTTCTGTCACTGTTTTCTTTCTATGGATTTTCTTTCTTGGGTTGAGCAAGAAAGAACCTGCTTCCAGAGTTCATCTTACACTAAGGACAGTCACCAAAGATCTTCCAACAAAGTCTTTTTTGCTGCTTCCCATATTTAATCCAAGGTATTCTTGCCCTACAGAGAGGGCTTGGGAATTTTCTGTAGGCAAGCACAGGGGCCAGTCTTGAAGGCATCAACTTTGGATCAAACAGATTCTTCATCTGTGCCTTTCCCTCTGGTAGGAAGCAGAGTCCAAGGCTCTGCTGCAATAAGGTGGTTGATCAGCTCAGTCTCAGATGTCTTTCTCTGGAGCCCACTGAAGAGTCAAGGTTTTTGTTTGATCCATATTCTGTGAGATGGAGCTTCACCCAAAGAGCATGTGACATCAGGCACTTTTCCCTTGTGAATCAGCCATCTGCCTTCCAGCCCTAACTGATGCCACTGCACGACTCTGAAATTGTGTGGTTCATAGCATCAGAGAGTGCACATGCTGCAGGGAACAACATATCTAACATTTTCTTTCTTCATTTAATAATATTGGTTGTTTTGATACTTCTTTTTCTCTCCTGCACAGCGAAGCTGATGAAGCTTGAAATTCCCAGTCGTGGAGGCTGGGAAAACAGAACCTGTTGGGGCACTGCCCAGTGTGATCAGCAGTGACAAACTGCACCTAAACCTTGCAGTGGAGACCAGGGCACAGAGGCCTTTGTCCAAACAGCTGTTGCATTTCTGCTGAGTCACCATTTGGTTTTTACAGTTGGCAGTGGTTTTATACTTAAACACCCTGGTGGCTGTCTGAGATGTGTGGAAGGATGGGACAGAGGACTTAAGCTTGGTCCCTTGTTGTGAAGGGAAGATGATTTCCACTACCAATGCAGATAAAGTGCATAACACAGGGTAACCCATTGTCAGAAATTCCCTTCCAGCTTCTCTGAAATAAAAGCAACTGATAAGATGCTACAGCCAAAACTCCTGAAAAGCATGAGGCAAACCAGACAAGTCATTGGTCTGCATACAAGCAAACAGCTACCTTACTACTTGGGTATATTACCAAAACTTAGAAACATAATTTAAAAATAAGGAAAATATTGTGCAAGAATGTCAAGTTTTCACAGCTGTATTCCTAATCTATTTAATGGGAATAATTTTCTCTTCCAAAAGATTAGGAAACAGGACATTTTAAGAATGTTTAAAACCAAAAAACTTAGGAATTTAGGATTTTATTTTTTTTTTAAATCAGCATGTTCTTTAAAACAGAAAACCAGCAGAGGAAGAAGGCATCTGTTGCTTCAGCTTTCTTATTTCTTGCTGTTATCTTGTACTGTTGAACCAAGCTGTTGAACTGTCTTTGTGGTAAAAAGCTGTTTATCCAAAGGTTTTGATTTAAAAAGAAGGAAAAAAAAAACCCAAGCAACAACAAAACCCACAAAGCACACACACCCTGGTCCCCCAAGCACAACACAGACTAGCTGCCCATTGCAGATGGATTTTGATTTCTGAAGAGGTCAGTGATGAATTTTTCAAGGAACACTGTTGGTCAGTTCTCCTGTAACTCCTCTTTGCTGTGTAGCTACAGGCTGCCCTTCAGAAAAGCTCACTGATGTCTGGATTATTTCTCCTCTCAGATGACACACACACTCTGCTTCTCCTGACTTTTCTTCTGCAAAACTCTGTGCATCATCAGCAAATCAGGTCATGTCAGTTTGTGTTCTCCAGGGAGGAGCTGTGGTATGCACAGCAATAACAAAATCTTTGAAAGTATTCATGATGCAGTTATTTGGATATAATCATGCTGTTGACAAGTTAATGGTGTTTATTTTTATGGCATTTATAAAATCCTGTATCCTCTTGAAGAATAGGAGGTTCAAAGAGCTACACTGGAATAACAATCTGATTTGTTTCTTTTGTTTTCTTTGTAGTGCTACTATGAAACCTAAAGTGCCACCTCCTTTACCTCCAAAGGTAAGTGAGCAAAAAATTAAAAGAAAAAAAAAAACCTTTAATTTTTTATTTATTTTTAGGGTGGGTTTGGTCTAGCTATCAGTTACCCAAGCAAAAGCTGCAGCCTTGATTACTTACTGCACTATCTTTGCATGACTGAAAAGGATTTTACAAGCAACAGAAGTGCAGCCACCATCTAAAGGAGGTTGCAATTTGTGGTCACATCCCATATTTGGGATTCTTTACACAAAGTTCTGGCTGTATTGAGTGTTCCCTAGTTGCTGCCTGCCTTGGTTTTCTGTAGTCATACACAGTGATGTTTTTACATGCTCAGTGATTGTTTAATGCATGACTTGAGTATAATGATTTTGACTTCATGCTGATAAGAAGGTTTTCATTAATACTATGAATTTCCTTCTAGTGAAAGAAATTTGCATGGCAAAACATGTTTTTATCAATTTACATGTAGAAATTCCAGACTTTGGATATTGTATGTGTTTGGGGTTTTTTCCTCATTAAAAAATCACATAGATGCTTTGAATCTGTTTTTTTTTCCATTGTGTTTTTATTATTACTATGTCTTTCAGCCAAAATCCATCTTTATCCCCCAAGAAACTCATTCTTCTGAAAATGATAATCAAGGGACAATCAAGAGATGCCCAACTTCAGAGAGTCCAGCAAAATCCGCATCTCAGGTTCCACCTAGACCACCACCTCCTCGGTTACCTCCACAGAAATCTAATGCTTTAGGTAGTAAGTGTGATGTTAAAAAGTGTACAGATATTTCTGAAATAGTCCAGTGTGGTTTTATTTCTATACCATCACCTATGCACACATTAAAAACATCCTGTGGTAATGTTTCTGTGGTGGGCACATAACTGTAAGCACATGAAAGCCAAAAGAGAAGTGCATGAAGAAAGCATGTTCACACTCTTAAGAGGGTCAGATGTACCTTATAGTAAAGCCACTGACATGATCTGTCCTGGTGCCATTGGTGACACAATTGCTTTCCCATGTGACCATGTAGCCTATAGAGGCTGTCACAAGGAATAAAAAATGTTTTCCTATGTGTAGGTTGCAGATTGTGGCCCTGTGTGTGAATTGATGTCATTTGGTGTGTCAGGAATTACAGAATCCATTAGGGCTTGGCAGGGACCACAGAAGATCATCTAGTCCAACTCCACAACCTCTCTGGGCAGCCTGGCCCAGGGCTCTGTCACCCTCACAGAGAAATAGTTTCTCCTGACATTCACATGGAACCTCCTCTGCTCCAGCTTGGACCCATTGTCACTGTCCCTCCCTGAGAAGAGCCTGGCTCCATCCTCCTGACACTCACCCTTTACATATTTATAGACATCACTGAGGTCACCCCTCAGTCTCTGGACTCTTTCAAGGAGTTCTATGCCCTTCTGGAACTGAGTGGCCCAGAACTGGACACAAGAATAAATGTTGCTTTCCAAGTTTGCTTCTGTATGTAGTGACCTGTGTTGGGTATTGATAGCAGGTGACTGTGTTTGTTTACTGTTTGTTCAGGCTGCTCC
This sequence comes from Heliornis fulica, assembly GCA_013399135.1. Lineage (NCBI taxonomy): Eukaryota > Metazoa > Chordata > Aves > Gruiformes > Heliornithidae > Heliornis > Heliornis fulica. The sequence goes on along the minus strand of VXBZ01004183.1, from coordinate 4,798 downwards.
TTTTATGCTTTTCTTAATGTGATGCTGTGAGAGCAGTCCTAGACTGGCTTCTTTTAGGCAAGCTCAGTGTCTGCCTCTTAACTGGTTGAACCTTACTAGCTCTTCCTTGCTGCTTATTTAGTACTGCACTCCATGTGTTACACACTTAACTGTAAGGCTGTAGCACTTGATGCAAAGAAGTGCCTCAAGGCTATTTATAAAGAAAGGTGATAAGTTTTTCTTTAAATATGTTAAATACATTTTCCTCATAACCATGACTTCATCCCTCTCTATGCTCACAATAGATTTCTTCTGTTGCTTACCAGAATTACCATGGAATGAGACTGAATGTGGCTCTACAGATGGTTCTATGTGCATTTGTAGGAACAGTAAATTAGGGTATTAGATCATGTTCTGACCTAAGTGGAAGTTTGGGCCCTCAGACTGTTGTTAGGCTAGACCTCTCTGAGCTGAAGGTAGAAGAACACTTCTCAAAATACAAATCTTTCTAGGTAATGGAGTCACTTCTGTACAATTAAATGGTGAAAGAGAAGGATTGCCACATCAACAGAATGAAGCTAAAGACACTATTTTTTCCAGGAAAGAAAAGAAGGAATTACTGGTAGGTATTTAAGCTTCTAGGCATTATTTTAAAGTGGTCTCAGATGTTTTATATGCACTGTGAAAAGGAGCAGGTGTCCTCTTCAGTATAGAAATGATGCTGGATGATGTCTGATTTGAAGCAAAGCAGTGTTGGTAGGTCATCTTATTTGTGATACAGTCTTAAGCTGAAGTTTGAGTATCTAATTTTCCTTAGAAACCAACATTATCATAAATATGAGATTTATTTGCTTGTATTCACATACTTGAGAGACATGAAAGGAGAGCAGGATCCTGCGAGGGTGATGTAATGTCTTGTATTGTTTAAGTAAATGAGGGAATTGAGGAACATGCTGCCACCTGATGGCTTGCTGGAGGATTTGGCTGGCCCTGGGAAAGGAGCTGAGTCAGGACTGTTCCCAGATGAGTTCTCCTGGCCCAGATGTAGAAATACTGACTTTTCTTGGATTTAATGTCATACACGATCTACATATGCTCATGTGAACTTGCACTCTTGGAGAGAATGCAGTTTTACACCAAAGGTAATGTGATCCAGGTGTGAGCTGAGGTAAAGGAATATTCCTGCATCCTTTTCTTCTCTTCCAAGCAAGTTTTTTTCCATCAAAAGAGCAGATGGCTTCCAGAGTGATGGCTGTTATTACGATGCAAATTGGGTCAGTGAGATAAGGGGAGAGTCTGTAGTTACATCAGACTAAATGTAACATGAAACCACATTTTTGGGGGCTTCTTCTAAGGATGAGTTTGGAAATGTCACCCTTTTAGGAGAAATGAAGAGGAAATAGAGCAGAAACACTGTGGGCATTTTTGTTTTAAGGAGGTGCCAGTAATACTGGCAGTATTTTGGGAAGTACAATTTCCTGAAAAGCTTTGAACTCAGCATTTGAAATGATGTGTTTGAAGTTTCCCATGTACCTGTAAAATACATACCTGGAACAGCCTGTGTTTGCTGGGAGAAACTGATAAGGATACAGCAAAGTGGGTCTGGGAGTGATTGATAAGAGTTTAACACTGTTTGCAGGATTAAACACTTGCTGTGATATTGCTTAGACTTTGTATTGCTGGATGTGTCATTCTTTCAGGCATCATCATCATGTGAAAACCTTGGGCAGTAGGTTCAGCAGATATTCTGTGAGGAGGTGTTGGGGAGCCATAGTAGAAGTTTTAATGAAAAAATGGTAGTGGAAAGTGGTCAGAGACACATGTGGTTAGCAGAACTGTACAGAATTATGGAAATGTCAGTTACAGGGAGGTTTCTAGCCTCACTTGATGTTTAAAAATGAGACTATACCCAAAGCTGTGGCTTTCAGATCTAGTACATGTGGCACTGGGCACAGCAGAGTGTCCCAGTAGGTGTCCAGTGCCTCCCATATAGCATAGACTAGAAATACACAATGCAACTCAATTGTCTTTACAAATTTTATGGGTGTTGTGTCTATTTCTTTTGCAGATATAAGTACAGACTTTTAACCTTCTCCTGCTCAATTATTAACTGCTTTTAAGAGTATCCCAGAAGGATTTTTTTAGACTTGTGTTTTGGTTATGCTGTAGTGTGGGGAGACAATGTGCTTGTTCATGCTTACGTGCACCCATGAGCATAAACATACTTTTCAACTTTTATTTTCTAGAAACCAATTAGTAATGGCCTTCCTCCCACACCTAAAGTACATGTGAGTATTACTGAGTCATTCAAATGCATGTTGGAAGCAGGATGTGTTTTCCCTACTAAAGCTGAGAGAGCACATTTTTTGGATGTTTGTGGTACTTGCTGATTAAAATATAAAAGCCAGTATCTCTTAAAAATGTTAAGCCACAGGTATAATATGTGAGAAGTCACCCTTGATTTTGTGCTCTTGAGGTAAATTTTGGAAGGTTTTGTCTTTTCCTTTTTTGTTCAAAAGTGACTGAGAGTTCAGTGTCACAGGAGTCCTTTCAGTGCAATGAATTTACTGATCCAAGGAGCTGATGCCTCTCAGGATTTGCAAATAGCTTACACTATGCAGCTCTGGGCTCCCAAACCTCTGGAGACAGCACTCAGAGATGCCTTAGGGCTGGAAATAACTGTGTGCAACTTCCTAACATAGAGCAAGTTAAAATTTAATTGTAAGACCTGCATGTGACTCTGCTTCAAGCCAGCACTGTCATCAGAAGAGCCAGTTGTTCCTGCTTGACCGTTTGTTTCTGCCCTCACCACTCACCTCTTTGTGTGCTGGAGCAGGAGATGGGGGATTAATCTGACTTGAAACTAACCTTTTTGCTGCATTCCTCCTAAGCCAGATCAGTTTCCATCTGCAGATAAGCACTGAAATTGCTACAGGGCAGTGTAAACACAAATGATGATGGTTTTTGTTTCCTACTTGGTTTGGAGAAGCAGGACAGGTTAAGGTAGATGACACACTTCTTAGTAATCTCTTGCAGAAATGCACAGGATTATTCCAGATATCTGAATTCTCTATATGTTCAACATTGTTTATTAAGGCCAATTGTGTTATAATAAACTAAACATTAAACTAAATGCACAGCCTAGGAGGGCAAACTTTAAACTAGTGGGTGACAGAAATTTGGAAGCACTTCTAGCATTGAAAAAAAAAAATCCAGATCATCTTAGGGAGTGGGAAGAGGAAAAGTAGAAAGTAAAATGGCTCACAGTGAAGTTAAGTGTTTCACTTTTGCCCCAAACTTCATAAACAGGCCCTTGGAGAATGGCTGTGAGTTGGTAACATAATGAAGCTGTAAAAAAGAGACTGACTAAAATTGCAAACCTCCTGAAGAGGATCAAATGAGTCTTTGGGTATGGGGCTGCTCTCTGCATGTCCAGGCATCTTTGTAGTGCAGTAACTGGCTCTGCTTGTCCTCAAGTTAGAGGCTTCCCCTCTTCCTCTTCCCTCATCACAACCCTCCTTTTATGTCTAATAAACATTCTGACCTTTCTGTTAGGTGTTGAAGACTGATTTGGCACTTTATGTGTTCCTCTCTGCCTACCTTCTCCATCAACTGCAAATAATGAAAAAATAGGTAGAAGGGATTTTTTTTCCCAGGTCACTGGTATTACTGGACTTTAGTGTGGAACGTGTTTTGCACCATAACATCACCCAGGAGGCTGCTACTGCACGTAAATCTTTGCCAATATTTCAGTCTCTTCTTTGGTGTGTCCTTGTTCTGATTCTTGTTTGGGTTTTCAGTGGGGTTTTGGGTTTATTTTAAAATCTGTTTGTGGCTGCTGAGTGTTAAGTGTTCCCACTGTCCTCTCAACTAGTCAGAAGTTCCAGTACTCTGTTTATAAAGGTATCTATGCATGCTTGCTCAGACTGTAGAAATTTTGTTCAACTTTTTAACTAACCCAGTCCAGTAGTGTGTTTTTCCCTGCTATTTTAGGTGACTTGCAGCACAGGGAGACCTGTTAGATCCTACCAATGAAGGAATGGCCTGCCTGTTGAAATTCCCCATAGACACTCTCCATGACAGCAGCCACATCAAGCAGCCTTGCTTCAAGCTTTTCTTTCCTGCTTTAAATTTTTTCCCCCCACTATCACCTCAGTTTAATAATTCATCTGAGTCTCACCTGTATCCTTGAGATTTATTTGGTATGTAGAGATGATACCCTCAGGCTCCACTTATTCTTCTGAGGCATTTGCAGCAGGATCTTGGCTCCACAGGCTTCCTGGAGTTCAGGGCTGAGAATGGCCAGAGGAAAATGGATAATCTCTTCCAATTTCCATCTCCTCCTTCCCTATCCAACCTAAGCTGCAGAGCTCAGCTAGAACCCAGCAGTGAGCACAGCTTCCCTCTGCTCTGCAGCATGTCTTCCAGCACATGGAAGTGTAGCTGCTTACAGGAGGAGCAGAAACACTAAGCAGTGCTGCTGGATTTTCCACAGTGCTTTTCACTGGGTGCTTGGGAAGAGGCTTCCAGAAAACTGTCCCAAAAAAAAAAATCCCTCTATTGTTTTTCAATCCTCCTTCAAAATCCTTATTGCCAAGGGACTTGGCAACATGGAAGCTGTCAGTACCCTGTGGTCATGCTGTGTCAGTACCTTCTCATATCCTTGCTGTACATGTATCTTTTCTCTCACATCTGCTCTCCTGCCTGCAGAAGGATCATCTCATCGTTGAGCAAGCAGCCAGCTCCCTGCCTTGGTGCTCATTGGTACTAGCAGTGCTGAAGTCTTTCCCTTTGCCTCTGTGCAATGGGGTCTTTCATG
>VXBZ01004182.1:0-10546 GCA_013399135.1 Heliornis fulica | reverse complement strand
ATGGAGAAGATGCCCATGGGCTGTTCAACAATAATTACAGAAAACTCATTAGACAAATATTGACAACAGAAAAAATGACGACACCTTTTTGGCTGAAAATGAGAGAAACACATTCCTTTGTTGGAAATTGGATAGAATTAGGACACAGAGCTTTGAAACAAATCAGATGATAACGTTGGTTCTGTCACAATATGTCACAGAAAATCACAGAATTACAGAATTGTAGGGTTTGGAAGGGACCTCCAGAGTTCATCAAGTCCACCCCCCCTGCCAAAGCAGGTTCCCTAGAGTAGGTTGCAGAAGTCAGCGTACAGAGGTATTGAATATCTCCAGAGAAGAAGAATCCAGAAGACCCATGGGCAGTCTGTTCCAGTGCTCCATCAACCTCACCATGAAGAAGTTATTTTGTAAATTGCTGCGGAACTTCCTGTGGTCCAACTTGTGGCTGTTGCCCGTTGTCCTGTCCCCAAAGGCCACTGAAAAGAGGTTGGCCCATCTCTCTTTGTCTACCACACTTGAAATTGATCAGATTCCCTCTCAGTCTTTCCTTCTCCAGGTTAAACAGCCCCAGCTCACTCAGCTTTTCCTCACAAGGGAGATGCTTCATCATCCTTCTGGCCTCTGCTGGACTCTCTCCAGGAGATCCCTGTCTGTTTTGTACTGGGGGGCCAGAACTGGACACAGGACTCCAGGTGAGGCCTGACCAAGGCAGAGTAGAGGGGCAGGATCACCTCCTTCCACCTGCTGGCTACGCTCTTCTTAATGCACCACAGGATCCCACTGGCCTTCTTAGCTACCAGGGCACACTGCTGGCTCATGGCCAACCTGTCATCCACCAGGACCCCCAGGTCCTTCTCTACACACATCCTCTTCATCGGGTCATCCCCCAGCCTATACTGATACCCATGGTTGTTCCTTCCCAGGTGCCAGACCCTACACTTGCTCTTATTGAACCTCATCTGGTTCCTCACTGCCCAGTTCTCCAGCCTCTCCAGGTCTCACTGAATGGCAGTACAGCATTCCTGCATGTCCACCACTCCTCCCAGCTCTGGATCATCACTGTACTTGCTGAGGGTGGACACTGTTCTGTCTTCAAGGTCACTGATGAAGATGTTAAACAAGACCGAACCCAACCCTGACCCCTGGGGAACACTGCTAGTCACAGGTCTCCAGCCTGACTCTGCTCCTCTCATCACCACCCTCTGGGCCCGGCCTGGTTCTTGACCCACCTCACCATCCTCTCATCTATTCCACACTTTCACAGCTTTGTTATTAGGATGTTGTGGGAGACAGTATCAAAAACCTTGCTAAAGTCAAGGTAAATGACACATCCATTGCTCTCCCTCCATCCAGCTGGTGATGACATAGTAGAAGGCTACAAGGTTTGTCAAGCATGATTTTCCCTTGGCAAATCCATGCTGACTACTCTTCATAACCTTCTTTTCCAAATTAAAAATTTAAAGTGGATGTTCATGATTTTTTTTTTATTTTCACAGAAATATAGATTGCTTTAGTAACTGAACTGTATTTTTAATAAAAAAAAAACAAATCTGTATATATTCTTCAGTAACTACCAAAATCTAACAATAATGCACATAAGCAGGAAAGATACCTTCTCAATGAGCTCAATGCAGGCAGCCAGGTCCATCCCAAAGTCAATGAATGTCCATTCGATTCCTTCCTTCTTGTACTCCTCCTGCTCCAGCACGAACATGTGGTGGTTGAAAAACTGTTGCAGTTTCTCATTGGTGAAGTTGATGCACAGCTGCTCAAAGCTGTTGAACTGGAAATGTAAAAAAAAAAGATGCAATGTTTCCAAGGTTCAGCCATCACACAGCCTTTCCCTGTATAGTTCTGATTCATCAGGGATCTCAGACAAATAAAAAGTCTTTTCCTTCTCTGTTCTCACAGAATTTCTTTAGTGGTATTCAGATTGCATTTTGAAAGCAGAAAAGGCTTCTAATGGATTGTAATTTAGAGATTTAGATGCTTCCTTTATTACAGTCCCATATAATATTGATCCTTTAAATATAATTATCCCTTATTCATATGGAATTTCTTAATTCTAAAGCAAATTTAATAAAAAGCACATTTTCTGAGTAGAGAAGAAATTTATTGCTAGACTCTGCTTCTCCTGACACACTGCTCATGAAGGCGGCTTCAAATTCCTACTTCAACATTTTTCTGTTCTTAAGAGATATTTCTCAATATTTTCACTAACTGATATGAACCATCTTGGGGCACTTTCACCAACAACATGAGCATTTCTTAATCACTTTCAGTAAGTTCCAACAACAGCATGAACATTTCCACTCTCTTTCCTTATTTTTCCACACTTCTGGCACATATAACTGTGTCAAAGATTTCTTCACCTTTTTCTATTTATTTTAAACTAAGCTTAATATTCTTGCATGTTGTAATAGTAGTTTCTTTCCTATAGGAACTTAAAGAAGTAAAGGCTAACCTCTTTACTAGTGATATCAATTGAATATCTTGTATTTAACAAAAAAAAAAAAATCCATCTTCATGAATGAGGGACTAGAATTATCTTAACACCCATTGCCCCTAACATGAAGCTCTCATAAAATCCCTGTTCTTACATCAAAGATCTCAAAGCCAGCAATGTCCAGGACACCAATGAAGTACTGTCTGGGCTGCTTTGTATCCAGCTGCTGGTTGATGCGAACAACCATCCACAAGAACAGCCTCTCATAGACAGCCTTTGCCAGGGCACCAACTGCATTATTCACCTAAAGCAAAGAAGAAAGTACTGGAGTTACCTCATGGTGCCAAAGAGGAATCTTCACATACACTTTAAAGCCATTTCCAAACAATCTCATATTTACCTGTTCCACAGTTTGACCTTTGGTCACATACTCATTCCCAACCTTGACTCGAGGATAACACAGGGCTTTGAGCAATTCAGCTGAGTTCAGGCCCATCAGGTAGGCAGCCTTGTCAGCCACTACAGAGGGAGAGAGACAGAGAGTGGAGCCTTTCTCTTTGGACAATGGCCAGAATTTAGTCAGTATTTTGGTAGCTGTTCAGGTTCTAGAAGTGGAAAAGCATTGGTCTAGTCTCATACAGAAGGTCTGGGAAGGAACCGACATTCTGGAAACTAACTGGTGTTCTTTGAAAACTAGAACAGGTATGGCTTAGATAGGAACACCTGAAATCTGGCAGTTCCCAAAGGAACACCAAAAACCTTGGGAATAGATGAGACATGCATGCACCCATTTCCTTTACTCTTCTATATACAAGTTCGTTGCTAAATCTGCTGATACCTTCTGTGCCATCTGGCTCTGCCTGCTCCTCTCGTTGCTTCTGCTTGAACTTCAGGTTCCCGTAGTGCATGACGGCCCCTGTCAGCTTGTAGATGGCAGTTTTTTCATCAGCAGTGAAGCCCAGGATGTCAATGGCACTCTACAGTGAAAACAGTGTAGTAAAAATGTTGGCTAACAGCCTTAACAATCTCTTAAAAAATACTTCTTCATGATCCTTACATCTGTAGCCATGAGCTCCTCCTGGTCATCAATGCTGGGAACAGTGACTTCACCTTGACTCACAAAATGGAAATCATAAGGGTTGGTGGTAATGAGAAGCATGTCTGAAAGCAGACAAAGGGATAAAATAAGATTACTTTACTTTCCAGTTGATGCAATTTAATAATCTTCCTTCAAAAAGAAGCAAGCTGTTATCTTCCTACCAATTAGCTCTGGCTTCTTGTTGGAGGTGATCTGATAGAATATGTGGTAGCTTCTTTCTGCCTTGAGCTGGAAAGTGACTCTGGACTTCTCCAGCAGATCTGGCAAGGAAGGTAGAACAGAGTTATCACAAAAACTGGGGAGAGGGAGAAGCAATGTGATCAGGCCNTACAAAGCGTGAGGAGTTGTCGTTCCTCACAGTCTTGGCATTTCCAAAGGCCTCCAGCAGTGGGTTGGCGCTGATGATTTGATCCTCAAGCGTTCCCTGCAGGATGATAATTATACAGTTAGAGTGTTTCGCTGACACGGCAATTACACGCCACGTGTTCCGTCTGCTCTTACAGACTCACCTGCATTTTGCCCGACTGCTCCTCTTTCTTCTTATCCCCGCTCGCTGCAATTGTTGCAAAGTACTGGATGACACGCTTCGTGTTCACAGTCTTCCCTGCACCAGATTCTCCACTGTCAGACCAAAGAGAGAAGCAGAGAGTGTGTGGTCAGGCTGGGGGTCCCCTGGCACCAGGCAGCCCTGCAGGGACCTGAGCAGGGGGCGTACGTACGTGATGAGGATCGACTGGTTCTCGCGATCTGTGAAAAGATACAAAGAGTCTGATAAAAATATCCAGGACTTCACTAAGTTGTACATAATTTGTGATTCCCTTTGCTTATTTAAAAATATTTCCACTGATAGGTATTTTGATGTTTCCTAGCTGTTAAAATATTACAAAGATGGATTTAACTCCATTCATCACAACTCTCAGGGCCCAGCCAGCCAGCCAGTTTCTAACCTAGGGAAATGTACCCATCTAATCCACGATTGGCTAGTTTCTCTAGAAGGGTCCTGTATGTACAGTGTTGAAGTCCGGGTAGACAATATCAACAGCCTTCCGTCTCATCCACTGAGCAGGTCACCTTGAACCTAAACTTAATTTTATTTTCCTCTCCTCTAAAGATCACTGAGCCAAAATTTCCATAGTATTATTTATTTTTGGTGTGAGATCTTATTTTGTAAGTGGCAAATGCCATTTCATAGCTAACCCTTCTGTCAATCTTCCATTGTATCTCCTGCTTTGAAGACTCTGTCCTCTTCGTCTGACAATCCCTTACAGTTTGGGGCTCTAAGGGAGTAAAAAGCTATGAAAGTATATTAATTGTATTTGGAAACTTATTCTTACTTTCCGGTATAGATATTATGTTAGTAATATTTCATTTCATGATTTTCGTTAAAATAGAGCATCAAAACTTCTGTAGTATTGCTAATGCTGGTTTCCATCTAATTTTTTTCCTCCACAATTACAAAACATAATTTCTAGACTTCCCTCTACAACATTCCTGATATGTTTTTGTGTTAGGCCTTACTTATGACTACATATGTTCAAAAATCATCTGCCGAGAAAAAGATGGTTCTTCCTGAATTGCACACTACAATATAATTTGAAAAGATAGCAAGCAACTCACCATTTAACATGAACTGATAGGCATTGTCAGAGATGGAGAAGATGTGGGGAGGGGCCTCCTGGCGCTTCTTGCCTCGGTAGGCCAACACCACCTCCGGGTTGTACACCGGCAGCCACTTGTAGGGGTTGACAGTGACGCAGAAGAGACCCGAGTAGGTCTGTGAGGAACGGGGAGACAACATGTTGGCTTCTGCTTAGCCTGGCAGAGCAGCTCCTCCTAACTACCTTCCTCTGGGAAGATTGCTCCTGGTACTTACGTAGATCATCCATGCTGCATAACGCTCTTTGAGGTTGTACAGCACAGCAGGTTCATGGAGGTGGGTCATCATGGCCATGTCCTCAATTTTATCATACTTGGGAGGGTTCATGGAGAAGATTTGATCTTCCTTCACAGTCAGGGTCTGTCAGATGAAGAGAGAGTGATACATGTCAGCTAAGAGCCCAGAGTGGGAATTAAATTATTTTCAAAAGATTTGCATTTTTCTCACCTCTCCAGCTTCAGTCTGCACAGTGACCTTCCCAGATTCTTTGCTCTGGATTGTCCCTTTCACAAAGGATTCCTTAGGATGGGCCACAAAGACGGATGTCTTGGCATCAAAAGGCCTGTTCTGGGCTTCAATTCTTTCCTTCTCTGACTTTCGGAGGTAAGGAGCTGCCTCCCCGAAGACAGCCATCTCAGCATCTGGAGAAGTCATACCTGCACTTTACTGAAGACACTTCAGCAGTAGACTCTGAGGGGGGAAAGCAGACCCTTTCCATCAGTTAAGCAATATTGTTTTGTTCCAGTGGTGAAATCTCTTACATCTTCTCTCTCTTAGTATTTGAACGAGTATGTCATTTTCAATAATACCTTTTAAAGTTAGTTTTGATTTCAATACCTACATAGATTTACCCCACTTGAGAATGAGGCAGCATTCTAAATAATTATAGTCTCGAACTGGGAACAGAATTTTTAATATAATTTATAATTTTTCAATATTTTCATACAGGTGGGTGTTTTTCCATTTAACTACTAGCATACTGAAGATCTAAACCTAAAGGAAATCTCTCTATTCTGTTGACCTGAATTATCAGTGATGAATCTCCATGAAGTCCTTTCATGGCCCATGATCTGTGGAAAATGATTTTACTTATTTTCACATTGTATATGTCTTATCTTTTCTGTAATAGTTAAGAATATGAAAAATGAGGACTGAATGCAATAGAATTATCTCAGGATAATTGGACTAACTGTTAATAACTTAAGACATTGCCTGTCATAACATCAGAGGTTCTAAGTCACTCACTAATTTGTTAAAAATTGGTAACTTTCCTATATTCCAAACTATTCCAGAGATAAATTTTAACTTGCAATAAAAAGATGTCATGAAAAAAGACGGAAAATTTAAGCTATCAGAAACAAGCCTTCTCTTCTGAAGCAATCAGAATGCAGAGATAAAGTCATGATAAAAAGTAATCGCACAGTCTCTTCCGTCTTGCAGAACCTGTGCACTTACCTTGGAACATGCAGTGAGAGCAGGGAAAAATATTCCCAAGGAGATTTTATAGACTGTGATATGCAGATGTCCTGGATTCTTCCTCTTTCTTCGGTCAAAGCATTTTTGGACAACCTTCTTTGGCAAAGCATTGTTTGGCTGACTTACCTAAAGACATAATTGTCATTTGATTTGAGTAGATATAATTAGAAATTCTTTATGTCTTACCGACTATGTGGCTATATCTACTATAAATAATTTGACAAGAAAATTAAGGAAGGAATCTAGATCAGTTAAAGCACTTAGAGAACTTGGATGACTTATGGAATATGCTGACATATTTCTGGGTGACTTTTTGATCCATCCAAGATAGATTGTTTTGTACACAGTGCTGCAACAATTCAAACTATACAACACAGGTAGGAGCATTTATCTTCTTTACATGACACTATGAGGTTTATAAATAAATACTTGGAAAAGAACAGTATACCAAAATCTACAACTCAATGTTAATAAAAACAAGGTATTTTTTCTTGAAAATAGAAAAACATAAACCAATATTAGCTCAGACTCCTGCGGGAACAATGTATCAACCCTGGAAACACAGCTCATGAATGGAGTGCTAGAGGTGATCTACATTTTTTAAGTTAAATACAAATGTTTATGGATATAAAGGTAATGTAAAGACAAGTATAAAGGTAGATTATATTTTAAAAGTTATTAAATTTTCCGGGAAGGTGAGGTTTCTGAAATCACTCTGCATGTCTCTCATAAAGAACAAGGGATTCATTGTGGCATCTAGTATAAAACATATGTCAAGGAAAGGTGCCATCTAACACCTGATTTTAACAGCTAAAAATCCCAGCATCCCCCTGTCTGTAAAAAAAGGAAGTGTTCTCAGTTGAGACAAAAGATTTAATTCTTGATTTACAGGGTTCAGACAGAGGCAACTTGTAAAAACTATGACCTGAGCTTCTTTAAACTGTGTCATACCAGAAGACTGTCTTCCCTCGGCCATTAGCATTTTGGTTATTAAAAGAACTTAGTGGATAACACGTGCATTGTTGGTGCACGGATCTGATGTAATATCCAGCACCAGACAATGTCCAATGCTTGTAAAGACCATTCCAAGGATTGCTGCAGCACTGCAGTGTCCATTTTGTTGGAACCCAAATCCAGAGCTCACTGCTGAGATCCATGTGGATGGAATGAAAAGCTGATGGAATCACCCTGTGCCCTTGCAGAGGGAGCCCAAAGCAGCCAGTGGGAGATGGTGAGCACATGGGTGCATCTCAAGTCTTCCCTCTCTGGGTAGCCCACAACAAGGGGGGCTGGCAGGGTCACCTCCCTCCTGTGGGACCCAAAGCACAGCTGTGCTCCCCAGCATGTGCCCAGCAAGCATTGATCTGAGGGGTTCTTTCAGCTGAGTCAGCAGGGTACTGGAGTACTTCGTGGTTTTCAGCAGCCCAGCAGATATTTGTCTTGGCTGAAGTGTGGACAGGGAGGTCTTGTCAGCTCAGAGCCTAGGATTTAGAAGACCATGCAAGAAGAGCAAGGGATGCCTGAGCCCTCGCTCTCAGGGCATAAGAGCTGCGGGTTTTCACCCCTCAGGTTGGGGAATGAAAAATTTTACTTCCCAGTTTTCAACAACAAAGCCAGATCTCTCAGTAGAGCTCTTCTGGCTTTTTGCTGTTGTGCTGTCTAAGATGTGAACCCAGCTGTCTAACAGGCAGGAGATGTCCAGGCAGCTCAGGGCATGGTATCAGACAAGGGATGATCTGATTTGAAAGGGAAGAAGCTAGTGAGTCAAGGAGTCTTCAGGTATTGACAGCAGTGCATTTAGGATGGAGGACTTGGGTGTAACACACAAGCCAATGTTAGAAAGGAAAACAGTTTCTGAAAGTGATCTCTGACTCAGAAAATGGTAATGCATTCTAAATGAGAGCACCCATAAAACGGAAGAAGAGGAACTGCTCCTCATTTTCCTATCTCCATAACTGCCCCCATCCCCCACTCTGGCCATAACAGTGCAATAGGTCAGTATTCAGATCAGCTAGGCAATAGGGCTATGAAGTAAAAAGACTGAGTAAGATACCTAGCAGTCAGGTCTAAGAAGAAGGAATAAGCAAGTAATGTGGTCTACTTGGTTGAGCAGGATCACCCACAGACAATGAATAGATACATTTGAAAATCCAGGGTTTCAGATGTGAAGTGCTGAGACTGCATAATTTCCTCCCCCTCTACTCCACCCTGGTGAGACCTCACCTGGAGTATTGCGTCCAGTTCTGGGCCCCTCAGTTCCAGAAGGACATACAACTCCTTTAAAGAGCCCAGCACAGGGCCACCAAGATGATGAAGGGACTGGAACATCTTCCTTATGAGGACAGGCTGAGGGAGCTGGGTCTCTTCAGCTTGGAGAAGAGGAGACTGAGGGGTGACCTCATTAATGTCTATAAATATATAAAGGGTGAGTGTCAGGAGGATGGATCCAGGCTCTTCTCAGTGATGGCCAGTGATAGAACAAGGGGAAATGGTTCCCAGCTGGAACATAGAAAGTTCCATCTTAATATAAGGAGGAATTTTTTCACTGTGAGGATGACAGATTACTGAAACAGGCTGCCCAGAGAAGTTGTGGAGTCTCCTTCTTTGGAGACATTCAAGACCAATCTGGACATATTCCTAAGTGTTCCTCTCTAGATGATCCAGCACGGGAGTTGAACTGGGTGATCTTTCGAGGTCTCTTCCAGCTCCTAATATTCTGTGATTCTGTGATTAACATAAACAAATCCAAAACCTTCAGTAGCCTCTTGGATATATCAGCTCTGTTACTAAAACTACTACCACTTGGACCATTAATGTTACTTTCACATCCTGCCTTAGCTTGCATAAGACCTTCAGAAAGGTTAGCCTTAACATAAGATAATATATCAATAAAATACGATAATATATAAGTAGATAATTAATAGCAGACATGCAGTTTGCTTCCTAAGTTTCCTGAAAAGTGGCACTGTTTCCTCTTCACGAGCAAGCCTTATCCCGTTCTCTATAAAGTATGGCGATAAGGACTTCACTATGCATTTTTTATGGAAAGACTGTCTATTTTTTTCCTACATAAGAGATAATCAGACAAAAAAAAATAAAAATCACTGAAAATGGATGCATGCATGTCAGAGGAATAAAACTTAACTGAAACAAGTTTGATTTCTTCTAACACATAAGGAAAAAGGAGGCATGTAAAAAGATCCTTCTCAGTCCCTCTAGAAGCAAGAATAGTGTCTCTTCCTTTCTGCAGCACATAACAGCATATCTCCAGGGACTGTAGTTGGTTGTAAGCAGAAGACTGTTGCATTTTCTAGGACCTTCACACTGTGCACATCTGAATTGTCTGACAACTGGGTGCTGAAAAAAAAAATCCACGATTTGTGGTTTAAACTTATTATGAGAACTAGAAGTTGAAGAGGCACTGAGTGATATGGCTATAACTTCAGCATAAGACTAAGGAACAAACCAGACACAGAAAGGTATAAGGCATCTGATACTGGCTTGAATGATTTCATATGAACACATATTAGCAAATTCTTCACCTGTGTCTTGGCAGAAATTTTTATGAATTCACTGAGCCTCCCGATACACACCCCTAAGAAAAGATATTTCATGTCTGATGATGCTGTGTTGGTTTCCACTGAAGCCAACAAAAGGCCTGCGATTCAGTTTAAGACATTAACCACAGACTGCTCATAATTAACAGTGAAACAGTAGTATACAGTATTGTTCTTCCCAGAGGGATGAACCATGTCCATTATGACTAGAGATCCCAGGGGTAAAATTTCACATGTCTCTATTGCTTTAGTCTTTATAACACTTACTGTATGGATCTCAAAATGCCAAACTGTTCACAAAATGCAAAAAT
>VXBZ01004178.1:0-16480 GCA_013399135.1 Heliornis fulica | reverse complement strand
GACCTCTCTTGATCTACTAGCCTGCTCTCTAACAGGTCAGACCTCAAAAAATGGGACATACTCTCTTCTGTCATTAAAGACAAAATGTACTCTTGTATATATATCAATACTTACAAATTAAAACCATCTCCAAAGATTTCACTTTTATGACAGAATACTTTTTTAAAAAAAAATTGTTTCACCAAAAGGTCTTTATTTTAATATTTTGTTCTAAATTACAGTGATCTGAAACTAGTTTATGATTGTTTTTCCCTATAAAGCAGTAGTTCCCATACAACTTTATTTCTTGGTTTCATGATACTTACTGCCATACATCCTGAGTGTTTCACACTATTAATTAGTTTTCACTGTGCTGCTATAGGAGACAGGGATTTTTTGAAGCATGTTTTCTAAAGGGTCACATAAATGAAGGTGAGAAGGGATTAAGATACTCTCTAAGTGTGCAGAATGAAAGAGAAGCTTGTAAATGTGAAGACTATTTAAAATTGCCTCATAATAATTGACATAACATCTTCCCAACTCTAATCACTTTTTGCAGACTGGCTTCAATGAAAGTCAATGAAGCCAGCAACAGCTGGAAAGAGAACTTAGTGCTCCCTATCCTTCCCCAGACTATGCCATCATTAAGAGAAGAAATAGTACAAAGGCATGTGAGGCAGAATTTCTGCATTAGGTCAAAGTAGATCAGCAATGGTCCCCTTGCAAAATCAAAATGATAACACTTTGGTACTTGTTTTCAATAAAACCATTTTGGAGAACGAATGGAAATAAATATAAATTGGAACAGGCTCTGCAGAAATAAACTCAACTTTTCATACAGTCTTCTGCAATGTTTGGCAATGGATTGTGAACTTCATTTGAGGAGAGGTAATTTTAATGCTGAAAAGTTTCATCAAAGTTTTGCCCTTCTATATAGTCTGTCTCCAGTAAGTTAAAGCTGTGCAGTTTGTGTGTTTAAGTAGCTCTGCAACAGCACTTTTTCAAAAGAAATGCATATATGTTCACGTTTCACTGGAACGCAGAGCTAAAGGCGAAATGGGTGCTTGTTCCCGTGGATTTGACAGAAACAATGACAATACCACAAGGACAAACACATTACTGTGGAATTGTCATGTCACTAGAGAACCAGGAGCAAACTGCCTGCAAATGGATTTATTATGAAACAGTATCACTGATTGCTTCATAGATTACTCTGCATAGCTGTGTTTTACTTCGGCTAAGCGCTGCTGTCTGGAAAAGCAATTAAGGACTGCTGGATTTGAAACTGTTAATCTATCAACTGAAGACACATCCACTTATACTATCATGCATTCAAAACATCTACTGAAGTCTATGGTTCAGACGCAGAAGTTGAGGGCAAAATATCATCCTACTCGCAACCAGTGGAGAAAGAGAAGCCTTGTTAGATGTTGTAGCACAGGTAAGAAAACAGCTTCCTTGCCTGGGAAACATGCTTTGCAGTGGTGACCTGTTACAGTGAACACTGCAGTAACTGAAGCAGAAACAACTGCAGATGAACTAGTGTCTTGTCCAGCTACAAAAGAAAATTCTACCCCCAAACTGGTAAAAGCTTTCACCGGATGGTAGCGGATCTTTAATCATCAAGCGCTGCAAAGGTGCTGCTGGGAAGTCATCTCATCGTCATGATTAATCACTCTGAATCATTTGTGACTGACAGGGACAAGGAGGATGGAAACCAACGAAGCAAGAAGTTTACTTGGTTTCCTAAAGGAGTTTGGGGGGATAAAATTGTTTCCTGGCATTTCACATAGATTACCTTTCAGCCACTGGGAGATCATCCAAATCTTTCCAGTCAAACAGTCTTTATGTAACCTGGATCATCACCAAACCAAAAGCAGAAAGCAATTACAGACAGAGATGTGAAGGCCAAATCAAAGGAAATGTAACATACAATGCTTGGACTGTACGGTGTCGCTGGTTCTTTGCTCTTGCTGAAGTTAGCGATATAAAACATTCTCTCTGCGGCATCTGTGGCCAAAGACAAATTTTACCAGATATGCCAAGAACAATTTCCATCTGATTCCTCACATGCCCACTGCCTTGATACTTTTTATGAGTCTCTGAAGTGTGAGAAATGCCGACTCCATCCTTCCACCAGGAATAAAATCAGGAACATATAAGTGTGGGTTTCTCAAGGCTAGTTTATTTAGCTGAAGGACACAACTCCCCCACCCCTCCATTTCTGTGGTAACTGTAATCCTTTGCAGTGTTGCTCTCTCCCTGGTTCTTGGAATTTGCATTCTCAAAATTGGAGAATAGGATAATGGTAAAATGGCATCATACAATATCTGAAGCAACTTAAGGAAGGAGATGGTCATTCAAACACCTTAGAAAGAATTTCTAGATAATACCACAGAAAAACCTAAATAGAAGAGCAATTAAAATAATAGTTGTTTATCATTATGGATGAATGCTATTACTGGCCCAAAGCTAGTCTGCATTTTTAATTAAGTTTTTTAAGGTGTTAAAAACCCCAAGATTTTCAAGCAGATACAGATGTAATTTCCATATGATACAAATTACTGATTCCATCGGTTTTCCTATTCTTAATTTATAAGTAGATATATAAGTATATATACTCTCACTTTTAAGGTTTCAATGAACTTTTCAAGAACCTGAAAGACTTCTGTTAATAGCTAAGATGTCTTCAGGTACATGGCTACAATACTCATATCTGCAAACAAAGCTTGTGGTGAAAATTCTTCCAGGGGTGTGTGCTTGGGTATATATAAATTTTGGGCACACTGATCAGCTGACTGAGACACAGCAGAACTGAATTTCAAGCAATTGATTCCTACCCCCACAATTCCCCTGTCCCCCTGAACATGCCTCACAAATCTAGTACGAAAATGGCCTGGAATTCAGCAGGTCCTGGGAGCAGTGCCAGAAACCACAGGATGCCCATCCGTATGGAAATGTGCAGCCACTGGTGCGGCCCAGAGCGGTAGAGATGTCTGGCATAAATCATAGGTAACATCTAGCAGTGCAGGCACAACAGTGGGAGCAGGCAAAGCAGAGATACATTGGTATGGATACACTGATGTAATTATTATTCCAGGGGGGATTTTGAATCTAAGCAAGCCATTAGATGTGATGACAGCTTCTTTGTTTTTTCTTACAGAATTTCACCACTATATGCAGTTTAAATTTGATTGGAAATGGCGGGATATTTTTTCTGATTATCTCAAGCATTAAATCTTTGTCCTCTCTATGTGTGTGTGGTTTCTTCTATATCACTTCTGTGCTAAAGATAGATATGAATAAATTCTTGAGCTAAAATGAAAGATGCATTTTGGTTTTCTTCCGCATCACTTTTATTATTTTTTACAGCAGAAAAAAATATAAGCTTTTCTTTTTGTGATTATTTTTGTGCATGTTTATCATAGTATGATTTAGTACAGTTTTTGTTTAAACTTTCTTGTTTAAAATGCTAGCTTTCAGTTTTATATTACATTTGTAGAGTACTTGCAAGAATTTTAGCACTTTCATGAATATGGGTTCCAGGACTATTTTCTAGAGGGATCCTTAGATGTTAAACCAACACTGTGAAAATAACATAGATGAATATGTATACACTTAAAAATTACCTCCCTCTATTTTAAAACCATTACCCCTTGTCCTATCACAACAGGATAGCCTCTCCCCATCTTTCTTGTAGGCCCCCTTGAGGTACTGGCAGACCGCTATAAGGTCTCCCCGGAGACTCCTCTTCTCCAGGCTGAACAGCCCCAACACTCTCAGCCTGTCACCATAGGAAAGGTGCTCCAGCCCCTTTATCAACTTTTTAAATCAAGAAGGGGAGCCAGGAGACCTGTGTGGTTAAACAGGGGACTGCTGGGCAAACCCAAGTGGAAGAAGAGAGTCTACAGGTCATTGAAAAAGGGAATGGCTATGTGGGAAGAATATAAGAATATTGTCGAAGATAGCAGGGTAGCAACTATGACAGCTTAGGCCTCCAGGATTCTCAAATGGGAAAATTTGCAAATGTCACTCCAGTCTTCAAAAAGGGCAAGAAGGAGGAACCAGGCAACTACAGACCAGTCAGCCTCACTTCCGTCCCAGGAAAGGTGATGGAACAACTTATCCTTGGTGCTGTCTCCAGGCACATCAAGGATAAGAGGGTTATTGGAAGTAGTCAGCATGGTTTTACCAAGGGGAAGTCATGTTTGACTGACCTAACAGCCTTTTACGAGGATATAACCAGCTGGATGGATGATGGTAGGGCAGCGGATGTGGTTTTCCTTGACATCAGTAAGGCATTTGACACTGTCTCCCACAGCATCCTGGTGGGCAAACTGAGGAAGTGTGGCCTGGAGGGTAGGGTGCTGAGGTGGATTGAGAGCTGGCTGAAGGGAAGAAGCCAGAGAGTTGTCATTAATGAGGCAGAGTCTGGCTGGAGGCCTGTAACTAGTGGAGTCCCTCAAGGGTCGGTACTGAGACCAGTACTGTTCAGTGCATTCCTTGATGATCTGGACGAGGGAATAGAGAACACAGTCAACAAGTTTGCCGATGATATGAAGCTGCATAGTCACATCAATTTGCTGATGACACAAAGCTGGGAGGGGTGGCTGACATCCCAGAAGGTTGTGCTGCCATTCAACAGGATTCAGACAGGCTGGAGAGCTGGACAGGGAGAAACTAAATGAAATTTAACAAGGGCAAGTGTAGGGTCTTATATCTGGGGAGGAACAATCCCAGGTACCAGGATAGCTTGGGGACTGGCCTGTTGGAGAGTAGGTTAGGTGAGAAGGACCTGGGGTCCTGCTGGACATGAAGATGTCCATGAGACAGCAGTGTGCCCTTGTGGCCAGGAAGGCCAATGGCATCCTGGGGTGTATTAGAAGGGGGGTGGCTAGTAAGTCAAGAGAGGTCCTTCTCCCCCTCTATTCTACCCTGGTGACACTGCACCTGGAATATTGTGTCCAGTTCTGGCCCCCTCAGTCCAGGAGTGACATAGAGCTCCTTAAAAGAGTCCAGCTCAAGGCCACCAAGATGATGAAGGGAGCAGAACATCTTCCTTATGAGGAAAGGCTGAGAGAGCTGGGTCTCTTTCGCTTAGAGAAGAGGAGATTGAGGGGTGATCTCATTAATGTCTATAAATATGTAAAGGGTGAGTGTCAGGAGGATGGATCCAGGCTCTTCTCAGTGATGGCCAGTGATAGGACAAGGGGCAATGGATCCAACCTGGAACATAGAAAGTTCCATGTGAATATAAGAAAGAACTTTTTTCACTGTGAGGATAACAGGCTGCCCCGAAAGGTTGTAGATTCTCCTTCTCTGGAGATATTCAAGACCAACCTGGACATGTTCCTGTGTGATTTAATCTAGGTGATCCTGCTCAGGCAGGAGTGTTGGACTAGATGATCTTTCAAGGTCCCTTACAACTCCTCACATTCTGTGAATCTGTGATTTTTTCACGCCTGTTGACTCCATGAGAATGTCTCGGGCGCCCAAGTGCATCTCAACCTTCATCAGTGTCTGGACCAGATGAATCAAGCCCTACACATTCTTTTTAGGCTCCACTCACTGCACTGAAGATACTTCACCTTTCTCAGTTGGGGCTTTGATACCTCAGGATCAACCCAGTGTCTTAAACAAAGACTTCTAGTGTCTTCTGGGCTGTTGTGGAGTATCTGAGGCATTCATGCAAACTGGCAAGTATGGCATGAGATAGATGTGAGAAGACTCATATGCTTCTGGTTAAGATACTGGAGGGCACACAGGTCATCTGAAATGGCTGTAAATGCCTGTGTTCAGGTGTCTAAACCAAAGTAGAGTTCACACCAAGACAAACCAGTCTAGGATCTGTGATCTGAATCTCATGTCTAGAATGGGATTCATTACTCTCTTAACTTCACATAAGGCATCATATCTGAGCTAATCACCTACATTTCTTTCTGCTAAAAATAAACCAGTGCTTTTTTGACAGCTATTTCCTTGTCCTTAGGAGAGAACATAAATTAGTTGAATCATGTCACAGAGATATTTTCATCTTCCATTGGCTCAGATGAGAGCCCAAGTGACAAGCTCAGAAGTTGAGTTAAAAAGTAGTTCATGGAAGAAAAATCCATGGAGTAATGAGACACAACTTCTGGTTCAGGAATTCCCTGCTCTGGGATATGCTGGACATTAACAAAGTATTATTTAAAATTTCTATAATGCATTTGCCATCTCTTTTACTATCCTTGAGACATCTGGTACTGCCCACTGCAGGAGACAAGATATTGGACAATTCAGGGTTCTGTTCTAAACCAGCACAACATTTGTATGTTTTTTACATTACTTGCTACCTCTGTTAATCTGCACATTCCCACACCTGAAATACTGTTATTTCTAATCTTTCTGGAAGCCTGCTCTAGTTCCTTAGATTCCTGCCTAGAGTGCCCCTATTGCACCCCTCTCCTGTTGCTAACAATAGTTTTCTGCAGAACAAGAAAAGAAACAGACCTTTTCTCAAAGAGGCAACATATATAGGTCGTAAAAGGTATTTTGGGTAGGCATAGTTCTGGAGAATACTCTGTAAGACAAATAAACACACTTTCATGGTTTGTTTTACAATACTTCAAAAAGTGGTTTTGAACTGAAAAAAGCTAGCAACATCAATTCCAGCAACACGGTTTTTTCTTGGTTACGGAGATGGTTTTATCAAAACAATACACAGCACGCAATGCAAGAAGCATCTGCACTTGGATTAAGCACTTCAGCAACCTGATCTCTGCCTCATGGAACCAGTTAATTTCAGCAAACCTCTAAAGTAATCCAAGGTATCTTAGTAACCATGTAATTACTTAAGCACTTAAAATACCACAATGATGAGTGCTGTGGTGGGTTAAATGGTTGAGGTGACCTTTGTTGTGGGCCCTTCACATACTGACATCTAGAAAAATATTTCTCTAACTTTCAGGCATGCTGAGATACCATACTAGGAACTGAAAACCATGAGAATTGCTAGTCCTCAGCAGCTCTAAAAAACACCCCCAGGTGAGACAGCTAGGGAATCTCTCTATATATACAGTGTTAAGAATGCTATGTCAGAGTACAAATTATTTGAATGTGGACTGTGTTTAGAATCCCTGCTATCTTTTGCCCTGCTGTTGGTTTAAAACCCAGAGAGCTGGACAAAAAGCACTCTAGTTTAAGGCTAACCATTAACTGCTAAACTATCATTATCCTATCAGCACAGAAAAAGTTCACTATCATTCAGGCAAGCACCAGTTTTTCCAGTCTGAGCTCAAAGAGACTGGCAATATACAAACAGGCGATAGATTTCTATCACTTTTAAAGAAAATGTTGTGGCTGGTCACTTCACAAGGAGAATTAGTGCCTACAGGAAAAAAGATAACCAGTAATTTTAAAGAGTGGGTGAATGAAAGTACTGAATGAGCGGTAAAGGACCCAAATCCCCAGCAGATGTATAGTGTTACTCCATGATGTACATAGGTAGGTAGGCATCTCAGAAGGAAATTTAGGATACACTAGAGGATGTTGATCATCCTCCAAAGAATGCCCAAGAGTGATAACAAAAATTAAGTCAAAATGGCATACATGAATCTTACTGTTTTGACTGAGTCCATATATCCCCTGTGCTTTCTAATTAAGGGCAAATAGGCTCTCAATGTTTTTAAAAATTGTTTTATGTACTTAACTTTTCCCTGGAGACTTAAATTATGCCCACCAGATTAAAGTTCAGAGAAAGGATGTGATTAAATGTTTGAGGCGCTATAAAGTGTTAGTACTGGTGCTAATGCCAAGGAAAGATAGATCATAAGTATTCACTTTAATGAAGGAAGAGCACAGAGTTTGAATCCAGCAAATGCAGTAAAAAGGACAAAGGATAAAGTCAGTGCTGCAGTCTGCTCAGAGTCAGGAAGCTGAAAAGCAGACATGATATTAAGGTAACCCTTTTAAAAATCCACAGTAATTGCATAATTAAAAAATAAACACTTCGGGGTCACATTAAACTTTTTGATCAACCCTGAGTTATCTCTTTAATTACAGGCATTTCTAACAAAAGGAAGTGTATATCCTCAAGGGCTGTTATTTGTACAGCACAGCTTTAGGTATCCGTCTGGACACAGACCAGATTAGAAATCTGTTTCAGCTGCACTTCCTCTATAGCTGGTGGAGCAGCTCAGCAAGAACCAGACCAACCAAGAAAAGCCAACCAACCAAGTAGAACGATCCTGACTGAGAGGGGATCAGGCCCAGTCACCATGGGTTTACAAAAGGTAGATCCTGTCAAACTAACCTGATCACCTTCTATGACGAGGTGACCCACTCAGTGGACGAGGGAAAGCCTGTGGATGTGGTCTACTTGGAGTTTAGTAAGGCCTTTGACACTGTTTCTCAGAGCATTTGACTCGAGAAACTGGCTACCACTGGCCTGGACTGGTGCACCCTCTCCTGGGTTAAACACTGGCTGGATGACAGAGCTCAACCAGTGGTAGTCAATGGAGCCAAATCCAGCTGGAGCCCAGTCACAAGTCACAAAACCCAGGGCTCAATCCTGGGTCCAGTTCTGCTCAACATCTTTATCAGTCACCTAGATGAAAGGATCAGATGTTCCCTCAGTAAGTTTAGGGATGACACTAAGCTGGGAGGAAGTGTCAATCTGCTTGAGGGTTGTGAGGCTCTTCAAAGGGACCTGAACAGGCTGGACCAATGGGCTGAGAGCATGAGGTTCAATAAGGCCAAGTGCAGAGTCCTGCACCTGGGACATAAGAACCCCATGCAGTGCTACAGGCTTGGGGAAGAGTGGCTGTAGAGCTGTCAGGTGTGGAAGGACCTGGGGGTGTTGGTTGATTTCCAATTGAATATGAGCCAGCATTGTGCCCAGGAGGCCAAGAAGGCCAATGGCATCCTGGCTTGTATAAAAAACAGTGTGGCCATGAGGTCTAGGGAGGTGATTATGCCCCTATAATCGGCATTGTTGAGGCCAGACCTTAAGTACCGTGTCCAGTTCTGGGCCCCGTGCTACAGGAAGAACATTGAGGTCCTGGAACATGTTTGGAGAAGCACAACCAGGCTGGTGAAGAGTCTGGAGGGCAAATCTCAAGAGGAGTGGCTGAAGAGAACTGGGGTTGTTTAGTCTGGAGAAGAGGAGGCTGAGGGGAGACCTTATCGCTGCCTGTAATTTTCTGAAAGGAGAAATTACAGAGGTGGGCATTGGTTGCTTCAGCCAAGTGACAGGTGATAGGACAAGGGGAAATGGCCTTAGGCTGTGACAGGGCAGCTTCAGATTAGATGTTAGGAAAAAGTTCATCACTGAAAGAGTTGTTGGGATGTGGAACAGGCTGCCCAGGGAGGTGGTTGAGTCACCATCGCTGGATGTATTTAAAAGACAGGTAGATGAGGTGCTTAGGGATGTGGTTTAGGAGAGGACAGGTACAGTTGGACTTGGTGATCTTAAAGGTCTTTTCCAACCTAGTCATTCTGCGAGACTGTACACATCATTTATAAAATTCATAAAAGTAATTACATCCTTATACTGCATACTCTGTCTGAGAGCTACAGACTTACAGATGTTAACACCTTTCAGGCCTGATTCAGAGCAGACATCTGAATCTCTTGGGAAATACCCTGGCAGGTCTATTTGATCGAATTCTGGCCTGGACTTTCTAGTTGTCTCTGCTGAATGTTTCACTTTGCAAAAATTAAGCATTTATGGGTGTGTTAACTCTCAAAAAGACTATGAGTGTCCTCAGATCAAAGAGACCTTTGGTTTTTTTTATGAACCTTACAGCACATTTTATCTCCATGGTTATAAAAACTTAAATGGTTCAACTTTTAATTATTTAATCAATGAGGCACAACTCCTTTTTGAGTTTGTGAATGGTAGGTATTTTGTTTTTTTTCTGATCCTGCTTGAAAAGACAAAATGTATAGAAAATTACTCTTTTCATATGTTTGCTATTTTTAACATGAATCCACAAATATTTGAGGACATCCTATTGTTGTCTTTCCTTTGAAGGATAAAGAGGCAAGCCTTCAGAAGGGCTCTTTCATAAGAGTCATAACAAGTATTTGGTTTAAAAAGGAGCCCTTCACACTAAAGTGGTATGATGGGAGCGACATACAGGCTGTATACACAAATCTAAGTACAACAGAGACTCGCCAAAACTTTCAGCGTTTTTGTGTCCAGCCACTCCAAAACAAATATTGACATCATAAAACAGAGCATTCGAGAAAGCAGTGAATTAATCCACTGTGCTATGTGCAGCATCAGGCTTGAAAACTGCTCACTTCTCGATCTCTGAGCTCTGTATCTATTGTGTCAGACTGGAATACAATAGACCATGCAGTAAAGGGAGGGGTTATATAGACATAGTATGCGTTTCACAGTTACTAGGCCTACTCACTATACTCCTGCTGTCTGAACACAATAGTACAGAAAATATTTATGGGGCTGTAAGTCATTTTCCCATTCCATGTAGCCCAGAATACTCTGAACCAGCTCCAGGAAAACAGGAGCTTGCCAAAACATAAGTTCAAGCAGGTGGTTCCAATTCATAGGACTTTTACCTTGTCCATGCTTCAGAGGTTCTTGGAACAACAGAAAACCTCACATGCCTATGTTGGCAAGCATAAGATTTGAAAGGCAGATGTTATTCTCACATCCACCCATCTGAATCCTTTTGCCAGATTAGCTAGAAATCAGAAATATTACTTAGCTTTTGAACTGGCCACATGGGAGGGCTGCTGTAATAGGACAGGTACAAGCCATGTGCTGTCACTTTTCTTTGTGCCTCTTACTGTGAAAGAAGGGGGGGAGGGAAGGAGTCTGAAGAATGGTAATTTCTTACCTGCTAATTTGTTTCTCCACATGCCCTAACATGCAAACCCAAACACTAGCTAAAACTCCTCCTGTCAACAGATGGACACAGGGAAAACATAAAGTCCCTGGGGTGTCAGAACTGAAATGCAGAGAGATGGTCTGGCTAAGTTTGGATTCAAATTTCTAGAACAATAAAGGGGGAAATGCCATTTCAGAATGTGCAGTAGAAAACTTTCAGAAATACTTTACAGAGAGAAAACAACAGTTTTATCTCAGAAGAGATACTACAATTTTACATGCAATTACTAATTCCAAAAGCAGTATCAGCCAATATGATTACTTAGGTAAACAGTGGACAACAGATAAATAAATATTTTTCTTCTGTTTTCTGTCTCTCTGCAAATCTTCTCATTACAAGGTTGGTCTGTGCCCCTCTCAATGCTTTACCTCCAGCTTCAACTGACATAGAGCTAACAGGGGAAGATTAGTTCTCCCTTGATAATTTCTTATTTGGATGGATGCACGTGACATGTGTAACCCACCCACGCAGGACCACTAACCAAACTGCTGACTGTCTTGTAATACTATTAAAGCTAATCAGAAGGTCACATGGCCACGAAAGATGACTCGACATATATAAAAAGAATTAAGCCTTATCAAAGCAGCATCTCCTCTCATTAATTTGAACATGTGCTAGAAGAGGGAAAAATAGGGCATTTCTAATGAAACAAACAAACAAACAAAAAAACCCCAACCACTTCAGGAGGAGCAGATACAATGTCATTTGGACACTTCAAACTTAGACGCAACATGCCCATGCTTCTGCCCTCAAAGCCTGTGTTAAGGAAGGAATCCCTAGGAATCTCTCAGCAATGATCTCACACAGCCAGCACACTGAGGGGTGAGCTACGGAGAGCCAGGGAGTTAGAAATATTGACAACTTGAGCCCACCTTATATCTATCCCTATGTAGAACTTCAGTTAGTCATGAATAAAGTTACTCTGTCTTCTGAAGACATGGTATCCTGATTCTTTCTTGAAAAAAACGCAATAAAACTCATGCTTTTGTTGTTGCTGTTGTTAAAATGCAACCAGAAGTGGTGCCAACACCCACTTTTAACGTAATGTGTGGTGTCCACACCTCAACTGGAAGGTTCAGGTTCAATGTCATTCCAGCAAATCAGCTCACATCTCCCACTGGACAAACAGGGCTCCTAATAGTCATAACTAACTAGGATGGGTGGATATTCTGTCCCTCTGTACAGCAAAGATGGGGAGAAGATCAATAGCTCATGATATTGTAATCCAAGGATTTACAGTCATCATCAGGAAAGTGGCATTTGTAGGCTTTGGTCCTGCGGCAAGCAGAACTCTAAATATTGAATGAGTGAGTGGTAGTCAATGTCCATTGAATTTTTCAGGCTGAGTATCACATTCCCCATTTCTGGGTGTGCAAATGCCCTAAACATTGGGTTCTGTATCTGGTGTGCATGCATGCATGTATGTGTATTTGGTATGGAAGCATTACTGCTTCCTCCTCAGCTGTGTTTCAAGGGAAAGCATCCATTGCATTTTTGAGAGGCCCAATCCATCAGACATGCTCTGAAAATATGCAGCAGATGGGATTCCTCAAGCACTTGTAGATGGAGCACAGCCTGCTTTCCCAACCCTACTTCAGGCAAAAGAAAGGTATTAAGTACTTTAATTTGACTGTGTCTCAAGAACTCCACAGTCCTACAGAAAGGTATCTGATCAAGCTAGGCAGCAGATGAACAGCTAGCTTTTGGATCACCAGTCTGGGCTCAAGCCATGCAATTCCACTTAAGTCCTGCTATAGATGCTTTAATGCTTTTACTGGATTCATGGTATCTACGGCAGCTGTGACTTTAAGCTCATATTGATGTGAAAAGGTGAAAAGGTTGGAGGATGTTCAAGTAGCTGGCTTAAACGTTTCACCAAGAAAAGTGTATTCTCTCTTGGCACAAGAGTGTAAGGTTGAGTCGCTTCTCTCTCAGTCCTAAAACTTCAAGAAACTCTAAAGCCTGCCAAGTGTCTCATAAAATATTGAAAAGAATAAAAAGATGACCTGACTTTCTGTCACATAAAAAGTCCTCTGAAGGCAGAGAAAGTCTTTTCATTTTCAGAGGAAAAAAAAATGGAAGAGCAAGCGAAATTCTGGAGCTAACTGTGAGAATGTTTCTCTGAAGGAACAGAAGCAAAGAAATGTCATAAAGAAGTGGTAGGGGATCTCTGTGAATAGGGATGGGTCTTCTCCCATCATTCTATTCAAATTAATGTTAAACTCAGGAGTGAATAATCTTTGAGCGGTGTGTGCAATGTGTATCAGACTTTCTTTCTCTGTTTTGCTTTCTTAGAAAAGTGTGTTTGATTGGTATTTTTCCTGGACTTCTTCCCAGTGTTTGTATACTTGTTTGATTTTGCTGTTACTTGCTGATTTATTACACAGGTTTTCCTTTAGCCTTCTTCACTCCAAGTCTTTTCCTGAATTAAACCAGTCAAGTTGAATGCTTTCAGCCCTCTGTCTTGGAAAGATTTTGATCAACCTTTACTTTCACAGAAGAGCAAGTTTTCAGCCACTCACACTTTTCAATTTCTGAAATGGTACTCAGCTTTCCTTCTCCACCCTTTTTTCCCATTTAACAAGGGTCTTCTTTCTATAGAGATAAAAATTCTGGAAAAGAAAGGTCTTGCTTCAGTCCATTCATACCTCACCTTGGACAGCTTTGAATTTCTAGAAAAAACTAAGGCTGTATATAAAACTTCTTTGTGGGTGGAAAAAAAAAGAAACTTAGAGAGGTATTTTCTCAGATAATGTTTGAAGAATTGAGTATTCAGAGGTGAGTTTTCACAGAGAAAAAAAAAAGAGCTTCAGACAAGCTGAATGTGTGGACTGGCTGCAACTCCAAAAGCTGTGTGTCTTCCTCAGGTCCTGTGTGATAACTGACACTGCTGTACGTCTGTCTCAAACGATGCTGATCCCAAGTGTTTAGTCAGATAAATGAAGCCTGCTGGGATAGGACTAAAGATACTAAGTCTAAACACCTTGCTGTGAGTTAGGTGTCCAAGTCACTATTGTGGTCATTACAGGTCACGCCAGTGCAGCCAGTGGATTACACAGACATATTCAGCTGCCCAACGGAAGTTATCTACTTGAGAGTGCAAACTCCTTTGAGTGCGTTGAGTTAAATCCAGTTGCCTAAATAGGCATCTTGTGCCATTTGAGTTGTCCTGGTTAATCCTGCCTGGCCTCCAGTTGTCTGTCCAGAAGTCACTTTGTGCTGTATGCAAAGGTTGCCTTCCAATGTATGAAAGCATAAAGTTGTGGAGGAGCCTGAATCCCACCCCCACCATCTGCAATGGAAAGTTAAGACACCTTACTCACATTCTCTTAGCTAAATGTCTGTGCTTGAAGCCAAAGCTGAACTTCACTCTAGGGGACTGCCTTTGAAATGCAGTGTACAGAGAAAAGAACTAACCCCCTTTTAGAGTGGAAACATTAAAGACACTCTCAAATACCTTGGGAACCACAGAGTATAGATAATTCATTTTTCTACTTATTTCTCAGACTTAAAAACCCCATTTTGAAATGTTGGAGATAAGCAGTAGGTTGCTGGTAAGGCTTCTAGATTCTTTCTCACTTCTGTTTCTTTTATGACCCCATCAAATTCTGTCTGGAGTTCTCTTAGTTTCTCTGAAACTTCTCCCAACATTGCTCCCTGCTTCCCATCAAACCCACATATATTCCTATTATCGCCTATGGTAACAGCCCTTTTTTACAAAGTGTCACAGAACAAAATTACAGGCATGGCAGATCATAACTTGCTTGACAAACAGAGGTGCTTTTAGCAAGTACCTATTCTCAGAATAGAAGACTACACCACCATCATCAATACTGAGTACTTACTGGGGGTATTTGGATTTTGGTTTGGTTTTTTTTTTTTTCAAAAGTGCTTAACTCCAAGTTAAACTTCAGATGTTGTTGACCAAGAAAGCAGTAAGATCAACTGCATTTATTCAAGCATCAAAGATTGTTTTGTTTTATGGGTGGCTTACTCAAAGGTGGCTCTACCTGTACCCCTTTGTTTACCTCCAGCAATTTAAACTGGTGGAGAGACCACAGTGAAAAACGACACTGCAGAACTTAGAGTCTCTTAAAATTCCCAATGCTCTTCTTCAATCTTTGCCTTTTGTCATTGTTCATTCATTTTGTATGATAGCAACCTTCCAAAATACGATGCCTTGCTAAGTACAACCAGAAAGCCAGCTGAGAGTAGGGTTTGTTTTAAAAAAAAACAAATAATTGGTAAAATGATTTACTTAGGAAACGTGACAGTGAGGATTAGCTGGTATCACCCTCAGTAAAACCTTGGGATCACATAAAGTAAAAGCTTGGGATCATTCCTTGCTTATTGCAGGGGAGTTGGACTAGGTGACCTTTAAAGGTCCCTTAAACACATTCTATGATTCTATGATTCTATGATTCTATGTATTTAAACAAACAGCAATGTTTTAAATGAGCAAATATCTTGGGGGTCTTTACATATTACATAATGTAAATGACATGACATGCTAAGTCACATGACACAATAAAAGCACACAGGAAAGCAATACCAGTCTTGCAAGTGCCAGGACTTCACTTTAATTTATGACTGCAGCAGGCAATGTATTACATGATTCTTTCAAAGGGTACATAGCCTGCTTTTAGACTAAACTGCTTATTGCTTTCATGGTAGCACAATTCCTGAAGAAATTAATTTATGCTATTTAGCTGAAGACTTATTTTTTGCTGACTTCCAGCTTTATAAAAAGTACTGTTTAATCGCCTATCGCCTCTTATTTTTCTCTCCAATTTTGTTAAATAGCTTACCAAATCAAAACCTATGCCACAAATGATCTCATGGGAGCAGAGAATCCAGTTCATAAGTGCAGTTCAGCCCAGACATTTTTCTGCTCTCTTCAGCTTTATTTTTGGTCTGTCATGACAAATCTTAAAGGGAAAAAAAAAACTGAAACAAACCAGCAAATATTACATAACTGCACAAAGCTGGCAATTTAACTCTTCCCAGCAGAAAATCCTGTTTCTAAATACTGTGTTCCAGCTGAGCTGAAAAAAAACCCTCAGTGTGCAAACCCACCTCCAGGACTTCCCCACAGAGAG
The DNA here is from genome assembly GCA_013399135.1 of Heliornis fulica. NCBI lineage: Eukaryota > Metazoa > Chordata > Aves > Gruiformes > Heliornithidae > Heliornis > Heliornis fulica. The sequence goes on along the minus strand of VXBZ01004178.1, from coordinate 507 downwards.
GGCAGCAGCTCCCAGAGCAGATGTCCGCACGTACCGTGAGTCATCGTGACGTGGGGTGATGAGCACCCTAGCAGTCACCCACGGATTCCAGCCACTCTGTCGCTGGTCCCTTGGCGTGCGGGGCACTCGGCTAACCCGCCTTAAGCTGGGGAAGAGCACCGACATGGCGCAACAAAACACCTCTGGGGATGCGATTTTTGTGTCAGCGCTCCAGCTGCGTTAGTGAAGCGGCGTTTAGCAGCGTTCAGTTGAGGAAAAGGGCAGCGATGTTTTTCATCGCTTTAACCTAGGAGGCTGCAGAGATGGAAACACGGATATAGGGCGGCACGCCCCCCTCCCACCCCCCCGGCCTTGCCTCGGAGCGGGGAGGGGGGCTGCGGTACACACACGCCCGAGCCTTCCTCGATTTGAGAGGGCTCAGCAAACAGCTCGGAGGTGCTGGGGCTGCAGGTTTCCACGGGCAAACCGGAGAACAGCACTGAGCATATTAAGCTTCACGGTGGAGCG
>VXBZ01004177.1:0-22738 GCA_013399135.1 Heliornis fulica | reverse complement strand
CCCTGGAGATATTAAAGGTCAGATTTGCTGGGGCTCTGATCAGCCAGATCAGATGTCCCTGCTTACTGCAGGGGTGTTGGACTAGATGACGTTTAAAGACCACTTCCAACCTAACATGCTCTATGACTCTCTAACACACTCTATGGATGGACTTTGGGTCACACACCCTTTCTTTTACAGCCTTCTTCTTCCAACCTGCTTATTAATTATTCCTAATGCTCATATCCAGGAGCACTCTCTGACTTTGGTTCTTCTGGAGTACTGTGGTGTGGGGAAAATGACGGCAAATCCGAACTAGGAAAAGCTTGTCACCTTGGCGGCTGTGCAGCAGGAGACATAGGAGGAACAAGGTGGAAACATCTTGAGGGTTCCATCCATCTCTCTACCAATAGTCTGGGAAATCACATTCCAGCCATCTGACTTGGCTCCCAGGGGTTGGTCACGCATACGCACACCACGGGAGATAATACAGCATCATACAAGACTCATAAAAGAAGGAAAGCAAATAGTCCTTTCAGGAAGGCCCCTTCAAGTGCTAGAAATGTGTATCAGTTATTTCATCTCAGAGTAAATTGAAAACTATCCGTCTTTTAAAACTTGTGTCTGAAAGCTAAGTGGGAGGCCCACTCTCCCTGGATCCAGTGCTCCTCTCTTCAGAGGAGCATGCATCTTCCTGGAGGCACTCAGCACATTGTAGGTGCTGCTGGGGCAGGAAGAAAGATTTGGTGCATGAATTCACCTGATGGAATTCTTTGCTTCTTAAAGCTTGTATTGGACAAAGCAGATGAGGAAAGACAGTGGATAAAGTGCTGGAAGCAGCAGCACGCGTAGCAGATGAAAACCCATACTGCTGGAAGAGATACTACAGCAGACCCCAAGGAGGTGCCTCCTGCTCTAAGCCCTTGGCAGCCAGCCCTTGGCTCCAGCCAACAAGCCGCGCTGCTTTCACACACTGCCAAAGACCTGGGAGGGTACACGCTCCCCAGGAAACACAAGAAAAAGTGAAGGGAATTGTCAAAATTCTTGGATTATAAAAACTGCTAGGATATAATACAAAAACACTGGAATAAACAGGGATGAAATTGGCATTCCTGCCTCACAAAATGTGCCAGAATTTCTAAGACCTGGCTGCCTGAACTTTAGCCCTGATTGCAAACTTCCATACAACTATGGTAATGAGTATTTTCCAGGCCAATAACAATAACTCATTGGATTCAGATGAGTATTTTCCCATACAGAATATCCTAATCTCTAGTGCAGTGCTGGGTATGTTTTTGTAGGAATGTAGCAATGTTTCTAACCTCAAACTCTACATGCACATTACTGCAAAAGATTTGTTTGCACATGTTTTTTATAGCTTGCATGTTTAATTACTTAATGATTTATGGCTGTGATTAAACACTGCTGCCCTGTGTTTGAGAAGCTCCAGGAACAAATAGAAGTGACTTGGAACAACTCCCTCTCTTTGCTTGGTGAAGAACAGAGATGTTCAAAGGCATAGGCGTTCCTCCATGTCCTTATTGTCTGCCCATGGGCATCAACGGAGCCAACACTCTCACAGTGCAACACGTGAGCAAGGACTGACAGCACTGAGCTAGCTTCTGCTTTGTCACATTGGACCTAAACTCAGCCTTTTCCCCTTTTCCCTGTTTTCCTTACTGGACCCCTGCATGTCCCTGCGTTGTTCTCCAAGAGCTTGGGAAAGGGGCAGTCTGGCAAGCTCTCATGGAGACGAGAGGAGCATTTCATGTAGGGGAAGAGTTAAGATTGTTGTAGAAGTGGTATTGCAGAAGGAAGTTTCAAATTTCCTGGTATTAGGAGGTTTAAATCAATTATCCTTCAAGTCTTTAAGCATAGATTTCACATAATTCCACTAACCTCCTTACCTTATGTCAATTCATTTTTCAGATACTTCAAAGATGTGGCAACAGTCCTGATCTTCCCATGCAGTCTGATGGCTCCCATCAAACCAGCCATACCATACCAGTGCCATCTACATCAATTGTGGCAGGGAGATGCCATGTAGGACATGCAAGGCAGCTGCCCGAAACCTGCATCCTCCCTTCACTTACACCTCTCCTTGGTGCTGCTCATGCCAACAGAAGACTTCCACATGAGAGAGGGTCAGTGTCCACAGAGAGAAACACTCACTCTGACAAGCTGCTGTAGGCAGGATTTGGGGAAGGAGAGAGGGAGGCAAACCAAAGGCATCCTTAGGGATGAACTTGCCTTGGGACAGGCAGTGTGTGTCTCTGCCAGTGCTGTGCCATGCCCACATGCACTACAGGCATGGATCAACCCTGTGGGAGATATCTGCTGGGTCAGTGACCCTCAGCAAGGGTGTCTCTAAAGACATGCTGGATGTCACTTCAAACAGAGGCAGTCAAACAATTGGACTGTAATAACATGACATCATTGAAGGCCAGTGCAATATTAGAGACCCCATTTGTGGAGGTTTAGGTGTTTGGGTGTTTTCCTACTGCACAGTGCAAAAGTTCTGAGTCTGGTCTGACTGGTTCTGAGTCTGGTCAGACCAAAAGTTCTGGTCTATCCAATGCTGTAAGCAGCTCTCTTTCTGTGGTCCACACATCAGGAACCCTTTGACAGAAGGATTCCCCATTTCCACTAAACACACTGCTGCAGTAAATGAGTACATGGGCCTATGGGGGCTGGGCAGGTTGGATGTTTTAGAGCTATCTGGGTGTGAAAAGTATCTGCATAGGTGCATGGGGCAGGCAGGATCTAACAGAACATACTGTTCAGTGACCCCAGACTCCATTTATCTTCTGGCTCTTCTAAACCATAGCAACTTTCAGCACAGACTGAGCATGTGCTTGGGTTTCAGAACTAGTTGAAAACATTGGCTCTGAGAACAACTTTGTTGTCAGAGCCAAAGCATGACAAGAAGCCCTTGCACCTTTCAGGTGGAAAGTTAGCAATGCTGCAATTCATATCCCTAGAGCTGCCAGCTTCCCCCAGCTGTCAATAAATCATGTCCTGCTTTGTGTGCAGCCCTAAGTTCTTTTACCTTGTCACCTTAATCCAGAGAGATCTTATCAGTATACCCTTTTTTTTTTTCTAGTATTACCTCCTTGAGGGTCCTTGGGTGTCAACCACCATGCCGTACCAAACACCATACTCCAAGAAGATGACCTGATAACAGCTTGGAGAGGATCAGAGCCACAGTGCAATATTCAGATGTGTGCAACAAATAAATTAAATACTGTAGCAGCAGTAACATTTGGATGGCATATGACTGTTTTAAGGAGTTGCATCTCAGGAGTTTCTTGCTCAAATTACCTCAAATTTGGCCTCTAAACCACACTTGGAGAGCAACTTTCAAGGGAATTCTGCTATTCAGATTAATTATTTGGGTATGTCCGCATTGCACAATGCAATGTACTGCAGAGATCCTCAGCCTAATGCTGGATGAGCTGGCTCCCAAACCAGAAAAAGCACAGCTGCCCCAAACAGGAGAGATGCTGCCAATATTCAAACCTATCTCCAAACATGCTGTCTCATTGACATGGAAGTTCAGTCAGAGCTTGTTCAGACCCTGCAAGACACCGTACCACCCTGTATAGGCATGTCTTCTGAATACAGATGATACTGTAAAGTAGTATGGTAGCTTTGGGTTTAGCCTGACTTCCTAGGGCAACAAGATTTTTCTGTAACAACAGTGCTTATGGTTGTCAATTCCCCATCCCTCTCAAAGTGATTGAACCTGTTGGCTTCCTTGCCAGTTAAATTGGATGGGGATGGAGGCTTATATGTAATGGCATTAGGTGGCTGCATAAAAGGAAGGAAACCCAAATTAATATCCCTGGTGAGGGGAAAGCTGCCATGTGAACTGTCTCTGGTTCTGGAGAGCAGCAAGGGTGCATGGAGAGATACAGTAAACCAGGTTGTTGGTGCTCCAGGACAGCTTGGGACAAAGACCCTTATGCAAGCCCTGGAGACAGAAATGGGGACTTCGAGCAAACACTCCTCCAATACATTTTTAACATACTTCAGCATCCAATAGCACCACTTGAGGTAAAAACATTGAAAAGCAGGGGTATTTCACTAGTTAACTTGAAAAACCATTGTATTTTTCACATTGCTTTCACACAGTGCAACAAAGTTGGTTCCCCAGCTGCCATCACAAGCTGCTTGGTGTCTCAGGTCCTCATGCTGCAGGATCTTGGCACCTAGCACTGTGGTGACCTGCCCTCATGCAGAAAACTTAAACGGAACAAACAAAATTCAGGGGTTGAGGGAGGAGAAATGGCAATTTCTTTAATTTGTGAGTGCACTCATTTAGAAGATTTGGATTAGGCTAGGTGATCTGTGAGTGTCCAGGCCATTCCTGCAAGGCTGGGATAGCATTTCTGCACCGGAGCATGAAAGTGTCTGCCAGCTGCTTCGGAGAAAACTCCAGCAAAATTCCTACAGGCCATTCCTAACAACCTCCTAGCAAGTGAGAGGGGTATGGGGAAGCAGGACTGGCCAGGCACAAGCCAGCATGGATCTGGCGAGACTCATTAGCTTGGCTTCAGCACCTCTCCAATGGTTTGATTGCAGCTCAGTTGAGAGGCACGCCCCTGCAGCTGTGAACAGGCGCCTTCAGGCTTGAGAAAGATGGAGAGAGAAAAACAGGAGTGTAGTTTATACCACATCTTTTCTCCTCTTATCTCCACCAGGATGCAAATTAGTCATAGCTTTAGAAAGTGATTGCATAAGCATCATATTAATTTTGTTCCTATTTCCCCAAAGAAATCAGCAAATTGTGAGCACAACTTGGGACTCACAGATTTATTTCCCAGGCATCGTGGACTATTGGCAAGTGGGGTGAAGTCATTTATCATTTCATAACAAGGATAATCTGGTTAACAAACCAAATTTCTTCCAAAAGAAAGCAGCATCAGTAAGCGAATGTGCAGTGACAATCAAAAGCCACGAGAGGGTTTGGAGGAGAAAGCAAATTCGGTTCAGCCCATTGTTTTTTGTGTTGCATTCTCTAGAACTGCCTGAAGATTAATTTGCTCCTATCCAGAATATTCTGTTATACAAAGCATTATTCAAATACAGAGAGAGAGACTGCACATTCACAGATGGAAAGGCTCTCAAGGGAGTTCAGTATACAAAAGCACAAAACCCTTAATCCTATGAGATTTCAACAGTTCCAGAAACCCCATCAGGGTGCACACCTCCCACTGCCTGCCACCTCGTGCGACTCTTGCTGCATGATACACACAGACTGTTTCACTAGAAGGAAAAATATGTTTGATGAGAAAACTTGCTGCTGCATCTGTTTTCTGAGTGCAACAATGGTACAGAGGGAAGGAGCTCTAGCAGGGCATGTGAAATCCCTTTAGCACAGCTTACAATAACTTGAAGTGTGCCAATGAAGTAGATCCACAGGGACTTTGGCCAGCCTTTGCTTTACTCCTCCTCATTACTAAGTACCCTCCTGTGAAGTAGTTCCTTGAATTCTTGCTTGAGCTGAGGCAGGACCTGCCTGATGCTTCTTGAAGTACTGGGCTTCTCCTGGCTACAAACCTGGGGCCCAGAGTTGGATGAAGGCCAACACTTGTAACGCCTGTCTTAAACCTGGGAGCAGGAGCAGGGCTCATTGTGTAAATAAAGTGAAATTCTTCTATCTTCACAAGGAGTATTCTCAGCCATGAGCACTCTGCCTGGGGACAGGCTGATAAATACCAGGAATCTTCAACTGACAGTTTTATTATTCGTTTCTTGCAGCAGACAGCCTAACACATGTTGCGGACAAAAGACAATGCCTGATCATAGGGCTGCCAAAGGTGTCCAGCACACCGCCCCTGCCCATAAGCACTAAGCAAATGCAGACCTACGCAAGCTCCTCCATCTTCTCTGCAAGAATTTGTCACCCTCATGCTGAAAGACGCCACTTACAGTTCTCCTGCAGAGACAACCAGCTGCAATGGACCTGAGAAGGTCCCAAAAGAACACAGTGGTGTGCATGACAGCCCTGCCTCTGAAATACCCTTTGCCACAGGGTTCATGGTGAGCCTAGTTCATGGTGAGGCCTGCTCACCCTCAGAGAGATGCTGGTCCAGCATGTTTCCAGCACCCCTGGGGTGCCCAGACCTTCCCAATGCCTTTGCTTTGCTCTTTGGGTTTTCCCAGCAAGGCCTCGGCAACAACTCATATCCCACAGGAACTGGGACAGAACAGACTATGCTAAAAAATATGAGGAATGTATATGTGCTCCTGGGGTTTCCCAGGGAGAGTCAGGCTTCTAAAAACCAGCGCTAAACAGCAAGCAAGAGTATGCTTTGCACCCTACTAGTCCCAGCAAGACTAAACCCATTCAAAGCTGTTCTCTGGCCTTGCCTTGAGGTAGCATAATCATTACAATATAAAAGAAAAATAGGAGGCTTAAAAAAAGCCCTTTCAAACCAAACAACTGGGGGGGATGGGCTTGTCTTGTGACTCAATGGCCAAACATTCAGAAGACTTGCTTAGAGCCAGAGAAACTATGGCCAGGTCCCTCAGCTTGATGTGGTTCACCCCTAAAACTCTCTGCAAAATGTCCTCTCAGACTCATGTGCTCTCAGACTCATGTGTTCAGGATAGCCTTGACTTCCTCCCACCACAGGCCTTTTGCTTTGGGATTAGAGAGTGTACATCGTCCATGCCCATGCCATCTGCTATCCTGAAAGGGCATAGCTAACGCTTTATCCCACAGCACCATGCTGTCTGCACACCAGGTCCCTGTCCTCCCAGGTTTAGTTTCCAGCAGAAGCCCCCAAGCCCTTCCATCACTCAGAGAGCCACCAGAAAGTTCCAGGAATGAAGTGGAAGTGGCTGTACTTTCCTTCCTGCTTTCTGGGGGCATCATCCCATGGGTCCCTGCTACACTAAGCCCTGTGGGAAGGAGTGTGGAGAAGTAGGTGCTACATCATATATAGGATGGGGCAGAGCCATCCATGGCAGAGGACAACCCAATGTCAAGGACAGGGAAATTCTGGAAAGCTCATGTGTCCCCGAGCTTCAGGCAGACCTCCAGTTCAGAGAAAGGTTTGTGCATCAAAACGCCACAACTGGGAGCTGCCTGAGGCACCAGGCGCTTCATCCTTCTCCAGACGAGGCAGCCCTTTTCTGAAGACTTACTGAAGATTGAGACATTTCCTACAAGCTGTCTGATGGCCATCAGCTGGAGGCACTACCATTGCTGCTAGCCTGAGCTGCATGTGACCCACACCCAGGATTTTAGATACACAACAGCTATACGCAAGTGCGGTAAGGAATATTTCTCCACTGGGGAGATGGTGAGCACAGCATCCCAGCTAACACTTCTCCTTAACTTTTAATTATTCTATGACCAAGAAGTTAGTGCAACCACCAAAGTTGTATTTTGTGGAGCTAGAATGATTTCAGCATTAATTCAAGAGCCCCAGTGAGAAGGCTTGGCCTCTGTCTGTTTTGAACAACTTCAGTTCCTCCTCTCCACTCATTTGAGGATTTTAAATCTGAAAAATTTAAGGCCTAATCCAGCAAAGCATTTTGGCATGTGCTTATACCTCACAGCACAAAAAGTTCTGCTGGAGTAAGAGAAGCCAGTTTGAATTTTCCTTTATTTAATAGATACCAGTTGATGTAGTTGGAGAAGGCAACAACTGAAAGAGCTATAAACATTCACTCTACATAACTAGAATAAAATAGAATAACGTTTGTATCTATATAGCGCAGATGCACTAGCCATTTTGCTGCTCATGCCTACAGTTTGGAGGTTAGCTACAGCTATGATGCTCTGATGCAAGGGGAGGTTTGTTTAATAATGCCTAAAGCAATGTCATTAACATAAGATAGTATTTTCCACTTCATCATATAAACTGTGGTTGCTGTACAGTGAAGCAGCTCAAGAGCAGCTGCTTTTCATTGGTAGGTGAATTGTTTCTCTTAAATTATGGAGAGATAATGGACTATATATAAGTACCCTTTAGATTATATTTTTAAAAAGCAGAAGCATAATATATTTTAAATAACTCCTAAAGTCCAGCCAACTGGATATCTTTGCAATTTTGTGCAAATGATGATTTGTTTCCAAGCTGAGATTTGATATACTGAGTTCCTGCCCTAAACATAATTCTGAAGCCAAGCTTGAACTTCCTGAACATAAAAAGTCATTATGAAACATAAACAAGCCCTTAACCGTGACATGGAGAATAGGAACAAGAGGTGAAATCATTCTGATGTGATAAGAATATTTTTTTCTCTGCAGTTGAATCATTGTTCTTGTCCAAGTGTGAAAAAAAGAATTAGGTTAGCCTTACCTTCCCTGTCTTGGGTTTGAACAAATAATTAAAAGTTAACAGAAGGTAGACTAAAATTAGCTCAAAAATGCCACTGCTGTATCTGCCATATGATAACCCAGGAACAAAACTCACAGTCTTGTCCACTGTGATTTAAATCTAAACCAGAATGGGACTAGATATAAAATGGTTTCCATCATGTTAACTGCATCTCTGTCTGCTCCACCTTGCTCCATCCTCCAGAAGAAGCCCTTCCCTGAGCTCATCTCCACACTAATTTTACCCACAGGCTTTCACAGTCCTGCAAAGACTCAGCTGCTATCTGGAAAAGGCACTGACCCCATCGTTCCCATTCTCAACAATTCCCACTGGCACTGCAGCTCCCAATCTAACATCCCAACTGGGTGCACAAAGGACACATCCAGGCTCTTCATTAGGTGGCAGAAGAGTGAGTTAACTCATTGCAGCATGGTGAGATGTTGGTTGCAGGAGCCTGCCCCTCTCCACTAGATGCAGCAGGGTGCCACCAGCACCTTCCCACAGCCAGGTGACATGTCTGCCTAGATACCTCCGGAGACAGGGAACACTGCCTCCAGCAGCTTTGACTTTAGGGATGTGACAGCATCTTATGACAGTAGCTTCAACTGCAGGGCCAAGAAAACTTCCTGTCTTTGGCGCAAGCAGGGGGGTTCCACAAATGTTGAGTTCCAGCTTTTCAGTGATGACCAGGTGTCAAGATGCAAACAAGTCTGAAAATGACCCTACTGTTGAGGGGCAGTAAGGCTCTCTTTGGTGCATATGTGTCCATGGGTGCTTAATTAGACCCCAACTGCAAGTTGGGACAAATTACAAGGGTAGTCTGCTGAGCTGGCCTCCCATTACCATCAGTAGTTTGGATGGCACCCCATGACAGAGTGTCCTGGGCCAGTGAAGCCCCCAGCAGCAAAGAGGCTGCACCTCCAAGCACCACTGCAGCCCAGCATCTCCCATCATCTGGTCCACAGGTACCCAGACATGAGCAAGGGTCAAGTACCAAGAACACCTGATGCTTGTATGCAGCCTACTAAGACATTTATCAGTCAGGGACCAAGCAGACCCCTTATCACCTACCTTGACAGGTGGCAAAAAACAGGCGCTTTGTTCATAGCAGGGAAGTGAGCAGCAGGCAGGCAGGAAGACGTGTGCAGAGCAGACCAGAGCTCGCTGGCTGCCTGCGCTCACTTGTACCCACTCATCCTCCCACAGGCGAACAAGAATAGTGCCTGATCACATTGCACAAGTGGCTTGCCTTCCCCTGATAAAAGCACTGCAGCTTTCAGCACAAATAGCACCTGGAAACTCTTGTTCCAGTCCCACAAATGGCAGGCCTCCACATTTGTGAGTGGTCAGTTAATTCCTCAACAGCAGTCAACAGGACCGGTTTGTACCCAACAGGGTTGTTCTTCAGGGCTGTGAACACGTAACTCAGCTGCCTTTTTGCTAGGTAGGCTAGATCTAGGGATGCCTGTGGGATACTGGTGGAACAGACCACAGGACACTCCCCCAATTCTACATTTCTCTCAGTGCACCAGGCCCTGCATGAGATCCTCAGTCCATGGTGCCTTTCCCTGTGGTATCCTTTCCCTTCAGGGTCATGACTATATTTCGAAGGAGACACTTCTGTGTACTTGTTACTTGTAGTTCTCGTGAATCAGTGCAGAAACATCTGGGCTATTAAGCTGCAGAAGTAAACCCCAGAGGAATACCAGATTCTGTTTCTTGTCTGCAAGACATAGTACCTTCAGCTTCCCTGAAACCACAGCTCAGGTGGCAGCTAATACATTGCTCCCAGCACCGATAAAAAACAGGGCAAAGGAGAAGATACACGTGTCTCTGGGAGACTTCACAGGGCCCCAGAAGGGTAGGAAGAATGCATGTCCAGAAGCCCTCTGGAGCTGCTCGGGAGGTGATGGACCCACATAGCACTCTGCAGCCATGATTCAGGAGCCCATGGAACACATCATCATTTATCTGGATGGAAGAGGGGTGGACTCTTGCTTGACAGTGTTGCAAAAATGCACCTCAGTGAAAAGCCACTCAGTGACTTTTTTGAACCGTCTCATAGGTGCCCAGGTTTCCAGCTCACCTTTATTCCTGCCATGGCCTTGGACTTCACAGACCACATGAAGAATTCCTGGCATGAGTTTGCCTGGAAGAAGACAATACTAGCAATTTCTGTGTTAACACTTCATTCATCTAAAATTTACAACATATCTCTCTGGAGGATCACGTCTACTGATCCACAGAGATTTGGGGGTTTGTTTTTATTTACACAGAAGCTGCTTCTGATAAACTAGGAAATGCCTATATTATCTTGTGGGAGATGGGGTGTGCTGAGGCATGTCTGATTCTGGTGCTTGAGTTCTGTGGATAAAAAGTGTTAACAGAACAAGCAGAAGAGGTAGTGCATGACCTCAGATACGGAGTGTCCATGGTAGACTCCAAGAAGCAGGATTATAGCCTTAAGAGAAAACACTTTGTCCCTAAGCTCCCATGACATGGCTGTTTCCCAAACAGCAAGGAGAGAGGGGTCAAAGAAAAGTGGAAAAAATATCACAGACCTGCATATGTGGAAAGGGAGGAGGACTGACTGGGAGAGGAGAGCCTGTCTGGGGAGTGCTGGCCAAAATGAGCAAATTGATGAAGGATGTCACAGCTCACAGGGCCATTTGCTGCTGGGGACACTCCTCCTGGATGGTGGTGGGGCTGGCCATAAGGTAAAATACCTGAAGAGCTCAGCACCAGGTCCCAACTCTGGAGCAGAGGCTACATTTGGGCCACGAGCTGAGGTGTTCCAGAGCCATCATTGAGCATCTGACCCCCCAAACCCAGGAATGTCTCCTGTATCCCAAGACAGACAACTACTTGTACCTCAGCTGAGTAGTTTGAAGAGGTTTCTCTGTGACATTTACATAGGTGCTTCTAGGAAGTCCTCTTGAGGCTAACAATGAAAGGGGGCAGTGTCCTGCATGTGCTGGCAGCAGGTCAGAGCTGCTTGGTGCCCTCTGCACTGAACTGCTCTTTGTACAAAACAGTATAAGAGGACAACTGTCCCTGAGGCACTGTAAGCCCTGTAAGCAATAGTTCAGGGTGTTTAGAAGGGCACTTTTCAAATCCCTTATGTCTGAGACTTTGAATATGTAAGAGTTGGGTTAAGCTTGGCCATGCTCTGCTATGTCCCTGTGCCAATGAACAGAGACATGCTGATACCTGCTGGGGTACTGCAGAAGCAGAAATCATCACCCAAGAGCAATACGCTGTCTAGATATGCCTCAGTTTCCAAAGCTTGTACTACCTTTTCAGTGTGTGGAAACTATGGGTTAGTTTGGGAGGGGAAAGAGAAGGATCTGCATGTGATGGGATAGTCAGGGCAAACATCTGCCCACTTGGCAAGTGTTAGGTAATAGAGAGATGATGGTTAATGTATTCCCATCAGATCCTCACATCCTCTACAAGTCATGAGGAAAGGGTCTGTAGGGGAACTTGGACTCTAAGAGGGTTTGGATGTCTATACTGCGTCCTGAGATACAGAGAAAATCAGCCATGTTCACCACCAAACTGTCAGATCCAACCCAGAGGTGCCCAGTGATTGCTGCAGCTCCTGACCAGGTCCTGCTGACCAAAGCCAGTATGATTCCAACAGTATGCTAAGCATGTGCCAGCATAGCATGGACACCATGGCTGCTTTGGTGGTTTGAAAGAGTACAAGAAAAAGCCATCAGTTGCTGATGGCCCTTCACTTCTGCTGGCGGGTGTAGGGGCAATACTGAACATCAGGGTGGACACTCACATAGGAAGTACAGCTCACCACACATTGTCACTGATGGGCGTTGGCCTGGGAGTATGGGAAGCACAGGAAAGTGGTCCCAGACGCTGACCATAGCAGGAGAGGTGAAGAGGGTACAGGGACCAGAGCTGCCTAAAATGGAGAGAGACATCAGGTGATGTGGCTAAATGATGAGATCTCTCACCTCTCACCGCACTCATGACTTAGGGCTCAAACTTCACTAAGAACTAAGCGAAACACTGCCTCAGAGCCATAGTTCTCTATTTCTAATTTCTACATGGATATCCCTTTTTGAAATGCAAATTACATGGCTCTTAAAGAAAGTGCTTTGATTTTCTTAGGTGCATTTATTGCATGATTCTGAAATCGTAGAGTCCTACACTTGCAAATAACTTTCAACACTACTACTGGGTGCAAATAAAGATATAGTCTTCAAATGATCAATTACTTGATTGCAGCAAATCATACTGGTGGATGCCTGTGTAGTCTCACTTGAATCAGGAAGGAAAGAATGCTTAAAATCTGGTGACAGCATCTTCTGGGCAGTAAACCAATTCTGCTATCTTCTTCATACCTACATGAAGCAAATATTGCTATAGGTTACTGACTAATACCTGGATTTATTTGTCTGTACTTTTTCATCTGTAAATGCACAAACTAAAAATATTGCATTGTTGAATAAAATTAACTGTACTTCTTTGTATGTTTGTTTTAATGGAATTGTAGTTGCCTCTGAAGAGAGTGATATTCACTAGATATGACTATCTTACAGCTAAACCTCTCCCTTTGTACATGTTCCTTCAGCACATGGCATCCTCAAGTACTTACACAACCCACAAGTTAAGGATGAAGTACTGCATGTCTCAACTTGTAGATGCTTACCTTGTGCACCCTTGCACAAAGAGCCTTTAAAAAAAAACCTCAGAAAACGTCACTGTAATTGTATTGTACAAAAGACATAGAGCACCATTTCTCATGTCTCATGTCCTGAGACAAAGTGTAAGCGAGACTTCACAGTTACAGGCCTTACAGAATGATCTTTTTTTGGAAGAACCCGGTTGCCTTGGTACTGTGCCTCATCAACTGTTTGTTGTCTTGGACATATGAAGAGTTCTCTGTTTCTTCTAAAAACCACAGTAGCTCACAGGAGAATCAAATACTCCGAGTGAGGAATGGCTTATGAAAAGATAGTAATTACTTCTTTCCAAAACATTTTTTGGGAAAAAAAAGCCAAAGGTCAGAAATTTACCTCTGAGTACAGCTTTTTGGCCAAGGACAGCACAGATTCGACCCACAGGGATTATCACATTATGCGGCATGTCCGTGCCAAGCCCAGGAACAATGCCACACCAGTCTGACTCCCACTCATGGTGCTGCAGGCAGAGCTGAGCACTCTGCATGAAGGAAGGAACTGGCACAGTCAGGAACACACAGTTCAGTATCGCTCATGTAGCAGGAGTTCACAGAGACCTCAGAGGCTCTCAGACATAACTATTAGGAGGTATTTACTGAACTGAGAGTTAACCGTGTCTCAGACTTTGGTTCAAACAGCAGCTCTCTGCGAATGTCTTCCTACAAGAAACCATGTCATGCTGCAGCTGTAATAATCAGCACACAGAAAAGCCCAAGTCCAGCCATGGAAACACCATGGAAATCTCATTTTACTGATTGCAAAGAGCAGGAAGGACATGCAACACCCTTTGAACAACCATGCTGACTACGGTGTAAGGCGGTGTTGAGCAAATACCATTTAATTTCATTCCCACCAGTTACCTAACCAAGGACACCAAGCAGTGCAGCAGCACATTCTGCCTCAGTTCCAGTCAGCAAGCGTGCAGCCCCCCCGATTGCTTACCCAACTATGCTGCCCTCTCAAATGATTTTCTGCAGATAGCTCTTCCCCAGAAAAGTTACCACTAAAAGAAAAGACAATATGTGTATGTAACCTCTGCTAGAGGCTTGTGCTCTTGAACTCCATACATTAGGCAATCCTGGTTCTAGAGTATGAAGATGGTAATGATGAACCTCTGCTAGTGTTTAATGCTTTTGTAACTGGGAGAAGGTGTGAGGTGGTAGAATGAGCTTGTTTCACACTTGCTTTGGACTTCCACATGTGCCCAATGTTTTTCCTTCCTCTGGATAAAGCAGTCATTCCCAAATTAACATATTGAACAGAGTTTCTGTTCTACATAGTGGTGACACTCCCTTTCCCTCTCCCTTTTGCACTTAACAGGACAATGATAAACAGCCTGGTGGGTCAGTATTTTTGATTAAATTATCTTCAGCCCTCTGAATCTTAATGCTTAATGACAATTTACTGGCAACATCTACCTTCAGTGCAATCAAAGCTCCATTTTTATATCAGGATACCTAACACCTAATAAAATATTGTCCATTAGCCATTTTCCTATTATAGCTAGCCCAAAAAAAACCTAAGAGCGTGCATGAATTTACCACAAACCTTTACATAAAGAATGTGGTACAGTGATGGAAATGATTGCTCAGAGACTGTGTTGGACCTCCATCCTTGTAGATCATCAAGGATCGGCTAGACAAAGCCATGACTGACCTAGTCTAGTGTTGGATGATACACCCATTTTGAGTAGCAGTTTTAACTGGAAGAGATCTCTTCCAAGCAGTATTTCTAAGCCCCTAAGAATTTATGTACATAGAAAAGTAAAAACTGCAAGTAGATCATTAGTAGATTGCTATTCATCATCTTGACATAAAAAACGAAACCACTTATTTTCAGTGGAGATAGATAAACTTGGGCATGATCAGCAGCAGAATGATGAACACTGCGAGATGGTGAATGAGTAATTGTACTATCCTTGTAATCCTGTTCTATCTATGGAGATATTTGATTGTTTTCTAATAACTTTTTAATCAGTTTACGTGAAGTAAATTATAAGCAGGAAACCTCAGCCATAAAACAGGAAGAGATGTGTGTGTGCATCTCAGTTTTGAAAAAGAATTTAGCTTGATTTAATGGATGTGACTTCCAACACATCATGTCTTGCACAAGCAAAGTGTGGGCAAAGGAAGTGTGAAATCCATCTGTTTCTACCCATAGCAAATCAGGGCCTAACACCACATCCATTCACATCAAGCATGGGAAGACAGCCTTACCCAAAGCACCATGTTTCCTGTGTCTGTCCCATGCCAGGCTGACATGCAGGGCTGCTCTGGCTGGAGGGAAGGGCAGCAATACAAAGGCTGTAGCCAAGGACACTTTTCTTGGTCTCTTAAAAGGGCACAGATAAATCATCTCAGACTGTGCCGGCATGAACTTTTCCTTCTCTACAGTTCAAACTATTATTGGAGATTAGATGCTGAGAAAAATCCCAAATTTTTCCTGGGATTGGGAAAGAAAATTGTAGGAATTTGGAAAATAAGTTGGAAAAAAATTCGGGAAAAAAATCCTCCCAGGTAGCTTTATAAACAAAAAAATAAACATTCAGTTCAACATAGCATTAAGGGTCCATTGTACTTTCTGCCTGCCTGAAGGATGCAGTGTAACTGGAAAAATGTTCTTTGCCACTGAAGAAAAGTAAAAGATCTTTTTATACCTGTCTAAGAATAACATTTAGAGTAAAGCACATAAAAAGAAACTGCCTATACATACAACACTAAAGACAATATTTAGTCAGCCATTGAGAAATAAACAAAGAATTTTCCACTCATGTTACTGTAGCTGGTAAAGGTTTACATTCTGGTTCTTATAAAAGGATTTATATAGTGTCATAAATTTACAGAGTGCTTTCCAAACACAGTTAAGACATATTCCCTGTCAAAAATGTCATGGAATACAAATGCAAGAGGACATATAGGAGGAATCCTTAGAAGGAATTAGGTATGACAGGGTCTTGAAAGCGTGTGTTAAGTGGATAACGGTGCTCCAGAAAACACAGCCTGATTATTCATCTCCTAGCATCAGCTCATACAGGTACAAATCAATTTCTTGAGGGACCTGATTTCTGCTCAACAAGAATAAAAGCTGAAAGTACCTGTTTCTTTCATTCTGGCACCAAAAATTAGTTAGAAAATAGCAGCAGGTGGAAATATGACAATTAGATTTGAACCATAGATTCAAAACTGGTTATGTTCAAAACGAAAAATCTTAAATACCCTGAACCAGGAATCAAAACCTAATTTAGTGTCAGATACCATTTCTAAAATGGGCTTTTCTAGAATTAATAACCAAAACATCCTGAGGAGATTCAATCTTGAGTCCAGTTTTGGAACCAGACTTCAGACCTTCTAGACCAACTAGATTTAAGGATGACTTCCACGCTATCTCATGGCTGATGAGACTTGGGAGCTCAAGGGCTGATCAAAGTCACT
Source organism: Heliornis fulica (assembly GCA_013399135.1). NCBI lineage: Eukaryota > Metazoa > Chordata > Aves > Gruiformes > Heliornithidae > Heliornis > Heliornis fulica. Next base: position 6,292 of record VXBZ01004177.1, on the reverse strand, counting down.
GAGCTAGCACAAAATGCTCGCAGTGTACTGCAGAATTAACACTGGAAATGTTTGTTAGAGCAATTCTGTTCAATCTGTATAATTTCTGTCTTCTTGCAGGATTTTGCTGCTGTAGCAGTTCTTCCTTGAAACCAGTAAAACTCCATTCCATGAAAGCTTGTTTAAAAGTCTCAGCTTTAAAATCTCCAAAATACTGCTGTTAAGCTCTACAACTTATTCCCAGGACCTGGGCTTGGGCCTTTGGCTGGGGAACCTTTTATCCAACTCTGTTACTTTAAATATGAAACTCTGCCTGTGCAATCACAGTATCCTCTAATGACAGAGAAGGAAAAGAAAGTGCTTCAAACAAGCAAGCAAATAAAGACTGAAAGAGAGATTAAAAGGGAAGGAATGCCCTGAATGTGTCTTTTCTGTATCCAAATCATGATCTGAAAAACACAATTCAGTTAAAAGCAACCTTTGCGCAACTCTCACAGAATTTCCAAAGTGGCATCAGCAATCTATGGCAAGAGTCACATCCATTTTCCGGCACATCAGTATTTGCTGAGACTCTGAAGATTAAAATGCAAGTCTGTGTGGTGGATAAAAAAAATTTATAATAAACGTTGTCAGAACCCTTTGGATAGCTTACTTCCTTTATTAACCTTTCTGTCACCAGGAGCCCTGGACAGATTTCTGTAAAGGAAAAGATTCAGAATTTCTTATGGGAAAAATGTTGGCTTTTCTGACAAAATTAAGAAAGAATATTAACATAATAATAATTCAAGTCTGCATATTGCAGCCAAGGTCTTTTGCAGCTCTTCAGTGATCTCTGTGCTCCTCAGACCCCACATTTTCAGTTGCATGAAGCAAACACCTGCAGGGGTTTGGCATTCTGCCCTGCTGAAGTATGGAAAGTTGAAAGACTTCCAGAGCACAAAGCCATGTCCTCATCCTTTCCTTATCACATGTCTCCTCCACACACACCATTTCCCAGTTCTCCTAATGTTATGGTTTCTTCCTTGATCATCTCTGGAGTCTCCCAACCAAGGACGATGACAGTGACACCATCTGCCTCGCCATCTACTGTACCTCCTAGGTGTTACACCTCAGCTGCAGTCCCACCACCTCAAAAGTGGGGAGAAGTGGATTCAGCATTCATGTCTGTCTTTTAGCGAATTATTTAGTGTGGACAATCCAGGCCAGACACTGGCATGGCTTGCTTCAGTTCAGTCCTGTCAGTGTCATTTTAGCCTGTGTCTTTCTTCTAAGTCTTTTCAAAGGAATTAGAGGAAAACGTTAGAGGGACAAGACAAGTAGATGATATCTACCTGGGGTTGAAATGGGACATTTAAAGATGGGATCCTGGCTCACGTAGAAAAACGAGGGAAATGTTCAGATCAGTAAGACTCCAACAGTGCTTGAGTGGTGGGTGTTAGGTTGCAAAACTGAAGTATCTGGTGAAACTAGTAGGTCGATTTATGGTAAACAACTGTAAATATGTCAGCACTAGAAGTGCTGACATATTTACAGTTACATATTTACTTATAGTCCCCTATTTCCCTTGTATTCCTTCTGTAGTATACTCATTTAACTGAAAAGATTCTCTAGGCTAAGCAGTATTAAATAATGAAAATAGTTAGCATACATTCATTGACATTATAGAATCACAGAATAGTTCGGGTTGGAAGGGATCTTAACAGTCATGAATTCCAGCCTACTTGGAGTGAGATGGGACATCTTTATCTAGATCTAGTTTCTCAGAGCCCAGTCCAGCTTGACCTTGAATGTTTCCAGGGAAGGAGCATCTACCACCTCTCTAGGCCACCTCTTCCAGTGCTTCACAACACTCATCATAAGAAAATTTCCTCCTTATATATCATCTGATCTACCATCCTTTAGTTTAAAACTATTTTCCTTTGTCCTTTTGCTACAGGCCCATCTTAAAAGTCTGTCCCCATCTTTCTGTTCCCATCTTTCTGTTCCCATCTTTCTTACATCTTGAGGTACTTGAAGATAGCTATCAGGTGTCTCCAGAGACTTCTCTTCTCCAGGCTGAATAAGCTCAACTCTCTCAGCCTGCCCTCACAGGAGAGGTGTGCCAGCCCCCGTCATCTCTGTGGCTCTCCTTCAGACTCAGTTCAACATCTTCATGCCTTTTCCCAGAGCTGGAGGCAGCGCTCCATGTGGGGTCTCATGAGAGTGGAGAAGAGGGGCAGAATTACCTCCCTCAACCTGCTGGCCACAGATTAGCACTGATGCACTTGTAGCCAAGACACTTGCTAATGTTAAGGAAAGATTGGAGAAGAATTCAAAGACAAAGCTCAGGTCGTAAGGTTGACTCACATAAATCCAGTAATTAGCCAAAATTCACTTCATACAATTGAAGGCAGTAATTAGCCAAAGTTTAGCTCCTCTTGGTTAAGGTTTGGGAGCTGAAAATGACACTTTTCATAACAATCTTTTGCAAAACAGGAGCAGCAAGAATAGTATCAAAACCAAAACCAAAATTTGTGAGTCGTTTGATTAGTTTTTTTTATAAAATTCACTTAACATTCAAAATGCCTGCAGTTTTCCTAAGAGATCTGCCAGCCTTCACAAACAGGAGTTGCTGTGCAGAATCTAAGTCAGTTTTCAAAAGCATTTTGGTGTCTGAAGATGCAGCTAACATCTAGAAAGGTTTACAAATATGGCAGTGACTAATTCAAACTGCAATTTAGGATTAGTAGCATCCATCTGATAGTGTGCTTTTAAAATTCAGTGGAGATGTTTTCTGTATTTTAAGACAACAAGGTTAATTTGAAAACCTGGACCTTTTCCTGTCTTGTGAGATGCTCAGTTTAGCAGAGCCTGGGGCCAGCATCCATATATTCCTGGGGATCTGAGGTTACAAACTCAAACTTAAGCTGTGCAAAATGCCCAAGAAACCTCCAAGATGACTTAAAATTACCTTTGGTGCTAGCTTCCAGCTAGTACTCATTTAATCTTGCTAATGAGTCTTGTAAATATGTCCTGTAAATGAGTCCTAACTATAAATGTAAGATACATGCACATCCTATCTGTTCTGCTGTATCTAGAGTTAGGTCTTGATTTGACATATACAGGTTTATCACACTGGGAAGCAAAGAAAACAATCACTTTTCTGTAAATCTAGCAGTATAAAACAGATAATTTTAAAAATATTAAGAACCAAAAAGCATGATGGAAAACCTACCCAAATTAATTGTGTTTTTCCTATTATATTATTTTTGCCCCTCACTGGGTTTCCCTAAGGCCTTTGAAAAGAAAGCCTGTTCTTTTTGGTATTAGGTGACAGGGATGCTGGATTACATTTAGTAGGTCAGATTCAAGTTCCTCTACAATGCCATTGAAGCCGACTGCCTCTACATAGGTATTTACTATTGAAGACAGGCCAAGATTGATCACCATTTAACCATCAACACTGGGGAAAAAGCAAAATCAAAACAAACAAACAAAAAAAAATCACAACACTAAAAAAAACATGAGCTTTATGCATTTGTCTTTTGCCAAGGGCATACTAGTGCACCCATTTACAATCAACCTGACTTAGCTTCTGATAGCATCTATGCCTGTCCTAGTGATATCATCAAAATGGTGGTATGTCACATCAAAAGAAGGCATGAACCTGCTGCTATCCTCGCTGCGAACTTCGAGATCTCAAGTGACTGTGCCCAACACTGCCTCATTAATGAGTTACAGAAAATTATGTACATAGCACACCTTTCTTCTACAGTCACCTATTTGGAGAGGAACCATCAATTCAGAGGGCAAGTTTTAAACTGTGGACAGTAAATATCTAGTGCCTTGAGGAGAGCTGGCTGATTACATCAGTATGGCTTTCCTCCCTGTCCCCAGATACTAAAATTGTATCAGAAATTATCTGCAGTGCACATAAATTTTTCCTGAATGCTGTTCTATCCTTGAGGCTATGGACACTATTCTCAGAAGACAATGGCTGAGAATGGAAGAAGCAAAACCAGTTTCATGGAAAGGTACTCCTAACCTTTGGAGGTCTTGAACCTGGCTCTTAGAAAGTCAGTCTCAGGATTTCAGCTCAGGGTATCTCAAATTTCTTTTCACAGTTCTTTTATTTCGTGATACTTCTTACTGGACTAGTACACTCCTGCTACCTTATAGCTGTGCATGGGATCACATAGTCAGGATAACTCACCTGTGAGGCCATTGACCCATTACCACCTTGTGCCACTGCATCCACTAATTTGATTTGAAACATATAAACAATCTTCGAAGCAGAAGCAGGATCACAGTGCCTCTCCTCCCATCTGATACCCATACCCTCTTTCCTTTGCACACCTCCCTCCATCACTCGCCTATTGTTTTCTTGAATAAGTAGTTGCTGTAACTCTTTTTTTTATGAGAAGATTAATCCTTTTGATGCAAGTTAGGCGTGCCCTGGGAACATCTTCTGGACTGAGCTCTACTGTTTGCAAAGACACCTAGTTCTTTGTTCCAGGAGGGTTGGGTATCATTTTAAATCTTTCTGCCCGGCTGCAGTTAGGGCACATTAGGCATGAAATGAAGCAAAAAGATGAGGCATCTAGGAAAGCTTCCATTAAAAAGTGAGATGCCAGTGGATTTTAGGTGAGCAGGGCATTTAAAAATGTTTTTGGATTATGTATCTAAATTATGCTTAAGTCCAAGATGAAATGTGTATGTCTATGCCTGGATGTAGCTGTTAGGACTATGGGAAAATCTATGGATGTCAGCCTTGATGCATGTAGATACTGGGCACCTCTGGATTAGACAGCAACCTGAATAACAAGGAAAATACTTTAAGAAGAAATTTCAGTGCCCAAGAGACAGATATAAGCTGTTAAGTGAGGTCTTTTGTAGATCTAAATATTTCCCTGCCTGCAGCTCAAAACCCTTATGGCTTATCACAACTCACACCAAAAGAAAAACCAACATTCCACGTGGTCTGTTTTCTAATACAGTACTGTCACAGTCACATCGTGGTCAACTGCTTCAAAACAGTGCTAGTATACATTTACCTACCTGCATGACAACATGAACACACACATGTACGTGCCCAGATACACATGCATGAGCACTGCCAGATTAAAAGGGTTACAAATACTACTACATCATGTTTTTCAGCTTGACATTCAGCAACAACTAAGAAATAAACAAACCCAAGTTGTGGAATGGTGAAGGAATCAAGTCAAGTTAACAAGACAAACTCTTTGGTAAGATGAAAGTTTGGTCTGTACATTTAAAACTAGATAAATTTTAATGGAGGATGTTGAATAACATATTAATCTTTCAAGTTTATAATAGTTTTCCAAGTAGTCCATTTCAGACANACAGTATTTAAAATCTCAATGGCAAAGTCACACCTATTTTAGTAGACTCTTCAGCATATTAATATGCTAAATATGGCTATGTCTACACCAGCAATACAGGCTGCCCTCTGATTCTCAAAAGCATGATAAATTGCCCTGAGTCCTTACGCAAAATTTGCCAGTTCCCTGAAAACTTGAGAAAGACTTGTGTGCTCTGGGGATATGTGCTCAAGACCAGTGTCCTGGTACTCCTAAATTACTGTCCTTTCTTTCTTAACTTTACAGAGAAAAGGGTAAAGTTATTATCCTGTCCTTTTTCTATTGACATTGTACATCCGACTGCCACTTGGACCATCTAAAACATTTTGCTGCAAATGTAAAAGAGTGAAGAAAGCACCTGCATCCTCTTTACTACTATTTATCAAATTGCATAGCTGCACTGTCGAAATATTTGGGATGTTGTAGACCTCTATGTGTAATACCATCAGTAACACTGCTTCAATTGAATAGTTATGTAAGCGAAAACAGAAAGTATTTTGCATGACCCCTATTTTACTTGGGCCACAAATAAAGTCTTACACAAGTTATGACCACTAGAAAATGGAAAAGCATTAGAACAAGTCACAAAGCACACAGTGTTCCAAAGAATAAGCCAAAGTCACAATTACAATATAAAAGGAACACATAATTTGCCCATACATACAGAAAGGAATGCTCATCTCCAAAATTCGTGTAGTACCATAAATACATGGAGCATCACAAGGACCAGATACAAAGTACATCCTTCATGAAATCACTGGAAAACCAAGATGAGAAAGAAATAAAGTACATGTTGGCCATGGAAGCTTTTTCTAATTCCTTATTTTACCTTTTCAGAAAAATTCCTGTTTCCACATGCAGACTATGCTATTCCTTCTCTTTGGGTTCTACACAAGCTTCGCTGCCATGGTATCTTCTGAACAACAACTACAAATATCTCCTTGAATACC
>VXBZ01004176.1:24308-85977 GCA_013399135.1 Heliornis fulica | reverse complement strand
GGCTCTCCGCGGGGCTGGGACGGCGGCTTCCCGGGGGGACGGGGCTCCGGCGTGGAGGGGAGCGAGTGGGCTCCAGCCCTTGATGGCGCCGTGCTTCCCCGTGAAAGGGAAGCGGTCGGCGGTTGCGGCCGCAGGAGACCTGCGTAAAAACGGCGGCCGCGGGCGATGGACTTAAAGCCGTCGTGGTCTCGGTTGGAGGCGGGAAACGAGTTCCGTGTTCGGTTTTGTCCACGCCGCCGTTTCGGGGCTATTTTTCGTTGCGGGCTCCAGCCCCGCCTCGGCGACGTCGGGTGCAGGGCGGCGGGGAAGCCCGGCGGCGCGGAGCGGTGCGGAGCAGAGGCTGGGACCGCCGCAGCCGCCGGGCGGGCAGCGGGAGCCCCGGAGCGGGAGGACGGCGCGGCGGCCGATTTCCCTGCGCCCCAGGAGCGCGAAATGCCACGAATCGAGGAGTGTTAAAATAACCCTTTTTGGGGGGAAGGACGGGGCGAGGTGTGCGTTCTCCCGCCCGCCCGGGGCTGCTCCCGTTCGTGTCTAACCCTGACGTTTCAAGTTGTGCGTTGCGATAAGAAAAAGCGCAGTAATACGTGAAATCAGGTAGTTTGTGAAGGATTAATCCTTTGCTTGCTTCAAATCTGAACAGGAATCTCCACACAAATGCCCCACATGTGGAAGAACCTTTAATCAAAGAAGTAATCTGAAAACTCACCTTCTTACCCATACAGACATCAAGCCCTACAACTGTGAGCAGTGCGGCAAAGTGTTCAGGCGAAACTGTGATCTACGGCGGCACAGTCTAACTCACACCCCGCGGCAGGACTTCTAGAGCAGCCAGGGACCCGCGCCTGCTCCGGCAGCTCCAACTTGCCCATTTTGCTCAAGGACTGTGTTGTAGGAACTCACAGACGCGTACACACACACACACACGCGGAGACACACACACGCAGACTCGGGGCCAAGCTTTCCTACCACACGTCTGCGAAACTCGTTTCGAGAGTGCGGACTGCAGGATCGGGCCCCTCTCCAACCCACACCCAGACGTAAAGCTCGTGTTGTACATACTCGCGGCTCATTTTAGAGCTCTGTACAGAAATGTGGTTTTTTTTTTTCTTCATTCGTTTCGTACCGTCGTGTCAGATGCACATTGATAACAAATCGGCGAGGCAAAGTATCTCTTAAAAGTGTATTTCAAAATAAATCTTCTCTTTTTTTTTCAAATGCCTCCTGCCTTCTTGTATTATTCTCTGAACATTTGGGCTTTTTTTTTTTTTTTCCCTTCCTGCTGTGTCAATGCAATGGTAAAGCATATTGAATAAATTTCCTAGCCGGGTAATTGTACCGTCACAACAATTTTGGTGATCGCTTTTGTTTGGCCTGTTTCGCTGTCGCTGTTGTGTTATCTATTGTTAAGTAAAATGAAAGTGCCGTATCCGAGAGTTTATAGCTCTATTACTTAATAGTATGAATGTCTAAATATTAACTTCTGTACTCTCTTAATTTTTTTTTCCGAACATTTTTTTTAAGAACAGAAAGAAAGAAATACTTGCAAATAAACAGATCTTAGGAAATAATGCATAGAGCCGTTCTTACACCAAAGCGGCTTATTAGTAACTTATTTGCAATCAGCCCATGTATTGTAAAAGTCATCCCTCTCGCGAAGAGTGCAGGAGACAGCCTCCTGCCAGTAGACTTTGGACACGGGCAATTCACCCGCGTAGACAGGGACTTTATCCTCAGAAGACGATTCATTCCCGACAGCTCTGGAAGCGAACTGCGAGGNCACCCCCCTTCGCCCCGCTCCCCGCCCCATCCGCGTCGCTCCGCGCTGCGCCGCGCCCGCGGGAGCCGCCCGCCCCCGAGCACAGGTCATGGCCGGGGGAGAGGACCGAGGGACGCCGAGGAGAGGGGCTGTTCCCGGGGACCCTGACCGCACCGTGGCGGTCCCCTTCCCCCTCCCTCCTTCCTTTGCCACTCCTGTAAGCCCCAGCTCCCCCCGTCGGGGTGACTCTGGGTGGTCCGGCATGCCCACCCCATGGGCTGCACACTTGGCACCTGCTCCCAGTGTGCAGGTAGAAGGGTGATGGAACCAACCACTGGGATCCCCTCCCTTGTCACCCTTTTGAGCCACTCACCAGTGCCTCTGGTTCCCCCGGGAAGGCCTGGTGCCGAGGCATTGGTCTGATAGGTTGTGAGGTAGTTCAGATGTGCATCCCCTCCCCTGACACCCCGCTGCTCTTGTCACTCCTGGCACCTTCCCTGCAATGTCTTGGATAGTTTAGGTGCCCAAAACTTGTCCTTTCCCAGGCTGAGGAAACCAGTTGTGTCCTACTCCTCTCCCAAACTAAGGACCAGGTTAGAATGGCAGGGAAAAATCTCCTCCTTCTCACCCCCCACGCAGGGAGCCTTGTTGGGAGAGAGCAATCACCTTGCACCCAGCTCAGCAGTGAGGGCTCTGCTCCTGGGTCCCACCTAGCAGGGTGAAAGGGCTCTGGGATGGTCCATCCACAGGGGAGGTCCCAGGTCCCAGCGGGTCTTTGAGGAGCTGATAGGACTTGTACAGCTGCAGCATCCCTGTGTCCCTGACACTTGTTGGTCCTGCAGCAGGGAAGCACAGTGCCTGAACCCTGTTAATGAGAAGCGAGTCAAACCGAGCAGCGCCTGGGCTGCAGTCAGGCCATGGGCACAGAAAATGTTATCACTGCTGCCTCTGTAGAGGATTACTGTGTCCACATCAGGGCCAGGGGTAGGGACCTCCAAACCAGTCCCACTCTGCCCCAGCCCACTGATGTGGCAGGTGTGGCAGTCTCACCCTCAGACAAAGTATCTTAGGTGTTCAAGGTCTTTCTCTCTATCTCCTGTTCCACAAGATGTGGAAGGAAAAAGTTTCCACAGTCAGGAATACTGGTCTGCTGGCTGAAGAACAGTCTCCCTAGTCAAAGTTTATTTTAAGGGCCATCTGCTCTCTTTAACCCCTGGGTGACTTGCACCCCTTCCCTCGCCGGGGTGCTTCACCCCTGGGATTGCCTTCCTCCCACCGCCCTGCTGACAGCCTCCATCCTCCTTCTTCAAACTGCTCCTCTTTCGACATTCCTCCTCTCCAAACCTCTTTCCATGGGCATCTCTGGCTCCCTCTCCGTGGGCATCTTCCCAATATCTGATTTCTTCCTGTCTGACTGATTTTTCTATTCCCAGTAGGTTATTTCCTCTAAGTTCCTTTGTCCTTATTGTTCTCTAAGTTCCTGTCCTCAGGCCCTTTTTTATCCCCAAATACACACAGCAAGGCTGGGATAACTCCATTCAAGTAAACACCCCTGTCAGGATACATATGGGCTTAGTCCGCTCCTCCTAGGCCAAGCTCTATGTGCAGTTTGTTTGGAAAGAACTTAATCAGATGAATGATATCAAAGGACTAAATTAAAATGGTTGCATATAGCTAAGGTTTTACTTAATTGTTTGGGGTTGCTTGTTTAATAATCTTCCCCCTGAGCAGACACAGTCTGTAAATTTATCTTCTGATGATTTTGAAAGTTCAGCGGACAGAACAAAGCCCAAATTGCTGAAGAGGGACAATGACAAGTATCTCTAGCTGTTGGTCCCTGGACTGGTTGATAATTTTAAACCACTAGCTATCATCAGAGGATGATTTAGTGTTTCTTTTCACTATTGATACACTTGCCTATGGCACTAACAAGCTCCACTTGCTTTTAAAAGATCATCTCTCCCTGGGAAATTTCAGTGACAGCTATAAGGACTATGTTACAATATAGATACGGTTAGTTGGTTTTAGACCAGTTGGGAACAGCAAGAAGTTCAGTAAAGCTATCTTTTGGGCAGGGCTGGGGTTTTTATAGCCATAAAGTGCCATCCTGACTTTCACAATGCAAACATTACATACACTAACATCCCTGTGACTGCTGTTTGTGCCTGGGTGAAGTATCATTCTTCTTTCCTCTGGAGCTTGGTCTGAGCACACAACTCTGGGCTTCCATGGTTTCCTGGAGCTTCCCAAACCACCTGCCTCCTGCTTCCCTGCGTTCCTCTCTCTCCTACTGCAACATTGTGTTGGCATTGCCTTCACTCCCAGCACTGGCCCCCTTTGCTCTGAACCTTTTGCTGTCTAATCAGGCAGCATCTGCAGTGGGATAGCAGCAAAAAAGACTACCTGTGCCACATACTGGGGGTGGGGGGGTGTGGGAACGGCAGAACAGCAGATAATAAGATACACTTGGGCCATCATCTCCTTTTTTGGGGGGTGGAGGGGTGGGAAATCAGTTTGAAAAATCAAAGTCCTTTAGGTTGCATCTGAAAACTGAGCTCTTTGTAGATAAATTGCTGAAGTGGTTGCTGTCCGCAGCTGATGGGGAACAGCTCAGCCCAGCTATGTGTGCATAATGCCTTTTTATGGGGTCACCTATGACATAGCAAGAGGATGCTGTGCTATTCCAGACCAAAATGCCCAATGCCAGCGCAGCTTTGCTGCAAAGCCCAACTTTGTACCAGTACCACCCTAGGAGCAGGCCCAGCCCAGATCTAAATGGGAAGCAGCCCAACAATGATCCAGGAATGCAGCACGGTCTTGTCTGGCTGGGGTTACTAGCTGGTGCTGAGAGTCCCACTGTCTGTCCTATTTGAGTAAAATGTGAAAATCCACTATTTATTGAGCTTCCCCTCACACACACTTTTCCTTTTTCTTCTTCCTTTCTTCTCACTGCTCTACTTCTGGATGTTTGCTTCAGGAGCAGCTTGTCTCACCTGTACGCCTCCCTTCCTCCTGCCTAGTCTCCCATCCATATCCTTCCCTACATTTATCCCCATGTTTTGGTTGTGGGGTTGGGGTTTTTTGCCTTCCTATGTCTTGCCTTGTGTTTCAATCTCTCCTAAGCACATTCCCTCACTCAGTCTTTTTGGTACTTTATTTTCAAACCATCCCATCTTCTACTTGTAACCTCAATCCCTCCAGCAGCTAACAGTTCATATGAGCTCCCCTCTCTCCACTAACCCAGCCCTTGTTTTCCCTGTCTGGGATTTCCAATGTGCTGCTGGTCTTCCCTTGTTCTCTCTAATAATCACTGCCACATCCATATGTCACTGCAGAGACATCGGTGCAGGTGCCATAGATGTGCTCAGAGCATTTAAGTACGCTGGGTGTGTACAAAGCCAGGAGTGTGCTTCCAGGAGGAGTGCTGGTGGCTCAGAGCCTCTAACTACTCCTTGCTTCTAATATTGTAACTGCAGACTTTGTTTACCAAGCTGTGTTACACAAGGATTTAAGCATATGTTGTTTTTATATTAATAATGTGCTGTGTTTCCAGCAGGTCTTTCCCTCCCACTAGCATCTCTTTTCCTCCCTAATTGCAGAAGCTTTTATCATTTCTTTTTCCTACTAATAGCAATGTAGCTATGGCAAAAATAGGGTAGCTCCCAGCAAAAATATTTTTGGGAAGTTATTAATGAGAGGAATACTTTGATTTTAAAATATTTATTTACCTTAAAAATAAAGCGTCACATCTGTATGATGCATTCATTTTAATCTCTATTTCCAAAAATCCAGATGCAGCTGCTTGTGAAACTTTTTCTAGAGGTTTCTAGTCTATCAGACAGAAGATGCAAAAACATTTATGATGAGAACACTAAGCATCTTTTCTAAGTGTGCAGGCAGTGTGAAGTGTAGGCTGCTTTCCCTCTTTCAAGCCTCCCCCACGAGCCTGAGCACCCTTTCCCAGGCACGGCTTTCAAACATTGCCTGTGAATTTATGATGAGCAAAGCAGCATTTAATCTCGGGCACAGTGGCCTCACACCTTCATCCCCATGTGGCTGAGCCAGAGCCACACACAGCTGCCTTCCCTGGGAAGGCTTATTCCTCTGTCAGCACTGGTGCAAAACTTTGCAGCGTAGATTGACTTTAAAAACTTACTTTAAATGTTACTGATATGGGAAATGCTGAGCTGAATGCATCAGGCTGTGCAGCAGGGCCCTGCCCTAATGGCTGTACCAGGGGGGAGGGCAACAGGTCATGCCCCCAGCAGATGGGCAGACAGGGGTACAGACAAGTGTGTGGGTGCCATGGCCTCAGCAGACACCCCAGGTGCAGTGCTGAAGGAAGATGTGGCTGCCCCAGGAGATGGATAGATGTCTCCTCTTAGATCCAGCTGTGCTGGTTGAAGACAATGTCTCTGCCATCTGTGGACTACCGCCAGCCCCAGTAGCTAGGTGTGGTGGCCATCATGGGGCTGGTTTGGATTTTTGGAGCTGAAGGAGTGCTCCACAAGCCATCTTGCCAGCGGCTCCATTGCAGTGGTAGCAGAAGAGGGTCACGGTGAGCACTGGGGCACCTCTGCGTGCTCGGTAGCAGGGGAGTGAGTCTCCTGGCCTTCTCTGCCATCACCCTCCTCCCAATAGGAGAAGGGGAGCAACAGGACTTTTGCTTCCCTGAAATTCTCGTAGGATCCAGAGAGTGGCTCCATCGCCTCACAGGGCCGAGGGCCGCGGCTGGAAGAACATTACAAACCCTCGCTCCTTCAGCTTTCCCTCTCCGCAGAACCACCCCCAGACCTTTGGCTTTTCAACCAGCAAACTTCACCTTCCCGCTGCAGATCGGCAGAGGCGGCACTGGAGGTGCCTTGCCACAGGCAGGGCCGCAGGACTCCCGCTCTGCTGGCAGCGCCTTGACCTGGGGCTCCCTCGGCGTGCTCACTCGTAAGGGATCTCCTTGGCGCTAGAGCATTTTGGAGACCTGTTTGTTCATCCGAAGGAAGATTGATTGATTGCTTTTTTTTTCAAGCATAAGAGGAAGCAACCCCCCTTTTTTTTCTCTGTATTTTCCTCGGAGATTATTTACAAGGCATTTTCTCCGATACTGCCAGCTGACATCCTTTGGCGTCACTACCACTCAGCACGCTGAAGATGCCTCAAGGTGTGTCAGTCGTGCTTCACGTCAGCATGCCTTGATGTATCTCTTTGGCTGGGATTGAAAGGTACAGTTTCTAAATCTTCTGATGACCCATTTTGCATGGATCACCGGTGTGCTAGAATGTGGCTGCTCCTTCCCATCGTGTTAATGCAAGTTTGCCCGCGTTCAAAGCAGCCTGCACTCCACGTGCCATGCTGAGCACACGGGGAGAGCTGGTGCTTGAGCCTCTGTGTGGACCGGGCACAGCTGCTATGGGCCTAGTATCTTCCACACAAGTTACATGCTTTAGGTTCTGTTGTGTCTGTATCACCTTTTATTTAAACCTTGTAAATTCTTTATCTTGATAAAGACAAGCAGACAGATGGATTATGTTAATCTGGGGCTCACAGCAAGCACAGTGAATGCTCCCAGGTCACGCAGGCACCCTCTCCTCCCCAGCTCCCATGGGCCCCACTATGCTAAGATGGGTGATGATGCTCAGCTCTCAGTGCATCAGCGGGAAAAGGACCAAAGCTCCTGTGAGGGAGCAGCTTGGTACCACCCATGGTCACAGGCAGCCTGCTGGAATGCCCCAGAAGCCAGTCCTGGGGACAGCCCTAATTAATACCTCCAGCACAATCCCATGGCTCCCAGTGCCGTGCCAGCTGCAGGCTGCCCCGTCTGGCTGCACACTGGGCTGACAAGGAGGGTGGCAGGTAGGAAAACCTTCAGGGGCCTTTCTAGAAGGGCCTGAGGCCCAACTGTGATGGCAGATGGGATTCCTGGGCATCTCCAGCCCCAGGCGTGCTCAGGCTGCCTGTGAGGGCCATGCAAATATGGCGCACCTGTCTGCAGGGCACCCTGGCCTTCAGAGACCTTTTGGGGGCGCCTGGCTGAATATGGTGTAATCCTGGCCCTGATTTAGTCCAGGATCTGGTTCTGCTGGGGTGAATCATTTAACCACACAAGCACCCCGTGACTCTGCCTCTCATTTCCATGGTGTAGTCTCCTTTTCCCACTCCACAGTGGAAATGACCGCCTGATCCCGTCCTGGAGATGCATGGACATGGACCGCAACAGAGAAATGCTAAGGAAACAAGGAAGCCTTCAAGGGGATTTCAGTTACATAGATGACAGGATGGATCTAGGTGAATGAGTCAGATCCTCTCTGTCTTCTTTTTTTTTTCACGCACCCATCATCCTTAAATTCTTTTTCATGGAAAAGTGGGTCTTGAAATGAATGCTACATTAAAAGGCATGTGGCAGCTCATACCATCACATCATGTTCTTGCTGAGCTACAACCTTATTTTTGCCATAATTTATATTTTCAATCTACCATTACATAAAGGAAAAACTATCTCACTGTTTTTCAGTAGTTCATCTGTGTGCAACTCATATGTTTCTGAGTCTTGATGAGTTAAAACAAAAACCAAACTCTAGACATACAAAGCTTTTAATGAAAAATTCGACTGTGATGCAGTTGCATGGTCCTGTCCTTTCATGGGTCAAAAACAGGCTCACCCAATAAGTCCAAGTGAGATGGGATTATAATGCAGGAGCAAGGGTGGGGGACCTCCCCACCTTCGCCCAGGTCTAGCCCTACAGTCAGCAGCATTTGTTTTTTTTGATTCAACAGGGTTTTCCAACTGGGAAGTGAGGATATGGGCAGATGAACAAGTTACTGCAGGGAAAACAGGGGGTGTGAAAGTTCAGCATCTCAGCCACTGCCAAGAAACTGCTGTTATGTATTCTTTAACCCCCTCGTAAACACAAGTTCACTTCCCCTCTCCCGCAAGGATTTTGCTCTGGGGAAGAGAGTGCATGGTGGACACTTGCCACCAAAGGGCAGCCAAACTGTAGGTTGACACTACCTTTTCCTGCAGTTGGTTGTCTCTAAACTCTGGGACACAACAGGTTAATTTCCCTAAAAGCCTAGTGGGGGAAGTCCCGATTCAGGTGAGGGAATGTCATGGGAGCTTCCCTGCTCACTGGCCTTTGCCCCACAGCCACTTGCAGGCAGCAACCTGGTTTGACAGAAATTCTTCAGGTTTCAGCAACAGGAAATTGCAGATGAGAGAACGTGCTGTAAAGCGCTTACACAGTTTCAGTTGCAAGCTGTGAAAAGTAGCAGCTCCTCCAGCTCTCAACTTTACTACTGCTATTAATGCTGTTTTTTCTCATAGCATCAAGATCAATGGAGTATCAGGGCCTTGTTGTAGTAGACAACCTCCCCCATCCTACTGTCGCATGGTTTGTTGTCTAAGTATCCCAGCGAACCCCAAACAAGTTACAGGGTCTCAGCCCTGATAAAGAGAGTTAGGAAGGTCATTTTATTTTAAAACCTATTTTTCCTCTGCCAGGAAGTAGCAGAGGTGCCCAGAAACCCTCCTCACAGCAATGATAGATGCTGTTTAGGGGCCACAAAAGGAGAAACCATTTTTTTTCCCACTGCACTATTCCTTTTTCTAGGGATTGTTCTCAGACAGGTATGGGAGAAGATCCCTGCCCCAAAGGCAGGTGGGCTTTGGAAATTGCCCCCAAGGATTTAACACCATGCCCACCATTAATTTAGACAAACTGCAATAAAAAGGCTGGTCAAGATGGTTGAATGAACTCCCAGGATTTCCTGCAGCCTGAAAATATGCTCCCCCAGAAGCGGCCAGGAGAGGGTTGGGTGCATGTCCAGGAGAAGCAAGGCTGGCTGGTTTCTGCCCAGTGGGGAGAAAGGGACTCCTCCCATTCCCAAGGCAAAATAGGCCCCATCCTGGGAGCTGACTGGTTTCAGTATGGGGCTCTCCATCTTGATCCAGTTTGGATGGGTCAAGACATTTTGAGACATGCCCTTTCAATATGCTGCATTTTATTAAAAACAAAGTAGCTGTGGGCCAGATTGTAAAACTAGGTGGGCCTCATTTGTCTGTCCCTACTGTAAGCCAATGAAACCTTCAACATATCCAAACTCTCACCTTTTCACCCATTTGAATGAAAAAGCATCACTAATAAAAGAAAATGACTCACCTAATGCTAAACCTGAGCTCTGTAGATCAGCTTTGATCAAATTCACTGACATTTGGATAACTGCATTATTATAACAAAAACATCTTTTAAAGTCTTTTTTTTCCAGACGCTCATTCTTTAAACTTTGCTTTGATCACTGTGCATATCCTTTTCAGCAGAAATTTGTCCACATAGGGTGAATTTTTTTCATTTGTTTTTCATATGGATTCTCTTTCCTTTGTTCATATTTTAAATCAGTGAAGCTACCCTTCTAGCTAACCCTTGTAATAAAAATGCAGCTACTGTGTGGCTTTTAACAACTCATTTAACCCATCTGTGTCTCTATTCTTGTTAGCAACCCAGGGAAACTAACATTTATGCAACAAGGCCGATCATGAGGCTTAATTAGATTTTTCTTTCTTTTATTTTCTTTTTTTTTTTGAGCATAAAGTAAATATCTTGTAAGAGCAGGGAAGCGGTAGTCTCTGTTATGGTGGTCTGATGCCACCAATTTTCAATACATTACAATGGTTGTGTTAAAAATGCTACACTAAAGAATATTTCTTTCAGAAAGTACTTTTTAATTAGCCAAACATACAGGTTCCATGTAAGAGTCACAGTCTGAGAAGATTAAAAGAAAAAGATAGAGTGTGTCATGGCAATTACAGATGAAAAGATTGACACCACTGGAGCTGGAAGGGCAAAAATCTGCCTGTGTATAAATATGTGTCTGTGTATGAAGTTCAGTTTTAAATGCTGAGGAGGGGAAAGTTTGACTTTTCTTTTTCTACAGAAAAAAATGTCACACATCTATGATGCAATAAAATTTAGATTAGCACTAGAAAAATGCATTTATAACCACTTTCCACATTTCAAGGAAGCAGGAAGTCTATTTAAATTTTAATTTGCTAATTATCATTGATTGTAATTTGACCATCCAGCCAGGGAAGGTATATGCTGATCCTTCGTTCCCAAAGAGGGTGGCTATCAGGCTCTGGAGTCAAGGTAGTTGTTATTAGTCTATTTTTACAGCATGAGCAGAGTTCTTGTTATGGTTTGTAACAAGATTAGTTGCAAATAATCTTCAAAACTTTGAAGCCTAAAGCTGTATCACCTCCTACCGTATTCTAGAAAAAAGCGAGTGTTCAAGTAAGTTTGCTGGCATGATTCTTCCCCTGTCTCGTACCAAAGTGCAGCCTTTAGGACTCGTATGACTGCTCGCGCAGCCATTTTGCAAACACGTATGCCTGTCATCTGACAGAACGAGCCCTTAAACTCTGTACGGCTTCTGTCACGAATAAAGCTATTTATGAGCACGCACATTTACAAAGATCGGGCCCCGCAAACATTAGCTCTTCATCAGACTTCTTAGGAAGGGTTTGTTATCCCAAAACACTTTAGGCGGAGGATCCCTATTAATATAAATCTGCTTTAAACAGGAGATAGTAGTTTTTTAATGCAGACATTCTCTAATACTTTCATGATGTGGCTCATACCTTAATAGATAGCAGTTGCGATGCAGATCTAGCCATGCAGCCCACAGTTGCATAACATATTTGTGGTAATTAGAACTCTTGCCGACATGGAAAATTAATATTAAGAAAATTAATATAAGGAAAAACCTTTAATAGGTTTTTGTCTGTGTCTAATGCAATTTAGCAGTTAGCAGAAGGAAGGAATTTAGTACCAGGTGAGTAGCCAGCCCTTCAGAAATCATGCTTCACTGACCGTGTTTCAGGACCTGCTGTTTTGACTTAGTGCAGCAGGAGGAATATCTGCTTCATAAACAAACAGCATGAAGCATCTCACTCAGGGTCCTGCCTGGTGATCTCAGCTGTCAGATCCTTACCCCCAAGAAAAAGTCCCTTGGCACAAATGCTTTTCATCTTGGTCCCTTTTCTGCCTTGGAAGTGTTTTAAAAGCTCAGAAACTTCAGCAGGACAAGACAGCAGATTTCTGCTTCAACCCACCTACCAGTGACTGGGCAAAAGTAATGTTACCTTTTCATTCGCAGCATCTGTCAAGCTCTCTGGCAAAACAGAAGCAGCACTTATCCCAGTAAGAAAGGCTGCCCTGCTTATTTATTGCATTTTCAAGAAACATAGTGACATAGCAGTCGGGCAGCGTGCGAGCACCGCTCAGCACTACAGGGGAAGAGATCCCTGACATGCACCAACCTTCTCTGTCTCTACCCCTTGCGCCTGCCGCCCCCACAGCACACAACCGCAGCCCCGCCAGATAGCGCCGATGGTGGTATCAGCTTCTGTTCAAGGTGATGTGGAAAAGGCAGAGCAGTTTAGATGTTAGGGCCTTTCTGTCTTTTGCCTTGATTTCTCTTGATTCGTGTATGGAGGAAGCATGGCATATTTTTTCCCCCTTTTTGCTGCTAGGAAGGTAGGTAGTTGCACCCTTTATTTCCTGCGGATTATGGATGTTAGAGGTGTTTGAAGCATAAGATGCCCGAGATGACATGGCAGAAATTAAGGGGGCAAAGAATTATTGGAAGACCAATAAAAGCTATTTTTTTCCCCCAATTTAGACAGCTTGAAATTGTTGTTTTTGTTTAGCTGCTACCTAAACTCATTGAAAACAACGCTTAGCGAGAGGGAGGGATTTCTTGGAGGATATCATGTATTGTCTGCTATTTTTCAAGGACTGGACAGATTTCTAACAGCCTTCTGAGTCCTCCCCGAGAGACACCAATTACGAGAGGAAGGGTTGTATTTGATTGATAAGAAACTTGTGCGTATGTGTGCGCAAATAGAAAGAGCAGCAGATCCAACTCCCTTATCTCCCTTCCTTCTTGCATGACAAATCACCTTTAGCATCAGGCTCAGTCCTGCAGCTGCTGTTTTCCAGTGGGTCTCACTGATGCTGGCCGTGGCTGCTGACCTGCTCTGCGTACAGAATCGGCCCGTCTCTCCAAATACCTCCCTTCACCCTTTCATTCCCACATCCCAAAGGAAGCAGAAAATGAAATTCAATTCTTTTCTGCACTGGTTCGAAATAAAAAATGACACAGATGCCGAAAGTCCTCTGAAAATGGAAGACAATCACTAATTTCTAAAACACTGCCTTAATCTTTTTATATTTTTTTAATCGCTTCTCATTCTTCTGCTACTGAGAGGGCGTGTGGGCACACAGGACAAGGCTTATTTTATCACAGAGCTGACTATCTTCCTGTAAATCCCAATGGACACATCAAGAAAAGTTGTTAAGACAAAGGATCTTTCAAGATTTGGATAGCTAGTTTTACCCAAAGAAGAAACAATTTATTTTCCATGACTAATTCAGAGACTCTTTAAACCAGATTGACTAGCAATGTGTTAGTAGACATCATCATCTCCACTATTGGCAGTGGCTTGATCACATTGTTCAGAAATAATATAAAACGTGCTTATAAAACATAATTATTGGTGTTTCTTCCATGCTGTGCATACCCATCTCATTTATTTACATCCACAAATATTTAAGATATAATTTCATTTGCAGCATGTTGATGATTAATTAATAATTAGATAATATATATAAAAAGAACAGAGTAAATGCAAAATACTGTGATGATTATTTTTTCCCTCTGGAAAAATGATATAATTAAAATCAACTTTTGTTAGTTGTCTGGTTTTTTACATAGAGTAAATAACAGATGTATATTTGGACATGTACACATGAAACCTCCCGAATCTGCATGCTGTTTTGTGACTAAAGCAGTTGCATTTAACAAATACATTAATAGCAAAACATGGCCAAGTCCAGTTACTGTACAGTTTTCTGTCACATAAATGCAGTAAAGATACATAAAAATAATAAAATCATATATTATTATACTCACCATACTACAGTAGAATGTTTTCTGTCTAGATATTAAGCTATATTCATCTCCACTAGAAACCACTACCTTATTTAGCTTTATCACGTTCCTTTCTTGTCAGAAAATCACTGCTTATATTTGATAAAACATTCAGCAGACCCATAGAGATCAAAACATGCACAAAGAATAGGTGACAAAAGTTTATATCAAACAAACATATCAAAGCAAAGAGACTCCACTTCCTTTCTGGTACCTTCACCCATATATTTTAACATAAATAATTGCTACATCCTTGCTAGAAGCCCCAAATTAATTAATTTCTTCTTATTCAAAATTGTTATTAAATCCTTAACCATCATGATATCAAAATAATAGGCTAATAAACATTTTAAAATTTTATGAAATAGAACATTCGAGCCTTCTGTTCTTGTTAGGTGGACCCGAAACAAAAAAAAAAAACCCAACATCAAAAGAGAGGAAATCTAAAATTTCAATTAATGTTAACCAGAAGCTCAAGCAACGAGACTATCAAAGAGATTTTGTATATTCCCTGAAAATATTTAAAATCCACATGTGAATATAAAATAACTTCTCACTTGACTTTGTTGACCCAGAGCTGTCAGTGGAAAAAAAAGTTCAGTCATTCCTAAAGGTAGCAAAGTGTTATTTGCTCTGATTTCTGCTTATATTATCTATTTATCTCTATCTGCCTTTTTTCTCTTTCAGAAAGCAGAGAGGATTTGTTCGTTCATGGTCTTTAAAAACACTGTCTTATTTTCATTAAGCTAAGCCCACCGCTGATGTAATTCTTGCATTACAAAGGTCTTAATTTAAACCATGACATAAATGCTTTTCATCAGTTGATTTTTTGTTCTTTGTGCCAAATTTCTTGCATTTTTAAAATAAAGAATATGGTGTATAATAACTGCTGCGGGACAGGCTGCTTTATTCTTCAATATGAAAGACAAATGGGGTGTGACATGCATACGTTTCAACATGCAGCACTTACTTCTTCAGGACCTTTACTTTTTCCACTGTTTTCTCAGTAGACTATTTGACTTCCTTTGAATCGGGCCTAATGATAACACTGGATTTGAAGCACGGTTCTCGGCGTTGAGCGCTCTGACGGGACCAAGAGGTGAAAAGTGCTTCTAATCTCTCTCTCCTCTCTCTCTCTTTCTCTCTCCCTCCTTCTCCCCCACCCCACTGCCGCTCCTGCTGCTGCTCCCTGCCTCCCTCTCCTCCCTTACCCCCTCCACTCAAGGATTTGGGGTCTGCAGATGATAATTTACAGAGCGTTTTGAAGGAAGGGTGGGGATGCATTCCTAACACCCCAAATCCTGGTTTGCATTACACATTAGGGATTTCAAAGCACACCAAGATTTAATCACAATCAGAAAGTAGAGAAACTGTTTCTACAACATTCTGCAGCATCTAGTCCTTTCTATTTTTTTCCTTTGCTTTGCTATCAGTGTAAGTAATCTAGCAAAATGTATCGTCATTGTGTCATACTATCATTGCAATGATCGATGAACTATGCTAAAGCATCTGGGAAAACAGAATTACTTGTTTAGTTTGGGTATTATTTTGAGTTTAGGAGCTCTGTTAAAGCTTGTTAGAGGATGTCAAAAGACACCAGCTGTTTCTCTACTTAAATGTGAAAGCACAGAAGAAATTTTGCTCGATTAACAGGAATCAAGATTACAAGGGGAAGGATGCAGATATTTTATTTTGATGTGATCCAGCTCTAGTACTGACCGCAGTGGTGGTTCGTTGATCTCCACGAGACAATATTGCCCGACACAGAACAGATTCACAAAATCTCAAATGGATTTTCAGAGAGAATAAAATCTTACCATGAACTTCGCATCTACGGCGTTTTAGATGTAGACCTGATATTTCTATTTTGTCTCTATGCTTTGTCCTTAAACAAGTGCTCCCAAAAATTCCTAAAGACAGTGATAGATTGACCTTCAGTCTGACAATTTTCTTGTATTATGCAAGACACTAAATGATATGGAAAAGGACCTTTTAAAATTCAGATTAAGTATATGATTCTATGATATGTAATTACATGATACATAATTACTATGATTCTATGGTATGTAATTACTTGAAGTTGATGTAAAGTAATTTGAATGGATTAATTTTATTGCCTGAATGTTTGACATCTCAATTTAAAATGGAAACTGTGGAAATAAATATTTTTACTATTAAATACTTAGGACTAAAACATGTCACCTATTTTAAATTGCAAACTATATTCATAAGATTGGATATTATGTGACTTGCCATTTTATCTTTTCTCCTTTATTTACGTTATTGTCTGTGAAAAATTCTTTTTTATGGACCTGAGGAGGAGAGCAGGGCTATTCATTAAGGGTGTGTTCATCTTTACATTTTTTAAAACAATTTTGATAGATTTATATCAAGGCTGAAGTAATTCACTCTGGGACAAAACTTGGCATTAAAACTTTTAAATACAAGCACATTTTTCTTTTGATTTTTTTTTTAAAGAAAATTTAAAAATCAGTCGGCATGTTCTTAAAGGCGAAGGTTTAAGTCCTGATCCATTTGAAGTCAATGGGAGTTTTGCCATTGGTTTCAGCGGAGCTAGGGCTTCCTTCAAATGACAGAAAACAATTACATTTAGTATTTTCAGATGGAAAATTTGTGCTTGTATAAATTAAGATTGCCTCTTTTTTGGGGGGGGGCTACACATTGTATAATCCATAGCGTGAACTCATCTCTGGATATCTTTCTGTTAAGTGACTATCTTTTTTTCATTAAGATAAGTAACGGTTCAACATATGTGGTTACTTAAGAAATTCCTCAGGATCTTTAGTGGAGTCTTTTGGGATAAGATGTGAAATCAGCCGTTGTCATTCAGAATCCCACATAATTTTTCCAAAGAGTTTGGCATGCCAAACGAGAATGGATAAGCATGGGTGATTGCCTTTTGCCCTTGCACTTTCCATCTGAGGTTTGGATCTGAGGTGGGACTTTTGGTTTTCCTGCCCTCAGCTGCTATTTGGTATTGCTTTGCATTTAGTAACTTACACCTCTGGCCAGGCCAGGAGAGATGTGAACTTAATTAACTTGCTTTACTTCAGAGAATGACAAGGTTATTGTTGGCAAAATCCTGTTTGCCTTAATCAAAGGATAAAACCCGACCCCTCGAGGAGTTGTGTGAGGTACCTGTAGGATGAGACCTGAGATCCAGCCTCCCTCTCTCCCAGGTAAAGCTTTTCAAATGAGATTTCTACTACTTCAAACCTGTTTTCCCCTTTCACACACTGGTGCAGCTCCAGTTGTGTTCAAATATTAGTGAAAAAGAAATTAGTAAAGCTATCCAAGGAGGATGACTCAATTTATGTATGACAGATGAGTAGCTCATCCGGGCTTGTCCCCAGCTCCCTCACTCAGACCCTCTGACTCCTGATGCTCCCTTCTCTGCTGCTCTAACCCCATACATGGGGCCTTTGGGAAGAGCCAGGCTGCTGTAGAAAGGGCAGCTCTGTCCCCATGTTCATAAGGTGGGACGGTGTCCAGCTCTGCCAGTTAGTACTGGTACTACGCAAATGTTTTGGGATGTAAAAAGCTGAACTAGCTGTATTGTCCTAATCTGGTCTGAGAGGTGAGCCAGCATGTAAAGCTTTTCTGGGTGTTTCCGTTGGATGGGAGATTGTTGATAATTTTCTGGTGCAATCCTGTTTATTTACAAAGAATAAACAGAATCCGATTTGCTGAACCCAAGGAGGGACTGACGGCAGCAGCACGCAACGTCTTTGCCCAGAATCCCTGGCCAGCTCTTCCCGAGAGATTTCTGTGGAGAGGGAGCTCAGCTCTGTTTCCCTCCCTGACTTTGCTGTCAGCGCTCACTCAGCTTTGCTCTGGCTGCTGTCTCTCCTTACACACAGATTTCATGGACCTTTCTCCCTGTTGTGTGTGCACCTCGTGCTATCTGTATTGAGAGAGCCAGACCTCCAGTGCACCATAGGTGCATGGACTGTGTAAGCTGGGCAGACCAGAGCTTCTCTCTCCTCCATAAAAACACTGTGAACCTGAGCAACCTGGGTCAGAGCCACCACGTTATGGCCAAGCCCTCCCTTCCCAGACCCAGGTATGACAGAGGCGCCCCTGGCATGTGTACCCTGGCAACCTGCCCTTCCCAAAAGCTCATCAGAACGCTGAGTGATAAGTGTCAATTAATTGTCCAAACAAATCACTCCTTCTACTAGGTACATGTGCACCACAGCCTTCTGAGCTTGTGTGTCCATCCTACCATGCTCATGATAAGCAGACAGTATCACAAAGGGTTGAAAATGCAAGTGCTGACAGCAAGCACTGAGGCAAGGCTAAAGGCAGCAATTGCTCTGTGAGCAAAGGCGGGTGCAGAGCCAAGAGACTAAAGCGGTCAGCTTTTATTCCTTCGGCCACATATAAAGTTGTGCCTCAGCAAACACTTTCTGCAAACCGAGTCCCTGTAAGTCTTGGCCGTTCTCTGTTTGTAAATGGACTGTTATGGTGGGTAGCTGCCTCCACACATGCACTTTCAACATTATATTCCTTTAAGCCTTTATTTTTTGCGGGACAACTATGTCTTGTGTTACTATTATTAATAGTTCACACCGTTAACATTCTATTATACACCACAAAATGTAAAAATCATTCCATATTTACATTATATCATTTTTTTCTTTTTCTTCTGTCTAGCTGAAGCATTTTCTAAGATTTTAGGAGGCTGGGTTTTTTTTAGGTCAGCTTGCTGTACTAAGCCTAACACAGGTTCCAGAGCAGGGAGAGGTTTCAAGCATTGTCAGGCAGCCCTATGGCAATACTTCGGTATTGCATCACGCTGCTGTCTTTTGTGGTTCAGTGGTACTACTACCTGGTTCTTCATTGACATGGTCCTTCCACACCTGCTTTGGCAGAGGGCTATCTTCTGACCTGCTCTCTCCATATTTATGATCTGTTGTGTTATGGCTATGACCAAGTACATCTGGCTAAAGTATTTGCAGTTTCATTTAAGTATCTCAACATGAGAACTTGTAATTTCAATTTGTGTGGTATTTAGTGTATGCAGAACTAACAGGCTTCTGTGTGGATCTCCCATTTTTTAAATATTGCAGCCTTTTATGTTTGCGGTTCAGAGTAAACACTGGTCTCTGTATATCTGTCCTTTTCTCCATCTGATATTCTGAGCCTGCAAGCAGTAGTAAAGGTGGGGCTATAGACATCAAAGATACTTGTATGCCTTGAAACTAAGCACAGTGCTAAACTCCCTTTAATGCTTCTGTGGGAAAGTGTCTCCATATGTCATCCGGGGTATTTTCTTTGCTATTTAAATTATTGCTTAATAGTACACTAAGCTGGTGGAAAACTATTTGCTTTGTTGGGTTAGTTCTACTCTGGCTTAATGCAAGGCTGGGTAAGCACCGGAGCTGGTGCACGGGAGCAAGTGGAGCAGCTGGGGTGGGTGAAGGAGGGCCTGGAACATGCAGCAGGCAGTGGGGCTTCCACTGCTGGAAAGTGGCTATTCACCCAGCTGAGGGGAGAAATCCTTGGCTGTATGGGATATGTAGAGGTGGGAATGTAGCTGGACTTGCACTTCATCAATTCCACAAACTCCATGTAAGAGGAGTGGTGTCTGTGTCTGGGAAGCATTTTCAGACCTCTCTGTCATCCTGTCTCCTTAGTTTAAGTCCTAATCCTCTCAGAATGCTCCTTCCAAACTTCATGCTTTCTCTCTCTCTTCTCCTGCAGTCTTGTCCTTTCATTCTTCTTCTTTCTTCATGTGGTTCTCCCAGATCTGTAATCATTCATTTAACATGTCCTTTGGAAACTCTTCCTTATGCTCGCCTATAGATTTCCAATGGGCTTTTCAGGGTTTGACTTTGATCTCCTTCCCTGGTTTCTCTGGACTTCATCTCTGGACAACCTCCTCCAGAAACAGAAATGTAGAAGTCATTAATGTGATTCATAGACCTACTGATCATCTTCTGCCTTGTCTTCCTGCCGTTCACTTCCATTGTTGGCTTTCAAATACAAAAAGTCCATCTCTTCTTGTTAAATCTGGGCCTCCACACAGCTGGGAATGGGAAAGTTGTGAGACCAGAAGGATGGTCACTCGTTTAGTCCAGTTGTTTCTCCAGAGTTTTAAGTCAACTTCCTTTAGAACCTTGTTTTGTTAAATTTGGGGTTATTGTTCCCCCCTCATTTATATCTACAGATCAAATGTTTTGTAAGATTTTGTCCCTTTTAGACCTATTATTTTGTTTCTGCTCCAGCAAAGGGTGACATCCATTTTGCCTTTCTGGTTTTGGCAGCTTTGGAGAGGCAGCGTCCAACAGTTTCCCTCCCTTTGATGTCAGTTGGGCTACTGTGTTTTCTTGGCTGCTGCCTGGCTGCTGCCTAAGTCCTGCAAGACACCCTGAGCGAGAAATCTGTTTGAGAAGTGGGTCCTTCCAGAATAATGTGATAAGACTGACAGGACTGTCTTTCATCTCACAGTCTAGTTACCACTAGACTATTTTATCTGTGCTATTGCAGTGGACAGGAGCCCTACCCTGGTGCTAAGACTTTCCTTGAATGAAGAAAGGTTAAGTTAGTGAAAGTCTTTGTAGACAAACTATTCAGATCAACCCTAAATCTCTGTCATCCTGCAAGATGTGTTTGGTGTGCATGAAGCTGTTTGTGTGCGTGCACTTGGTACACCCCTGCCTACATGTTGCACAGCTATGCCCTTTACGCTAGCGCTCAACCCCACGTGCAATTTTTTATTCCAGTATTACAGAAGGAAAAATGAGCAGCCTTCAAATGTAATGTTTTTATGGCAATAAAGGTGATTTTTCAAATTTTAAATAGAAGGGAGGAAATATCAAAGTTTCTGCTAGTTTTTAACTGTAATATGGTATTGATATGGAGGATATCAATGATGAGGAGGATGATGATCTTTTGAGGTCTCTTCCAACCTCTAAATATTCTGCAATTCTGTGATATGTTATTAACCAGTAATGAACTCCAATCCTAAGGGATGTGTGTGCCCAGCAGTTGCAGATATTATAATTTTTTTTCCTAAACCTTCCTTTTTATTAATTGTGCATGTTTCAGTTGTGCCTTATAGAAAACCTCTTTTTTCTCCACTCCCCATTTATATTATTTTAAATCTAAAATACAAATTCTAATATAGTTTAATATAAAACATAAGAATATATTTATATTTTAATAAAAAATTATATATTGCCCAAAGACCTACACTTACTGAAAAATACTTCTGACCATACAGAACTTGAGTGCCCACTACCTACTATCCAAAGGATCTCATGATATTTGAGTCTGAAAATCTCAGGTCTCACATCTCCCTGTGAGCCAGTCTGGTGCTGCAAGATGAGAATTCTTTTGCATTTAAGAAGTTTGAAGAAGCAGTGACTTGAGCAAGCTGGCTCTGTGCATTCAGGCCTTGAAAAATGCTGGTCCACAAATACAAGCTTTTCAGAGAAATCAAGTTCTACTCACTTTGTTGAAGTGCAAGTTTCTTTAGCCAAAGGAATGAGCACGGTCAATCCTGCTGCATTTGTTTTCTGGAGTTGCAAATTCAAATACAAGGGAAAGTATCTCACTCTTCTATCGAGGGACTTCTTCTCCTGCACTGATTTGAGTGGGGCTGTACCAGTATAAGTGAGGATATCACTTGACTTGACCCTATGTTCATGCTTATATTATTGCCCCTATTCACAAAGTCGAAACTTGCTGGATTTTTTCCATTAGGTGGAGAAATTGATGATAGGAGTCAGGAATGTCTTTGGTTTATTTACAAAACATGTACTCAGAATCTTGTTTCTCTGAAAGCAGTAGAAACAAACAACACACACTTTTCTTACTCAAAGTTTCCAAGCTTGCTTCTGTAATGCAGCATGTTCCCCATAGAGCTGTGTCGCTCTGGTTTGGGGCCCTCGCAGGACTGCTTCCCTGGCTGCTGTTTCTTATGGATATTGAGACAGACACATGCACACACACACCCTCCTCCCCCTTTCCCCAGTCAACCGACCGGCTTCCTAAGCTTCACATGCCACTGTGAATTCTGGTCATGCTCAGCCTACTTCAGATCCGGTGCTGGCACGATTTGGGTGGCATCCTTGTTTGTCTCCATCTTCCAATCCCTGAAGGGGCTGCATTACTTCTTCCATTCATCCCAAAGGACAGACAACTCTATTGCCCTTAATAAGGCATGGGAACATAGATTTAAAAAGTCTACCTCTATGAAAACTCCAAACAGATACAACCCTCATGTGCACCCGTGCATGCATGCACACACACAGCATCCAAGCCTTTGGAACGGCTGAGGGATTTGCACTATAACAGAATTACAAAATTCTTGCGTAGTTGTCTAAATAATTTGCAGTTCTCAGTTCCTTTGTTGTAGGCAAGCTTTTATACCAGTTCTACAACAAGACAGCTTATATCAGACCTGTGGAGTGAACTTTTGTCAAAGGAAAATTAAATAAGTGATGGCAAAAAACCTTGACAGTTAAGTATCATTTCTGAATGCCTGCAACAAGGCAATGTTCTCACATTTCAAACAAGAGCTAATTTTTACTGTATTGAGCCAGTCACTCTTTAGCTCATCTAATCACGTTTTGCTATGAATGTACAGTGTATAATGTCAAAAAGAGATTTTTCCTCCCACAAAACACATTTCCCAAGCATTTCAAACTGAAAAGGTGGAGACTGTGGGCAGGTACAGTTACCCTGCATTGTATTTCTCTTAAAGCTCTTTTCCACTTTGAGTAATATTTATTTGTAGCAAAGAACATTGGAATAGTTTTAACTGTGAGTGAAGCTAAAAGCAATCTCCCATCAGAGCCCACTGTGCAAAAACTGGAGAGAGCTGAAGGCTGCAAAGTATTCTCACAGAGTTGTGGCTTTGCAGTGTTTCCATCTTTTCTCCCCAGGACAAGCTACTTGTAGCTTTACGTGCACAAAGGTTCACTTTTTTCTCTGATCTCTGTAATTACCTGACCTCTGTAATTTATGTATTTTCATATGGAATATTGGTCAGATGAATTCAATTTTAGGTACATATACACTATTCTAATACAATTTAAAAACTATTAGTAGGGTATGATAAGCACTACATTTATCACATTTACATCAAATAAGATAATAGCTAATAATTTATGAAATGGAATCTTTAAAGCTGATGTTGGGCCAATAAGAAAGGGATGATTTCAGTGATTCTTTGCATATGTTTATTGGATGCACACATTGCTTGTATTTGTCAATAGCATTAAAAACTATGACTAGATAGTACAAAATAAACATTTTTAAACATGAACAGACTGCATTAGTATCAGTGGAATGCATCTAGTTAACTGAAGACATTGTCCTCAGGCACTAAAGAGATCATAATTACAGTTGCAACTCCACCTTCTGGCTTATTTTGCTCTGAGGAGTCCAAGAGTTTGGATTCTTTATTTTGAATAAACGTGGATACTTCCTTCAGGGCCTGAAAAAGGAAAAATTGACAGCTACATTCCAAAGAAAGCTTAGCTGGATGGAAAATGACTGCTTGCAATACTAATGTGCTCTTTGTTTAGTGGTGCAAATCAGTATCATCTCTTGAAAAGTGTGTAACTAGGATAAACATTGGATATGAAACCAAAGAGTTCTCTTTGTTTCATGCGTTAAAGATTTCCATATGAAAACAAGCGTATATGTGTGAAATCCTTTTTTGAACAACCTTCAACAGATTTGTGGGAAAAATACAGTGCAAAGCTCTTCTAGCCAGTGGCATTTGGGCTACTTCAAAGAAACATAGTGGGAACACTAAGATAAATGAATCAGATGGAGATGAAGAGTGAAAAACTAGCTACATCCTTGACTAATTTTGTTCTGTGATATCATAGAGTCTCAAGTTTTTCCATAGTTCTCTTCTTATTTGTAAACCTAGGGTACTGCCACAGACATTCTTCTATACTAAAGACAGTATGGAAAGACAAGACATGTCTAAGGCCAGGTTGGATGGGGCTTTGGGCACCCTGGTTTAGTGGAGGGTGTCCCTGCCCATGACAGGGGGTGGGAACTAGAGTTTTTTTCCTATCCAAACCATTTTATATTTTGTCATGTTTAGTATTCCTCTTCACCATACCTACCTGTAGCAATTTATTTTCCATTTACTCTCAATGGCCTCAGAACAGCATTCACTTATGCTGTTCTTGGTCAGAAAGAGCCTAAATATGTTGCTCTCTTTTGAAACAGTATTCATACACAGATTTGCTTATAAACATCTTTTTGCATTCCTAGAAATGAATACGGACTGAGGGTCAGACATGGGATTTAATGGAAAAAGTTATAACCCTGTGTAAAGATAAGCACCAGCAGTGGAACAGTGATAAATGAAGCTGTTCAGGCTCCCTGGCATGCCGAGTCTGTAGAGTACATTTCATCGAAACAGTTTCCATATCATGTTTGGCCTCATGAATGTTCAGTGGTAGAGGCCAAATCCTGTCCTAGATCCAGTCTCTGCAATTCCCTTCAACCACGTTGCAGCTTTCATCTGTTTTCTTGCATCAGATTCTTCCATGGGAGTGCAGCTGTGCCAAGCATCTTGAAGTTGTATTACCAAGAATGTTTCAAGCACAAATCTCTTTAGCCACATCACCAAAGACAAGGGCCTTTGCCCTAAATCCAAGGGAAAAACTGGCACTTTTGCATCACTGAGCTGAGATCTTGATCTTTAAAGCTATGGCATAAACAAAGGTGTTGAACTGAAGCAGGGTTTGGACTGTGGGAGAGGAATCAGCATCAGTGGGAATCGGAAATTTCCAGGTGAAGAGAACATTCTCCAGTGTGTCCCCAGACTGGCCTGTCTGCAAGGCTTGGGAAAGGCAGCATCTTCATTTTCTCCATTATAACCCACATTCACAGCTAAAATCATCGCTGTGCCTTGGTCCGATCGCTATTTCCACCCCCCTCCTTCCCCAGGGTGTCTACCCTTCCTTCCTTCTGAGCAGAAATGAATGGGAGAGCAGGGAAGCTTTTGTTAGTCTCGGCCTAGGGCTGGCTGGGACAACCAACATGTCAAGACCTCCCTGGAGAAAGGACTGAAGGGAGAAAACACTGTGGGGAGCAAAGGCAAAACAAAACAAAACAAAAAGGCAGGATTGCAAGGGTTGAAGGTTCACAAGTTGATCAGGAAGGTATCAGGGGACTGATACTGCTTAGGACGCTGAGCAGTGGACCCCCCAAAATGCCCGCCAGGCTGCAAGTCTGTGGATCACCACTCAGCCCTTCATATTTCCCTAGCTAGCATGCCACAGCTTGACAAAAACCCCTCTCTTGTCACTGCCCCCATGCTCCTCTGCCTCATCAAGCCAGTCACATCCCCTCTGCTCTGGTCCTGCTCCCCTGGCAAAGTGTCCGGTTCAGCTTCAGGAACCTTTCCACTCCCTGCCAGCATGAGAGCAGCTTGCATCCAAAAATGACTCTGGCTGAAACTAAGAGGAGAGAAGGTGTGTTTTCACAATGCTACCATGCAATAAATCCAAGGTTTTACAAGCCAATGAAGGAACACTGCCTTGACAGTGCTGGGACATTTACAGGGGCACGGGTTGGGGTTTGGGGTGTGCAAGCATGGGGTTCCCAGCTGAAATCTCCTCTAAGAGAAGCTTCAGGCTAGAGATGGGAGTGGGTGGAGGAGGGAAGGAGAGAAGCTTCAGAGAAAAAGCAGCTGATGGCCAACAGCGAGGAAATGAAGAAGGTATTGTCTCTTTCTCTACTGAGAATGGGGCCATTTCATTGGAAGAAGAAACATATGAGAAATAACTTTAAAATACTGTCTTGAAAACAGCTAGGACTAGCAGACATCATTCAGGAGAAATCTGTCTTTAAATTCCAGGCATTGGAACTGTATTTCTATTGTGTTTGAACCAATTCAGTCAACCCTGCTTAATTTCCATTGTTGAGGGAGTCCAAAAGAAGCAGGAAAGCATGAAAAAAATAAAAGTCTACTGGAGAGATACACCAGGAAAAAGAACATTTTGTGAGGAGAAAAAAAAGTCAAGAATTGACAGGAAGAATAGAAAATGTAACTAGTGAAGTAATTTCTTGGTCATTTTCTTCTATAGAGATTTTGTATCCAGACTATTGTAATCACCCACCTGTATAGTAACTATAAAGTACACTCTGGATATAACCAGATAATCTTCTGATTTTGCTTTGCGTCACCTCTTTGGGGAACATGCCACAAGAGAAATTTATCTGACATGTTGTCATATCTCTTTGTGTTTTAAACCTGTCCAAAATGAAAAAGCAAAGGAGTTTGTTTGAGTTGCAGAAGGGGTTTTGGCTTACTCCCTGTGAAAATATGATTATAAATTCCTCCTGCGTTTACTGTTGGCATATTATAAACAATTGAGTCCACTGATTACTGGGTTATATAAGAATTCTCGTGTTACTTGAGACTTAATACATCAGGCTCTGTGTAAAAGTGACATACCTATTTTTTAACATCTAAAATCCAAACTAAAAGGAACTTTTTCTGTTCTGAGGGATTTTTATTGCTGGCTGGGAGAGGAGGAAAGCAAGCTGTGTGAGTTCTTGCCTCATACTCCCAAGCTGATTGCTTTCAGTGCAATTTTTACCCGTTTGCAGCTGGGCTGTGAGTATTCCTGCTCTGTGACAGTGATGTCCCCATCCAGATACTCAAAAATGTCAGTGTCCTTATTTAAACCTCTGGGGTTCAGCCTCTGCATTTGATTCAAGATTTTGAAAGTCCTGGCATCTATCCTGATGCTTCTTGATGAATTGTAGGGCATGAAAGAAGCTGCATTTTGACCATCCCCTTTCACCTTAGTTGTGGCATGCCACATTATCTGTCACAGATGGAAAAAAACACGTGAATGAATGTAATCCGTTTATTGGTTTATGGTCACAAAGTCCTCCAGGGAGTGTTCCAAATCCAGAATGCTGGATTTGGTATTTCAGTGAGTTAGCAGAAAGACCTATGTCTTTCCCTATTAACTATATGCACAGCGGTGCTTAAATTTTTGGGAAAGTTATCAAAGGTGCAGAGCAGTCACAAACAAAAGTATTCCTGCCAGGCATTGCTACAAATAATTGATTTTTTTTTTTAAAAAAGCTTTCTGAGTTCTTCAAAATGTAAAATGCTGAAGAGATTATTTGTATGGAGAAGACCCAATTGAAGAACTTATTTTCAGAAAAAAATACTAACCCATCCTATGGAACACACAGCTCACTGCTTTCCATCATAGACTATGGGTGTCCTGTAGCATTTATCCTATTCTGATATACTCTTACAAACTGTATATTTCTGCCTATTCCTAACATACCAGGGCAACCCTCAACATTAGGTACCTGGGTGAGAGGGAGGGTGCTGTAACTTTTTCTGCAAGTTGCTTACAGGTTAAAAGCTTTCCCTAACAAAGAAGTAACACATGGATAGTCAGAGCAAAATGGACTCATGTTGTCCTTTAAGTTTGCTTCGATTTGATCACCAAAGCAACTTTGATGTTAGTAAGAGACATAATCTGAGCAAATAGCCGTCTTCATTTTCTCAGCTTGACTTATCAATTATGGAACTGCTTTTTTTTTTTTTTTTTCTCAGATAGGGACATTTTTCTGGTCAGAAAGCTGTGGAGACCATCACAATCATTTGCTAGAGTCGCAGAGCATCCAGCAGTGTTTGGATCTCTCCAGATCTCACTGGATTCCCAAGAAACTCCAAGCACATAAGGTGTTTAGAATGGATCATATATCCCATTTGATAAAGTGTTCTAGTGAGGCATAATGTGTAACTTATTAAACTGATAGCTCGGGAATCGATTACTCATTGGAAAGAAGCTCATACACCAAAGTAAGGACATACTGAAGAAGAACGCTATTAAATGGATATCTACAGGCAGGCTGTGTGGTCCACAATGTTAAAAGAAGAAGCAGGAAATCCCGTGTTCCACCTTTGATTTCACTATCAGCTATTTAACAGCATTGTTTATTAATGTAATCATTATTTGTACAACAATGTCACTTAGAAGTTTTAAATACGGGACCCCAGCTGTGTCATTTCATCTCCAGGGTTCAGTTTCCCTATCTCATAGCAATATTTTTGACCAGTGTTGTTAGAAAGACTTAGCAATGTTTGCTGAGCACTTTGAAGAAATGCAGCAATGTATTAAGGTATAAGGAGGGCTGTTACTTAGAAAAGTCGTCATTATTTTTCAAAAGCAAACAATTTTGGCAAGATGATAAAAGGAAAAAAGAAAGAGGGAGGGTAGGACTGAAGACGGCATGTTCATTTTCTTCTCTCTAAACAGTAAACTCTTTAAGGAGCTCTGTATTCTTTTATCCACGTTGTTCTATCATCCAGCCTCTTGCACTCAAGAGCAGTCACTTTGTATCTGTATTTACACTTCTCAAGCCATACTCCATGCTCGTGCTTTTCAGCACTTTATACATTTATTTAAGGATCAACTTGGAGCACTTATTCCTCCTATTAGGAAAACACATCACATCCACACATCACAGCCTGCGACTGCAAACTGTTATAAATCATAAGATACCACTGACTTTCATCTTCTCAAAGATGCAATGATCTTTTCAGGGGGTTTGCTTTCATTTGGGTGGTTTTGCTACTTCTTCCTTGGGGTTGAAGTAAGTACTCTTTCATTTCTTTTCTAAGCCAATAGATTTCTGGGTTTTTTTTCCCCTCTCCTGACAGTGCACAACAGAGTGATTGTTAGTTGTTGGTGTATGGAAGTCAATCCTGCATCCTTGGGTAATCAAAAGCTATACCACAGACAAGTCCTTTACCAAAAGGCAATGGTCATATCTAGCCCATTAATCTAATCTTGTGCTCAAATTATTGCGTTATGTCTATCAGTGATATACTTACTGTACGTTTTCTTTGTCTAAGTACCAGTTTGGGGATGAAAAACAAGGAAGTACAACGAAAGCCATGACATTTGTGTGCTATGAAGGGTAGGATGAGACGCTGATCTCGTTTTCCATGGTTTTGTGCTGAATTCAAGTAGTATGAATTAGGTAAATGTTGAGTGAAAGAAAGAAGGAATCCAAGCTGACAAAAATAGCTGTAGCACAAAAGAGACAATGTCAGGAATGGAAGAAGGATGTCTAGAGGAAAGGACAGTAGGAAAGTGCCAGCCAGAAGAGGGATAAAATTTGGAGGACGTGACTGTGCAGGTGCAGTCAGGACTATTGAAAAGGAACAAAACCAAAGAAGACGTTACTCATTTTGAGTCCTGCTGGTAATTCTGTAGCATACTTAAACTTCATCCACAAGTTGCTTCTTGTCGGCTCATTAAGTCAATCCATTTGCTTTTTTAATCACCTGATTGTGATGATAACCATGTAAATGTTTTGTGGCAACATTATGTGACATCTACTTACTATCATTTATAATACAATCTAGCTCTGAAGAAAAGGTGATTAATGAGACTCCACAGCTCTTTTGAAATGTCTTTTGCTGTGATTATGAAAAATAGTATTGTAGTTTTTAAAGAGATGCTAATTCCTTATGAACTTTAAACAAATAAGCAACACAGAATCTGCTCTGGACAGTTCAGATAAATTTATCTCGTGCAAATCAGTGGCTGAGGTGTGACACAACTAGTTACGTGGTATTTTGTCTAATTCCTACGTATTTTCTCTTTAAAGTCACCATTGAGTCTGCTGCTTGATTTTAGCTACCCAATTTTTAAAAATCATGTTAGTTAAAACACATCAGATATGTTCTGTGAAGCTGGTCACAAGGTACTACCTTGACTGTGCATAAAAAACATGCTGGAGTAAGCTGTTTGTCGTCTTTCTGCCTAACAATGAAAGGTCCAACTCTTTATATTTAGCAAGCCAATCTATCTGGAATAGGAATTCAGATATATTCAGGATATAAATTCAGATATAAATTCAGGATTTTAAAAGCCACTCTCTGAGAAGATTAATTTCCTAATCTATAAAGGGGAAATGGGCTCTTTTTGGATTAGAAAACATTATCTTTGGGGTTTGCATGATTATGTCTCCACTGCGTGAACCCAGTATTCACACAGGATTGTGTAATGGTAAAAGTATTTGGCTGGAACAGCCAGCTTTATGATTGACTGATGATATTCTGCTGAAGAAGATCTAAGTGAAGATAACATTTTCAAAAGAAAAATATTGCTGGCACTTGACTACCTGTTCTGTACAGCATTTATTCGCACTTGTCAACTAACAAAAATAAAACCTTTACTGCTGCCAATTTGTGACCTTCTTTGCTGTAAAATATTCTGTTACTAAATCAGCACTTTTCTGCTGTCTGTGTTTGTCTTCAACCTTTTTGTGAAACAGTATCTACCTCCTTAGAGCCATTTACTGCTGTCACTGTGTACGCAATGAGAGTTCTGTGCAAAGATCAAGGGGACCTTAGGTGTAGTTACATCCAGGTGATAGTGATGCAGGGTTTACTCTAGGGTTGCTCATTTATTAGGATACATTTTGTGTGTTCTTACTGGAGGACAACTCAGCGGTATTGGAACCTGAACTCATTGTTCTCAGCATTTAAATGCTTTTTACGCTGAGTAGTTAGGATGAGCTGAGTAAATGTTTTGAGGTTTTTTAAGGTAATGAGTTAAAGACACGTGAAACTACAGTTATGTTTTACCAGCTTAATGCAGCACTAAACCGTAATGCCTGATTTATCCTGATGCAATAATGAGAAGATGCTAACATTTCTCAGCATAATCTGCAATGAATAGGAAGCGGTTATGCCTATGGCTATATTGTGTTAGGGTCTGATTATATCAGAGCTCATAAATTACAGAGTCAGAAGGGACCACTGTGATTATCTGGCTTGGCCTCTCTTATAATACAAGCCATGGGACTTCCCTGAATTAATTCCTGCTTGAACTGGAGCACAAAGTTTAGAGAAACAGCCAATCTCAATTAAAATATTTCCAGTGATGGTGAGCCCACAACAACCCTTAGTGAATTGTTTCAAGGAACAACTATTCTTGTCCTTACATTTTTGTGCCTTATTTTTGTTTTGAATTTGCCTTGATTCAGCTTCCAGCAATTAAATCTTATTATGCCTTTGTCTGCTAGACTAACTCTCATTTATCAAAATCATATCCCTGCCATAGATACTTACGGCCTGTGATCATCTCTTCTCTTAGCCTTTTCTTTCTTAAAACAACAGATTAAACTCTTTGACTCTTCTGCTATAAAACATGTTTTCCAATTCTGTAATGAGTCCCATGGCTCTTCTCCATAGTCTATGTAAGATATTATTATGTAAGATTAAATATGAGGAAGTGACTGTAGCCCATCACAAGTCCTACCAATGTTGTATGTAGTCATTGCATCATCTTTCTCACTCTTTGTACATTCTCCTGCATCCCTTGGATCCCTTTTGTTTGCAGTGCCCATTGAGAGGCTACACTCAGCAGTGTACAGTCAGATTCACTAACTCTAGTGCTTAGTGAATCAAAAGGGTTGACCTTTGGGTGCTCCACTCCAGAGCAAATCAACTGGTGAATGGAAGAGACAAGAGAAAGTGGTGGCTCCACCCACAGCAGAACTTACTCCCCACCTTAACAGCAGAGCAGATGCCCTCTAGCATCCACTCCCTGATCATCAATGTTCCCAGGAGACTTTAAGCATGAGAACTGGGGAGGCAAAGAGGTGCCCAGAGGTGGATTTCTCCAAATTTCATCTACATGAAGGCAAAAGCCTGGGATCATTCATTTTTTAAGCAAGGGTAGAGAGAGAGAGAGTGAAGACAATTCAATAGCCTGGCAGTGTTCCTTCAACTGTCTTCTCTGACCAAGCACCTCCTCAAAGTTGCTTTAAGCTTCATTTTGGAGAATGAGTAAACATCCTGACATCCTCACATCACTTCGGACAATGGCATCAGCAATTTGTGACTTGCACAGGCTCCTGTCTAAACCAGCCATTCACCCCCAGGAGATTAGTGAAGCTTGTGCTAAGCCTTTGCTGGGCATAGTCACTGCTGTTGTAAGAAACGCTTAGATTAAAGCTGATGAGGTACCACTGCTGATACTGGCATTGTGTATGCTGTGGTAGCAGAGATGGGCCTTCAGTACATAGGGATTGACATCAGCCAACAGTACAAAGTTAGGATGGACATGTTTTATACAGTAAATTACTCTGTGACAATGTCCCCATAGAGGTTGTATTTATATTAATGTCCCGCTTACTGCTTTTATTTGAGATACCAAAATTAAGTGCACATACCAAGGCCAATTTATGTGCTTAACATTCTGTTACACACCCTTGATGTCTTAAAGTCATTAGCATCATACATATTTTAACACATCTCTCTCCTTTCTTAACCGTGTGTGGGTTCTAAGGTATTTTCCTCAGGGCTTGGAAAGGTATTGCCCCACATCACACTGTGCTATAGCACAGGGTCTTGGACATACCCCGTAGGAGTTTAATGAGTATTTGTCTTCTGATAGTGCCAAAAGGCTCTCTTGTGCTCAGTCCTTCCGGTGGTGGTAGTTTCTCAATGTAGTGCTGATCACATCTCAGCAGAGGCAGATTTTACCATTCTTCATAGCAATGCCCATGTCCCTGTGTTGTAATAATGTCTCAGAGAAACACATGCTTGCCTGTTGCTCTATTATATTAAAGAGAATTTACTTCTTCAATGCCCTGGACTTTTCAAGATCACAGTTTGTGTCAAGTAGATCCTTGGTTACAACAAGGTCTCCTGTTCAGAAGGCTGTTAGGTCTTGATGGTAGTGTGTTCTTATCTTTTCATACACACCATTCTTCCATCCTCTCACCACCACTAGTGACAGTGATACCGGAGCTATGGATGCAGAAAGATGCACATTATATTGTGTGTGGCCTCAAGATGCTGCTTGGGCTTAGTAAATGTATTTCTTTATTCAGGAATGGCTGACTATATATTTTCTTTGCTTTTTGCAGGTGTACAGTATCATACTGAGTTCAGGTGATTGCAACTGCCCAAGTTAACACTCCAGGGTTAAGTTAACGTCTCAGTTGGGAAATGGTCTCAATTTACCACATGCATCACAAAACCAAAGCAAGATGGGCTTTTATGATCAACTGTGAAGTGCTTTAACTTCACATTTGCAGGAGATGTATGAAGAGTTACTATGTAAGTAACTTCCAGCTCAAAATTTTAACTTCTTGGGGTGCATTTTCTCAAAAGATCCCTTGCTACTATGCTCCAAGGCCTGCTAGGGATGCTGCAGCTTTTCATACTCTTTTGCTGTTTGGACCACATTTCTCCATGTCTCACATCTGCTCACCGGGTTCCTGCATATCCTTGATATAGTTTGGCCTGTTTGCTGTGCCTCTGGCTTTCCAGATACAGAATTCTTTTCCAAAACAGTTCTGTTTTATTCTTGAGAGTTTCTATTTTCAGTCATCCAGCTGCCCTTACACACACTATCTTCAATGCCCAATTCATCTTGATAACTCCAGCATTTTGAGATGCAAGCAAAGTTTTTCCCTCATGTCTGGCTATCCTATCAGAAAGATAGACACGAGCACTTGTAAATCTTTGTCTTGCAAAGTATGTTTTCAGATATTTTCCAAATCTTTGCCTTGAAACCAGCTGCATAAGAATAAAAAAGAAAAAAAAAAGCCCCATCAAAAAACCCTCCAAAAACCACCCCAGAAACTATCCACTTCACACATACACTGAGCAGAGATTCACTTTTTTTTTCTTTTTTTCCTGTCCCTGGTTAAACATGGTGTATATAGTTAACTTTTCTCTCTGTCAGAATCCTTCTTGCTTATTTTCTTGTTTTCATGCTGCAGGACTGCTCCTGCTAGAAATTATCTCTATATATACATACGTAGTCTAGTTTTGCACTGTCAGAAGCTTTTGTTTAAATTTGTGCATGACTTTCTGCCCTTAAATTTACAGATGCAACTATACCATGAGACAGACTTCCCAATGAATGTTTTTTATCCTCTCAGTAAGAGTAACCTTGACATAGGAGATGTGCATATTTCTCTCTTCAGTGTTCAATTCTGTTTCAATGGCATCATATTTTATGCTTGCTTTTCTGTCAAAGTCAGTACGCTTAAAGTTGTGAGATGTGCTCCCTGAAAGGTGTGATGGCAGCATCATGCTGAATTCATCTTCTTCCTATAGCATCTCCTCAGTAGCTGCACCAAGGGTTTCCCATACATTGAAGAGCTTGGAAGAAATATCAATAGACATTTCTCATAATTGAGGAGGAGGAAGGAGAGAAAATAATATGGAAAAGCACAAACATAAGTAATAAAAATGTCTGTAAATAAAACCATGAGACTATAAAATGAGTATGGCATGGAAAAAAAGCACAGAGCAGTCAGCCTTCCTTCTCTTCTTTGCATCTCCTCCTTCTGCCCACCACCACTCCCTGGGAGCCAGATACTCGTTAGCATTGTCTCCACGGTGAGCCCAGCAGTGATCCCTCAGCTCGCAGTGAGCCATGTCAGCAGGCTGGCATGGCACAGATCACTGCTGTGCAAATGAGCTAGACAGGGCCTGACAGCAGGATGGCGTAAGGCAGAACTCGTTCGTTCAGGCACATTTCTGCTGCTTATCAACCCACGCCGGTTCAGGCAGGAGTTTCTTCATCAGCAGTGTAGACATGTCCTAGGCTCCTGGACATTATTTAACGCATGAGACTAAACAATGCTTTTGTGGGGCCTTCTGAGAATTCCGGCTGCAGACATATTGTGTGCACCCGCTTTTTCACACATATTATGCAGGAGGAAGCTGCTACTAAGCAGGTTTTAAACCAAAGCAATATCAAGCTTTCAGTGAAACCCACTGAACGAGGGTCTGTCCTGTGGCATAATTGGCATATGAGCGAACCAGCCTGGAAACTGCTTTCCATAAGAGAAATTAGGTGACTGTGAAAAAGGATGTGACATCACTTTATGTAAATAATTAGATGTTTAGAAGGTGACTGGGTTTTAATTCTGAAAGGATACAAACATTTAATTGATGGTTTAGTACAGTTGTTACTGAAGACTGGCCATAGTTGGCCCTAAGACAAGCACTGCGTCTCGGAGTTGGTCTATCCTACTTCCTACTTGTAATTTACTTGTAAGACAGAAAAGACTCTGATGTTCCTGAGGCACAAGTACGTGCACATCTTTCAATATTCCTTGCTGATGAGCATTGACAGCTGCCCTGGTTGGCATGATGTGGTGAAGTTACCCCTAAACTGGAGGCCTTGGAAACATTTTGGAGATTCTGAAGTTAAGAAAGGAACATATCTGCATAGGAAATGCATCTTAAGTTGGTCTCCCACTACTTATCACTTTCCTCTTCAGCTCCATTTTACCTGGATTTCCACCAGAAATAAACTTATGCCCTCTGTGCAAAGAGACCTAGCTTGTGTTCTGACCAGGTCCCCAGTTTTGTTCTCAGGAATCAAAACCCTGGGGCACACCAAATACACACCTACTGGGATGTCTAAATGCAGTCTGAAGAGCTGAATAGTTCTTTTTTCCTTGTAAAGATTTCCCAGTGAAGCCAAGGAGTAAGGTAGAATGGTATTAGGTTTAGGGGAGGGCCTGAGAACAGCTTGAGGGCTGAAGGTGGCATGTATGTATTGGATCACACAGTTTTGCTGGGTGGAGGAGGCACTGAACAGCAAAAGCACAGGGCAACAGATAGGTCCAATAACCTTTAGTCAAGATCCTGCTTTTAAGTGCGTCAGTGATCAACAAGGGAAAGTCTCATGGGAGAGGGTGTTGGCAAGGGGAACGCTGCAGAGGCTGACAGCCACAGTTCTGAAGGGCTCTTGGCAAAGTACAACTTTGAAACACTTCCTCTGTCTCTTCACTGAGTAGCTGGTGCAAGCCATGTGCTGAGCCTTTTGCACACTGGTGACATAGACTAAGGGTCCTCTGGAAGTGCCTTTCCTGTCCGTGTGATGCAGATTGGAGATGTAGCTGCAGTGGCAAGAGTGTTCTGCTGACCTTCTGTATGTTTGGTAGACTGCAAAAAACTGTTCGAGCACAAAGGCTAGAAGTCACATCGCTCTATTTTCCTTAGCTAGGTGTGCAAGAGATTACCTGAAAAAATGTTGTAAAGTATTTTTTCCCAAGTCCTGACAAAGTCAGAGTCTCTGAGGAGCGTGTGACCCTTTCTGTTCCACTTAGCCAGCCCTCAGAGGGACTGGTAGCATTGTACCAGTTACACCTTGGTCATTAGTCACATAAAAATCCATAGTTGTGGTTGCCCCTCCTTGCATTGCTTTGAGGAACCTGACTTCTGACAAGAAACTTCTCTTACCTTTAGTTTTTAGTTTATTCTCTGACTTGCCTCAGGGCAAGCACAAAACCCTAAACCCAAAGTGTGACAAAAGCATGCTGTAAATACTGTCCTCTGAAAAGTCAAGTGAGCTTTCTTCTAAGATAGGTAAGGATCCTGGTCGGGGCCAGTTGCTTATCAAGCTGCTACCAAAACCCTTCTTTTCAAAACAAAGACACTTCTTGCTGCTTTCAGGAATAAACACTAAAAAAATCTTCTCTTCTGAGAAAACCAGGAGAGTTTTTCCAAACCAGAGGAGCAAACCTGTTCCCCACAACGCTCACTCAGACACTTTCAGTCTGACACCTTATCACTCATAACCTGAACCTTCCTTTTGAAAAGCCATCTGAGGGTGGATCAATTAGTGAAGGAGGAAACACAGGAGAAGGAGGTTCTGTGTGTATGTGCAAAAGTGACGTAGAGGAAAGTGG
Organism: Heliornis fulica; assembly: GCA_013399135.1. NCBI lineage: Eukaryota > Metazoa > Chordata > Aves > Gruiformes > Heliornithidae > Heliornis > Heliornis fulica. The sequence continues at coordinate 49,523 of VXBZ01004176.1, read as the reverse complement.
GGTACATGTCCTGAAGAGAGACTGAACACATATTTCAGTAGGATGTTGTATTACAATTCCCACATACACTGGGTCTGGCATAGAGCCTGTAAGCAGGCTTGGACCAGATTTGTGGAGCCTGCATGTACAAACACATATTGGGGAAATCTTCACCTATCCACATATTTATTTTAGTTCTGAAGTGCTGGTGCAGCGTGTGTGCAGGAGAGAATGGGAGCACACGTGAGTGGAAGGAGAGCCGCAGTTTCTGTGGCTATGCCAGCAGAGCATTTGTAGTGTGGGAAGAAGCTAGCATGGAAGACCTCTACAGTGATGAAAGTATGATGAAACATCTGGGGTAAAAGATGAATGCAAAGAGAGTGGAGCACAGGAAGGAGAAAGAGCAATAGGAAGGTCCAGGGAGACAGAGAGAGAGAGGCAAAAGTCAGAGGAGTAGAGAAGGGGAAACCAACTGTCACACATTGTAAGTTAAATAACTTAAAAGAGGAAACAGATAAAAAAGTTAAAAGGGAAGAAATAGCGTGAAGACACTGCAGAAATGCAAAGAACATGGAGACAATTTTTAGAATTGCTTTTGGTAAGTCAGACTTTTCTGTTTGGGGGTTATTGCTCCTCTGGTGTAAAATGTGCTGCAGAGCCAGGAAAGTACTTATGTGGTCCCTGTTGCTTGCTACCTCTCTCATGAGTTTGTCTTTTTCTTTTTTAATTTGATCAAAATTTTTCCATATTGCCTTGACAAGCCCCCTCAAAAAACAGCTTTTTGAAACTGTGCCTATGCATCACCATTACTGGCTTCTGTGCAAACTGTCCCATTTACTCACCAAAAAGGACTCCTGTCTGTTAGAAGTTTCACAAATTTTGCCATGTCAAAGGAAATTCTCTGTTCTTCCTCATGCAGTCAAAGCTCATCGCACACATTGCAGTGAAAATGTTAAGAACATTTTGTCTCCTGGGCTTGCTGGAGACTTTTGCACACAGTGCAAGGATATAAACAAGTACAGGTGGGATTTAAACATACAGCAAGCGGTGAAGGGGAGCACCAGTCAGAAAAGGGGAGTAGAGAGCCAGGGAGAAGGATGCAGAGGTGAGTAAAACAAACCAAGAGCAGTCAGAAGGGAGGCCACAAAAAGAAACCAAAGTAAAAAGGAACAAAAGATAATCAGAATCCAGACTAATAAGGACTTGCTAGGTAGAGGAAATGAAGGGATGTACAAACCGACAACAGTGTTGAATGCAATTTAGGAGGAGAAAATTAGTAGGGAAATGGAACAAGAAATCTAGAATGGTGGGAAGGAACTAAGGGAAACTGTAGGGAAAGGTAGAGAAAAGTAGAAAAAATAAAAGAAGTAGAAGAAAAGCAGAATAATAAGTAAGTATTTTAAAGAGGAAAATTTGACTGAAGTCATGTCCGTTTATTTACAGATATTGTTAGGAAAGAGGTGCATTGTATTTTTATGTAAAACCTGGGAGGTTGGAACAAATGTTTAGACTGGCACTCCTGCTGGAAGACAGATTTTTGTTTTCCTTAGGCCTTTTATTAACACATAGCTAATTACATTGCTGCATTAGTGATCATGTTATGCAGAGTATATTGACATTGGGAGAGGGTGGACAGGAGGCACAAAAGGTTCAGTGATGTGCATATAAACATTTCTAGCTACACCCTCACAGGAAAAAGTTCCATCTCTCTCCACGCAGAAAACAAGCCAAGACCTTCGAGCACACAGGCAATAGAGAGGTCTGAGGTGTAAGATTTTTAATCCTGCAACAAGATAGAAAGGGATGTTAGAGGAATCGGAAACTGGGCTTAGTTTCTCAAACCCAACTTCTATGTATACTCCCCCCTGTTTATTTTGCTGCAGTGGTTCAGATCTTTGGGATTTTCTTAGATTAATTTCTAATCAGAACCATGTCTAGTTATTCTATATACTTTTGACCCCAGTTTTGCAGCATTATCTGCATTAGCAAGTGCTTAATCTTGCACATACAGCCTCTAACTTTGCTCTGGGTCTAAGTGCTCACCACTGACAGTAAGGGCTCCTAAATATTTTAATTCACAGAATAAATCATTCTTTTGGTGCAAAACCCTACTTTGTATTGGTTAAACATGAGCAGCTGGATGGGCTTTTTTATGCCTTTTTGTAAGGACAAACACAACTGCCCTTTTGTTTTACATTTTCTTGTGCTTAGATTGTACCCTCATTTCTTGTATTTCCTATTTACAGTATTTAATGTAGCTAGTTTAAAATGCTTATAAGAACGAGGCAGGGAACAGTTTAACCTCTGACAAGGGGCAGCATTTTTAAATTCAACTGTAAGCACTTAGTTAAGAAAAATCTGTTTCCACTTTACTGATGGGATCCCTTTAAACAAAATGCAGGTTAACTCCATACAGCAAAGCCATGATTTCGGCCTTGCCAGAAAAGACCAAATCCTGCAGATCCTTATTCACATGAGCAGTCCTTCAAATCGTGAGTCTTTTTCAAACAGAAAGAAACACTCGTGCGATTTTAGGATTTGCAGAATTTGGCCTCCAGCTAAGCACTTGGCAAAACCTGTGCCTCCACAATACTTGCAGTCCCAAGTAAAAACTCCTAAGTGGTTTTTGATTCCTTTTCAGTATTAAGTACCTTCAGGGGAAAAAAAAAATAAATTAAAGACTGCCAGGTGATGAACTTCCCCGGGATTCAGAAAGTTTGGTAAAATGATAACAAAACAAGTCCCTAAAAGTCAAGCCATGGAATTTAGAGAAACAAAATTTTACAATGGTGTAACCTAGGGACTAATTACTTCATCTTACTTCCTCGATGGATTTACATGAAAATAAACAAGAAAAAGAATTTGGCTTGGAAAAGCTGATTGAAAACTGAAGGATAATCTAGTCATTTTTAATGGGCCAAATTCTGCAGTCTTACTAGAGCAAAATCCCTGATGTTGTCATTTGACATTGAAGGAGTGTTGCCTGACTCAGGGCTATAGCTCTGTAACAGGAGACACACAACTACTAAAGTCATTCTTTTTATTCCCTTCCAGAAATATTTTGAAATGAAGCAAAGGTTTTCCTTCCCATTCTTCAAAGCAGAGAGGGGCTCTTCTTTCTCTTCCTATTTGGTAAGACGTGCTCCACCACTGTCTCTTCTTGCCTGGTGCAACGAGGATGTCTCCTCCTGCTTCAGCCTCCTTTGTTCAGCAGATATTTGAGGGCAATATGTGTGCTAACCTCTCTAGCGATCCTCCTGTGGCCAGTGATGTCACTTCATATGGCTTCATTACATCGCAAGCCAGCACAGAATTGAACCGTATTCAGTAATCCTACTGGGAAGGAAAAGATAAAAATCCACAGGGCAGGCAAGGTTCACAGTGGAAAAAAATAAAACAGAGCTACTGTAGGTTCACAGCAGAAATACAACTGTTCACAACTCCAAGTCATCTCTGTCTCATTATCCAAAAGGATTTGGCAAATGCCCAAAAGGAATGATACGGTTGTCTACTTTTGTGGGAAGAAACAAACTGGATAAAGTCAATTTCTTTCAGTGACAGACATCTGTGATTTTTTACTGGGTTCACCAATGAAACTAGCTCTAAAATGCTGGGGGTAGCAATATAGTCCTGAAGAATGTGAAGTACTATTTTATTCTGAATATGATTGCACTGTCTTCTAAAATCAGGTTACTGTTTTTGCATGAGCTGAATTTAAGACTCCTCTAAAATGACCCCAAAATAGTTGCTCCATTTTTCATAAAGCCGTAATTTTGCATTCTGCCACCTCCAGAGCTCTCCTGCTCCCACACTGCTCCCCCCCATTGAATCTATCCCAGATGGATCACCAACTACAGGTTTTATCTGTGACCTATGTTTGTTCCACCTCTGAAGAGGAGAGGAAACCTTCAGTTGGCTATTTGTATTTTCAGTTATTTGGTTCTTAACATATTTCAGGCTCCTTCAAAGTAAGTCTCAGTTGCCTAGATGGAGTGCAGAGCAGAAGGCAGGTGAGACGGTTTGTGATAAATGAAATTTATCTCATGAATATCAGCACCTCATTTGTGTATGTGTGTGTTTTCTCCGTTGCTGAGTTAATTATTCTTGGTAATAATACTGAGTCAGACACCCGAATGTATCATTGCAGACAAACCCATGTTATTTATGCATTTTCGCTAAGCTAATCCTTGCCGCAGGCAAGATTTTAACCTTGTACGGGGTTGCAATCTGCTCATGTGTGTAGCTGCTCGTCCCAAGGAACAGACTGCGAACAAACGCAGACTCGTAGTCCCGGTTCATGCCTTTCTCTCCCTCTCCTGTGGTGAGGAATTGGAGTCAGAGCAGCAACCCTTTAAAAACCTCCTAAGATTCTCTGATAAAGATGAAGTTGTATGTGAAAATCATTCAAGATCTTTCTTAAAGTGACTGTAATGTCTTTATTAGGGACAGGGAGAAAGAAAAATACCAGCTCTTGTTCTCGACGGAGATAATCCCAGCCGTCACTCAGCTGCCCAGGAGAGCCGACCCTTGTTTGCTCCGGTGCCTAATTCCAACTGAGCAGACCGCATCTTGTCTCCACTGGCATTTCCATTTAAAGGACCTTACCACCCAAACCCTGGTAGCTCTTCTTTATTAGTTTTTATTTTCCTTTCCATGCAGCCTGGTGATGCGGCATGACCCGTCGATGCACCTCTGCAGGCAGGCAGGTCCAGCTGCCTGCCTCTGGAACCCATCGCTGCCGCAGTGCTGCGTGACGGCTGCTTAGAGCAGAGGTACGGGCAATAGAGTCGTTACGCTAAAGCACACACTCTTACTCAACAGAGCTGTTCCCTGCATACCCTGGAATTAGAGCCGCTTACTTTTGTGACCAAAAGCCTGTTTTTGCTATTGTTAGCACTGCGGAGCCGTGGAGCTCTGGAAGGGTGAGCTGGATCCGATTCTGTTTTGCACATCATCAACAAAATTGTCAACTAATTTCCTATTGCAGAATCTTTATTACCAGCAATGACCTATGAGGCAGAATGAATATTTTTTATTTTCAAATCTCAGGTGGAAGCTGCATGCCGGCAGCTGGAAAAAACAGACTTTTGACCTGTAAACTCAGCAAATATGATTTGCAAGTCATCAAAAATGAAAAATAAGTATCTTAATATTGTCCCTGTTAAAGAATAACCAAATTACAAACAAATAATAAAGTTTGTTTATTTTTTCTTTTAAATATTTTTTCTTTTTTTTTGGTCTGCTATTCTTTTAGGCTCAGTCAAGTCCCTTTGTTTCAAACTCATGTTGAAGCACATAGTTTTGTTAATCCTGAGACTGGTATCCTACAGTCATCAAAAATAATGACACAGGTTTAGAAACCTTAAGTTCAAGAAAAAATAAAGTGGAATTTTTAAACTTCTAACCTTTTATCAAATTTGTGTTTGTATTTCTAGATATTACAAATGTGAGGGGTAAAAACACACTTAAAGAAAAAGAAGCTTAAAACGGTCATGGGTTCATTTGTGTCCAAGAATGGCAGTTATAAAGGAATAAGCAAATATTGAACCTTAAGATAAAATCTTGAGACTTTTCAAAACTGAACACCACCATCCCCCCAGACCAAAAGCAATTCTTATTCTGGAGTTCAGACTGTAAATCTCTACCAAGAAGACAGAGCAAAAATACAGCAAATCAGTGTCATTCCTTATGAAAAAAAACCCACAACCCAACAAAGAAATAACTTTAAATTCTCCTGAAAGTAAAGCCATGTACAACTCAGCAGTGGGTAGAAAGAAAAAAAAAACCTGCAGCTCTCAAAGTCTTGCAAGTGCAAATTAAAGTATACATCTAGCCGCTCCCAGAGTGCTGCTCCTAACATTTTGTCTCCCACCCTCTTTGCCCAGTGAATACCCTTTTTGAGGTGAAGACACTTAAAACCTGATCATCTCTTCTGGTTTGTCGAGGTCAACAGGAGTTTTAAATGTGAAAGGACTGCAGCACTTAGTCCTTGTCTAGTTAGCTATTAGAGCAAGACCTGCTGACCCCCCTTACCCTGTGCTGATATTTTAGGGAGTCCACAAACTTGTTTAAATTATTTGGAAAATAAAACCATAAAGAAGAAAAGCATGCAGCTGGAAACATCAGTCCTTGTGGAGAGTGGAATAAATCTAACTATGCTGGGAAGGTTTTCAACTATACTGTCCAAAAACCCCCGTTTTTACTCTACAGTACCAAACCCATCCCAGGCAAGGGTTCAGTGCCAGGAGATGTGGGGCCATTAGGATTTGGGAGGAGGAATAAACAGGAGTTAAATTAAATTTCTATTAGACTTTCATTGTAGCTCTGATTTGACCAAAACAACTGCCACTTGATATGATGAGCAGCCTACATGTGGAGAACCTAGTGCAACTTCAACAAGCACGAGAAAAGTGGAGATTGTATGAATGACCCCTCTACCTTGACAAAAGCCCCACTGGCCAGAAGTCATTGGTGCAATGGGGAGGAGGTGTTCACTCAAAGAAAATCTGAGAAATGTATATACATAGATCTATAGGGGATAAGGTTTTCCTTGCTATCCCACTTCTCCAAGGTGTAAAATATATTTTGAAGAACTAGTTATCCTATTGTTCAAAATGAGGTACTTTTGCTGATACAGAAGCTCATGGCACACTATTTTATCAAAGGTTTGGCTGAAATCCAAATAAATTGTTCTGTGTGAACTTCTGTATTTTTATCAGCTTTGCAAAACTCTAAGAAGATAAAGTCAAGATAGAAGACTAATCAAACAGAGGGAGCTTTTCTTGACATCCCTGAAGGCAGTGAACTAACACAAAGTTAGTAAAAATAACACAGGTAGAAGTGGTTTGCATGAAATTATTGTTAACAGCACTCAAAACACAAAGCAAAACTTCTCTGTGATTTGAAGTGCCTGTTACACCCCTGAGAATGATTTTATTCCTTTACCATCTCATTTTTTGCTCCACTTACTTTTAGCTGGGGCCAAAATGTAGGGAATGGCTGACTTTCTTGTGTGACGAGTGGAACCTCAAGCCGAATCAGTCATAACCGTTTTTGACAGCTCTTCCCTTGAGTTCATCCAGCCCAGATCTTCTCACTCACAAGAACCTGAGAACTAGGAAAACTCTTAGATCGCTGGGTGTTCTTCAAGGCTGAACTCCTGAAAATCATTGCAGGGAAAACAAAATTAACATACCACACCCGTCTTATTTCAGAATACACAACTTTCCTGAAAAGGAGAACGGGAAAAGGTGACGATGTAGCCCACATATTGAAAACCTTTGGATTTGTGATGCCTGTGCTACGTACTGTACCTTTAACTTGATAAGAAATTATTTGTCTCCTCAGACAGTGGCCATTTTGTTTGCGATTGCTTCCAACTGAGAGAGTTGCACTCTGTTTCCTCCAGGAACTGAATTACTTTTATTTAGTGGTTTTTGTTTTGAAATGAAAAGGAACTTAAAAGACTGAGAGAAAAGTGAAATGGTTCTGTGGACATACACAGAAACATACATATATACATAAACCCAAATATATTTTTACACACACATGTATAAATAAAGTAAATAAACATAATCTATAACTTGAGATAGATTTATTATTTTGTACTTGCCTCCATTTCCATACGCATTTTGTTGGAGAGTAAATACGCAGCCCTGCACCAAGAGATGTTGCAGAGCAGCCATGCTGTGTCCGCAGCCCCCTTCTCCAGAAGCAGTCAAACTCACAGATGTTCCAGTCTGGATCCCTTATAACCAGTATAGGTGTTATCATCGGCTTGCAATTCATCAACCTACGTACTCTTTGCTTTAATCGAACATCCAGCTATAGACTTGGCTAACAAAATTACTCAAATTTTGATTAAAAAAAAATACAGGCTTCAACAGCCAGTGCAAACCTACATTTTCTGGGACAACTTCCGACTGCCTCAAGTGCAATAAGGGAACCTCCAAAACTCCTTTCCTCAATATCCCTATCGAGTGAGCCCATTTTGTCCTTTGGAATAAGGCACTGAATGGTATTTTCTACCTTGTTTGGTATTTAGAGTTGGAATTTATTGCCAGGCTTCCTGGCAGCAAGCTGTGCAGGTTGCAGGCGGAGGCTGATGGAGGTGAGTGAATTAATGTGGTGGCTGTTAGGAATGTCGTCCAGCTGCCAGGGAGAATTATGTTTGTTTGCCTTTGGCACAAGTGTGAAAGGAACAGCCGTAGATTTCAGAAGTGTGAGTCTACATTTTTATATCTCACACTAATGAATACATTTTTTTGTATCCTATGCATTTGGGGAAATAGAATTTATTTGTAGGTTTTATTTACCACTTGTGTGGTACAGAGGGAATGTTTCCTCAGAGACTGAAGTTGTACTTTAGAAAAGAAAAAGGAAAAAGAAAAAAAAAGGAAAAAAAGAGACTTGAGTAATCCAGCACAGTGTCAGGAAAAGTTACCCTAATTTCACTGTTTTTGCAACTATATCTAAAGTCAGATCAAAGGATGGTGAATTTCAGCAAGGTTGGAAAAGTTCATGTAACTTTTTTGGGGGTGGGGGGAGGAGTGGGGGAAGTGTGAAATGTCACTAAGAGACATAATTTTTATTTGTTTTCTGCTGGTATTTAATTCCTTCCAGTAAGATCTTTCCTTTACCTATAACCTGTCAGTTATCTCCACACCAGCCTCCTGTGCTATCAAGGGAGATGATAATGCTATTTGTAATGCGCTCTGATGTGAAAAGTGCTACAGAAGTTTGAATTGTTATTGCCGATAGGACCAGAAATTTCCCCAACTACATCTGTCAATAGCTGACACTAAAACAACAAGGTACAAAGTGCATTTGAAGACTGTCAGACATCATTGCTTTTTTGTTTTCTCTAGCAAACTATTCCTTAGATAGCTGACTTGACCTAGCCTTGTTTAAAAAGATCAAGGGCTCAGTGGCTCAGAAAGAAAAAAAAAATAAGATGGAAAAGAATAATATTAGTTATTCTATACTCTGTAAAGCCTAATGGTCTCTTGTACCATTATAGTTTGTAAATAAAACTGTCATTTATATATTTTCTGTTAGTCTTAATAGTATAGAAATTAAAATGCTCTCTGGTTTTGGCTCAGTAAGGAACCAAAAATAAAAATTTGCAATTTTTAAAAAAGAATTTCCAATAATTATTTGAAAAAAAGTCACATTATAGGACAGATTTTTTAAAAAAAGAAAATAATGTTTACTTATACTTATCTTCTTAGTTTCTGTGTGCAGACATGTAACTTAAACATGCGACCAGGAAAATTGCAAATGAAAATGAGCATTGCAATTTAATTCTAATAATTCTAAATTTATTGATTATATGTTCATTGATTTCTGTTAAGTCTGAAATATACTATGGCATAATTCAATGATGATCTGAGGACAAGCAAGTATATTAAACACTAATGAGAAAATAATTTGTTGAATTAATATTCCTCAAACACTTGTTTCATTCAAACAATTTAAAAGTGCTTGCAATCCCAATAAAAGCCAGTCTTTCTTTCCAAAGAAAGAAAGGTGTATTAAGTGGCAGGACCAGGAGAAGAAAGACAAACAGACCTGAGTCTGTAAGCAGGACTTTCTGCTAGGATGAAGATGTGAGGCATCACTTTGGAGATGGGTGGGTAAAGAGGAGCGGGCAAGAACAAAGAAGATGGAAGAAAAGAAGGTAAACATGGGGGCAGCTAAAGGAAACAAATAATAATACTAAAACCCAATAGAAAATAGGTAGTGGAGGGTGAAGAATATGACAGAGAAGAACTAAAAATAAGGGTCAGTGGGACAGAGAAAAACCATGAAGAGCCACAGGGAGAAGAACTGTATATAATAAGGGAAGGGTGAGAAAAAAAATGAAGAGAGGAGAATAAACCTTCCCAAATGAGTGCTGTACTGAAGGGAGAATTGTAAGTCCCTCTTAGAGCAATCCCTACTTCCCAATTACCCACTTGCAGCCCCTCTGAGGCACCTGCAGACATAGTTGTGCAGCCTTGATGCCAAGGTGACTGCTGGATGCTGGGGTCCAGTGTCAGAGACATCAGGAAAAGACGGCAGAAGGAGTCCCGTGGCAGCGAAACCTCATCTCACCTCTCTCTGGGCCCAGTGCTCCTGCCAACAGACCCAGCTGCAGCCAGCTGCTGATGCAGTCACTTGACTTGGCACTTGTGCTGCAAGCGGGGCGAGCGGTGGAGGAGCCCCAGGGGTGTCCCGGGCTGCCAGACCTCTGCAGCTCCCCATCTCCTTCGTACATGGGTGCCTGAGGAGGTGCGGGCAGGAGGACAGCTGGGCAACAGAGCAGTGGGAGAGATAATGAAAAGCAAAACCTATTGTAAAATGGCTCACGGAAAGAGGGTGAAAGGGGGAAGGGAGTAAAAAGAAGAAGTGGATATTGGTCATGGCCTCTTGACAGGAAGAAATGGCTCTTACTAACATACACAAGCGACCCCTATGCCACCTGTATGTAGGAGAGGAGCAGCAGGCAGTGAGTCGCTCGCATGAGCTGAGTGATGTACATGAAAGCACAAGAGTGACACACACTGCTGTCTCAAACCCAAGCACGCTTAAACGCGGAAATACTTCTGCTAGGGCAATTAAATGGAGTGTGTAAGTATCAGTTCCTTTCTGCTCAGCTTTGTCCTTCTCCAGAAGGCAAGCCTAGATTTATCTTCTTTATTTATTTTGCCAACATGGCTGTATTCGTCAGCGGAATAATTAGTTGAGTCAGTAGAGCCCTGGGAACAGGCTTCCAGCTGACGTGTGCTCCCTCTCCTGGTTGGCATTTGCCTCTACACACCAAGAGAAAGAAATTTTGTTCCTCTGGCTTTTTAGAAGGAAGGCCTTTAAAACATTCTGCTTATTTAATTTCTATATGGCTGAGACCCCTGAAGCTCGTATCAGCCATGGTGGAACAACAGCACATGAAGATTGATGTCTTCTGTCTTTCAGATGAGAGGTATTGCAGTCCACAAACTCCATTCACAAATTCATTTGCTACAACGGGATTTCTATCATTTTACTGACGTCAGCATGCATTTCTCTCACCATTTTCTTCACTGTGAGGATAGGATGCTCATGCTCCCTCCCACAGCCATTCCCAGTTGAGCTCTAGAACACAGGGCATCCAAAGCTTGATTTTGGGAAGATCTGACTGATGATCAGCTAGGTGTTATTGTGGTTAGTCTTGCCGGTCTGCTTTGTCTGAATGCACAGGCAGTGGGGACATGCAATGTTAAAACATCTCCTTGGGGAGACAGCTCAATCTGAGAATTTCTGTGAAAAGAATGAATTTTTCACTTTGGATGTGGGCTGGTACACATAACCACGTGAACATGTACCCACACTTGGTAACACAGCGGATCAGCACAGAGATGAAAATGCAGCATTCAGAGCTGGGCTGGGTGGCCTCTGGTGTGGCCACCAGTCACAGGAGTGCCAGGTAGTCAGTGGCCTGCCTCCCAGTTTCAGTTAATGGACTCGACAGCAATTGACTCCTGAATTCAAATGCTGTCTCTAATACTGAGTCCTGATCTAAATCTAGTTATGATCCTCCTGATTTGCTTCCACATCTACAAAGTGGGAATTACCTGTACTTGTAATACTTATCAGGCACGCTGAAGCAGATCTTCAGCACTTACACTTCATCTCATCTGTTAAGCTGCCTCTGCCTTACTAGGTCATGCGTCTTTGGTGCTACCACACAAATGTTAAACTTGCCATCATCTGATCTTTGGAAAGGGCAGCTCTGATTCCCTGCCTTCCTTTTGGAAAATTAGCCCTTGAAGTATTGTTTTAATAAAAAAGAACAGAAGAAAAGTGCACTCGGCGGCCAAATCTTATGTCGAGATCGAGGACAGATTGCTGGAGAGTGTTTTACATTCAGACTGAAATTATTACTTTGGCCCTTAGGCAAAATGTACCAGAAACTTGTCTTGGGTCATGCTAGCAACGAATGATGAAGAAAGAAAACACTTCTTTTTCTTTTTTTTTTTTTTTTTTTTTAATATAGTCTGTGAGGTTTTTTTCGAGCATGGAGACTAAATTTAGACAATTGGCTTGGAAATGAATAGAGAAAATTCAAATAAGCAGTATCAGTCAGTTGCTGTTTCCTCTTTTAGAAAGTTTTCTTTACTGTTTATAACTGTTTCCCATCATTATCACAGTTCAATTCCTGCAGACAGTAAAACAGTTGAACAAAATAGGCATCCACTAGTATTTCCAGGACATTTTCATTCCACAGGCAAAACTATATTCCATTTGTCCATAAGAATTTCACTCCAGGATGTTGATATTTTTTGAGCTTTTCTTGCACAAAAGAAATATTCAAATATATATTAAATTATATTAAATTATCAGCTAAAGCTTATATCTAACCTGGAAAAACAATTTTTTTTTGTAGTATAATGCACAGAGAGATATAACTTGTATGAGAATTGTTTTACTATCATTATCTACAGTTTTGTAGAAAAAGCAGCACAATGTTATGATGTCATTTTTAGGACACAAAATTCTCAAAGTATGCTTTAAAAATTTGCTGATCTTTCTATTGCAGTGACGCAGATATGGCTCAGATGGATTGGTATCTCTAAATGATTTATCAACACTGTGTTGTTTTGAAGGAGCAAAGCCATTAATGTTAACTTCCATTTGAGAGGAAATAAAGCAGAGCTGACGAGGTTCGTACTTGTTCAGGATTTATTTTCTAACCAAGCATCTTTCACCAAACAGAAAATTTGCTCCCTTGGACACTCCCTTGAAAACCAGAGAAAGGCTGACACTTTAGGAGACATACATCTTGGACCAACATTTTGCAGCTGTAGCACACAAACAACTCCAGTTACAGGAATTCCTGTGGCACTTTGGAAAACCTGAGATATAAAACCATCACCCCCAGTCCTTTTGCTTACATCATTGGTCCCCAAACCCTGCTTCATGACTACCTATGGAGTAGACTGTAGTGGCTTGGGGAATATCACTAGGGATAGGTTTACCACGTCCTGCTGGGTAGCAGAGTATGGCACCGTGGCCCATCACCTGCCTCATAATGAAATGCACCACACAGGTCCCTGGCATAAAGCCTATCTCATGCTTGCTCCAGAAAAAGCTCAGTAAATGGTGCTGCCTGTCCTGCTGAAGGAGGACTGGAGCTGTCCATGTCAGTGTCAGATTGGAAATTCAAAATGAGGAGGAAGGGCTTCGCTTGCCTCTGGACACTAAACAATACAGCAGTGAGAAAATTCACCTTGTGCAAAGCACATGCAGGTTGAAATCACTGCTCTGATTTGAAGCAGTGTCTGAAATGGGTATTAACCATGACAGGTAACTTAGACCAAATGGTCAGTCTGTCTGTCAGTCTGGCTTTCAAACATTCTGAAAAGTCTTCATTTCACTCTGCATCAGAATGAAACCAAATGCCAAAACCTCAGAAATTTTCATGAAACAGAATCCCCGTTTCCTGGCCAGCCCTATTATTGAACCTTAATATGATACAACATGTGTCCATATGTGCACACATGGTCCACAGCCCTTACACATGTGTAAATCCTACTGAAGTCATGTATAAGGGATCAGGCTCTAAGGCTGCTATAGAAAAAGTTCATGTTTCACTGACTTTTTGGTATTCTTTGAAGATGTTACATTAAGAGTGAATATAGAGAAGTACATGTTATATGCGAGATTTTCAGAGAACATTTAACTTCCACACCAGAAGGTCACATCTAAGGCAATAAGCTCTTGGAACAAGTTCAAAGTTGTCACACTTGATAAAAATAGCTTAAAGGGCACATAACTGTGCTAGAATATGGGAAAACAGTGGAACATGAGAGGAGAATGATTGAAGGCCCCATTACTAATTATGCACATACTTAGCTGCTATTGAAAGCGAGGTTTCCAAGCATATACATGGCACTTAAGTTAAATAGAAGTGCAAGCAATTAAAGGAATATAAATGCTTTGCATCACTGTATCTAAGGAAATAACATTCCACAAACATAATTCTCTAGAATAATGGAAAATCTTTTATCGACAAAATAATAGGGGATAAATTAACTTTGTTTCTCATTTCAAAACAGTGCTTGTACATTTACATTCTTGCATTAGTCATTAATCTTTTTTTTTAATCCTTCCTTGAAAACCCAAACCTGTATATTTACTTCATTAGTGTAGGAAACTGCCTTCACTTTTTTGTGTTTCTTTGGAAACTGTTGCAATTATTTTGTAAGGAAAAATAATAGTTTCTTCTGAAATCCAGAAAGAGGGGCAGATTCACAAAACAGGGACTTGAACTTCAGGAAAACTTAAATTATACTGGAAGTCCTGATGGGCTGTTACAACACAATATGTGGTGCATTATAAACAAAAGTTTACATGTAACTGTGTCTTGAAATACACATTTTATCAGCTTGGTTGCCATTAGCCCTTAGGATTGTGTTGGATGTACAGGATATCTGTTAAGGCACAGTCAAACCTCCTGGGGATGCTTCAGCCATACGTTTAAGTGAGCATAAAATAAGGTTGTGGATCTACTTCTCTGAAGACATTCAAAAGTTGCTTGGACATGTTCCTGTGTGATCTAATCTAGGTGATCCTGCTCAGGTAGGAGTGTTGGACTACATGATGTTTTCAAGGTCCCTTCCAGTAACTAATGTCTGTGATTCTGTGTGATTCTGTGATCCTGTAGCCTTTCTACAAGCTGGTTCACTCTTACAAAGGTCCTACTAAAGGGGAGATTGTTTCATAACTCTCAGGACACTCAGTAAGTCATGGGTCATACCTGTCCTACATGGAGAGCAAAACCATACACCATCCTGATTAATGTTTTATCAAACTGCAACATCACCTTAATTTTGTGTCTGCAAAGAACATGCCATACATATTCTGCTTTGCTATTAACGGAGACATTTGCTATGTTTTGCACATAGCTTTTAATGATCAAGTACAGTGCAATCTTTGTGCCAAAACATACATTTAAAAAAATTTTTTGATGGTTTATGTCACACAGTACTTTTGACTCAGCTCTGCCCAGAATTGCTACATGCGGGACTCAGTCATGTCCTGATTCTATTTATCTTAGCAAGGCTCTTAATGGTGAGAAAATGAAACTGTGATCTTCCTCACTTGGAAACAAATTATTTATTCTTCCACACTCTTCTTCGCAGAGAAACTGCTTCAGCACCAGGATTTTTTTTTTCCAGTTTTCCTCTCACGGAAGACCTACATAAATTGTTCTGTAATTTATTGTACTGCATGAGGCTGCAGAAAATATATTTTGTGAGAGCGACCATAGCAATGAAGTACTTCAGAAGTGAAATTATCCCTTCAAGCAGAGAGAGATAGGTCCACAAGCAGAGGTATCTCATGCCTCCTATCATACAAGCAGCTAACAGGAAGATTTTACCTTTGGTGGTTAAGAAGCAAACAATAGAAAAAGTGTCTGGAAGTCACTCTAACTGGTGGTAGAGAATAACCAAGATCCAGGAGGTGCAGGGGACTCTCCATATCAGGCTTTAAAAATGTATAACAAGGGAAACAGTTATGTCATATCACAGCAGAGAAGCAACAATGTAATTTATGCTGCTCAGTTTAAAGGCATCACATTTTTGTACGATAACAAAAAAGCAGAGAGTCTGAGTCATTAGAAAAATACTTGCACAGCTGGTAAATTGTATTTTCTATGGACCTTATACATGTGATTCTAAGCGCTAAGTATACACATTATTAGGGTCAATCCAAATCCAGGCTGTTGAAAAATCCAAAGTGTTGGAGGATTTAGGATCTTCCTGTGGATTTTGTTGTAGCCTCCACAATCTATGCTTTCATTAAAATAATATATGTTCTAACCTTCTAGGTCTTGAAGGGAGCCTTTGCAATGTTAACCGGAGCACTGCCTCACAGACTGGACAGGTGACAGATTGAAACAATACTACCAGGATGTGTAGAATAATAACAATATTTATTCTACTCTTTTGTCTTCTTAGAAGGGATTGACCACTGACTCAGAAGCCAAGAACTAGTGTGGGATGGCCTTGGCTTCTCACTTGGGTGGAGATGGGAATGTTTTAGTGGTTTTAATGCTAACCTTCTATGGCAGAGCACAAAGGTGGCGTGTCCCTGGAAAGCAAGACAATCAGGGATTGTACTACTCTTTTCTTCCCTCTTTGTAAAGTGAAACAGTCCATCAAAGGTTTGCTTAGCTGGGAAAAATGACACATCTGCTGTCCATTTTTTTTTTTGCCTCGTTGTCTGGAAAGGAGTGCTTCATTTCTTGTTGCATATGGACAAAGACAGACTTACTGGAGGTGCACCCAGCTCCCTGAAGCTTCTCGGATGTTTTGGTTTAAACTCCTGCTCTTCTCAGACTTGGGTTCACCTACTTTCCCAGTAATATTTACACATCACATTTCTTTTGGCTGTATTTCTCTGCAGACACTATATCCCTCTCTTTATCTAATTCGGAGAACTGCAGCAAACAGGAAGGCCTTTAGCCTGTTGCCAGTTCATATAGTCTACTGTTGGGAAGCCCTTGAGCTGGAAGAAATTAGAAGCCATATAATTCTTCATGAGCCAATGCCCATTGCTTTTAACTCAAGCAGTTTTAAAGGCCATCCAAGTAATGCAAACTACATTTGTATGTTGTTTCCAATCCAGTCCAGTGGATTGGAAGTCGCCACCAAGTTTGTTTGCATTACAGCAGAGCTAAAAGCTGCAGTGAGGAATCAAAATAATATTTTGTACAAGCCCAGAATATAAAGATGATCCTTGTCAGAAAAATATATGACATAAAGGTGTCATCTGTCTTTATGCTTTCCCCATATGTAACAGTTAGTGTGGTTTGTACATCAGCTTTGCCACAGGAAAAAATATTGCACCTAATTACATCCTAAGGTAACAGATAACATGGAGATTTGATTGATGGCTGGAGAGCCCAAGGATATAACTGCATGACAGTGATCCACCAGACAGGGAGGGTATCAGTTCCCTTGCTCCTAGCTGTTGTCATTTTGGTAGACATCCTGGTGACATTGAGTTTTAAGATAGGAGATGACAAAGTGTAGTGAGGGTCTTTGTGAATGTTTAAAACATGTTGTCTCCATGTGTGAAAGACTATTTAGGTGATAATATACGCAGGGTGAAAAACTTAGTGTTGGGATGGTGACTTGCGTTGTTGCCAGAGTGATGTGGATCCACTGCAAGAGTAAAGGAGGGAGAGGAAAGGTTATGTGTTTGAAAGAAATGTGAAGCGCACTGTAAATTAAATCCTTCATCTTCATCTCGGTTATCATCCACCTTTATCTGTGGTGATAAACTCAGCTTCATGGAGGGCTGCAAAGGGGATGCTGACACTTTCTAGAGAAGAGAAATTGTGTAGATTTGCCGTTGTCAAGTGCTTTAGAAAAAGATGCTGTGGTACCTCAGACATGAGATGATGAGCACCCGAACTCTACCTTTGCTAACTAATAGAAGCTGCTCCATTTTCAGAAATCTTCTATTAGTAAAATTTATGTTACCTTGATAATTATTTTGTCCAGCTTCCTTAAAACAAGTATTCATTCTTTCCCAGTATCAAATTGGTATTTCAGAAAGAAGCAAATACAGTGTCCCTTGCAATACAATTATTTCTCCCTTTTCACACAGATTTGTTTCTTGTTGTAAGAAAAACCTGTGTGAAACATGAGAGAAAGCAGAGGTACAAGAGAAAATACCCTAAATGACTTAGTTTTCCATGTATTTTTTTGGCCAAAATTTAAATCAGCAGTTGTGTTTTGTTGGGAAGAGAACATCTTCTCAGTACACTCAGTCTAATAAAGTTCTTTGCAATATGTCATACAGCATTATAATAATCTGCTCCTTAAATCATACTCTAAATGTCTGGATTCTTTATAAAAGTCTCTCAAATTCTTGCTACCATTAATAATCTGGTGTAACTCATCGCTCTTCCCATTCTTCTAGGTTTTAGGTCTTATGGAGAAACTAATAGGTGTATATCATGTAATTGAAATGGCATCAAGAAAATGGACCTGAACTAAAACTCAAAAAAGAAAAAAAAGTGTAAATTTGGTGGTATAATTATCTTTGGACTAATGAATTATATTTATCTGTACATAAAGAACTGTACTGTGGTTGGATGACATAAAAAGCATAACAAGAAGTATAATGAGAAGTTCTTGTGCATGTTAGATACAGCACACTGGAAATCAATACTAATTGCTAATGAGTAGGTTATGTAAAAGTGTTGACTGAAAAAAAAGTAAGCCCTTGGAATAAAACGCAAGATATGCGATGCTGCCTACTCAGTGAACTTAAGGGTGAAAAGAGAAGTTTCTGCTTTTTCCAATTTGTGTTCCATACCTGGATTAATGTTGTTAGGAATACTGAATCTAAAATGTGGGTAGAAAATTACATGAATGAAAAGAAAAAACCCAGGAAAGCAGGTAACTGACAATGGCTGTCCAGACAGGAAGAAGCACTTGCTGAAAAGCAAGAACAAACCCACAGTATCTCTCAAAACATTTAATCAAAACCAAAACACCTCAAGACTGTGACCTGATGAAGAGATGGTGTACCTGTCTCCTAATCACTTTTCCCAGGTCTCTTCTACAACCTCTGTGTTGTATTTACCATCTCTGTCTTCTCCTCAGTTTAAAACTCAGTTGAATCTTTAAGCCTCTAGCTTTGAGCATTGTTGCAATCTCCTTTCTGGTGTCAGGGAATGGTCACTTGTGGCCTATCTTTTCATGCTGTCCCTTCCTCCAAACCTCCTGCTGTGTGCAGATATTTTTCTCGGTCTCTACATCTTGTTTTTCAGGGCAGAGGGAATGCTGAGCAGTCGTCCCCTTTGAAGTGAGATCCTTACGGATATTTTATATCCATTATTTTTGAGGTGTTGTGAAACGACTACTTAATAACAAAATACATCAGAAAATCATTTAATACTAACCTTTGTAAATTTTTTGAGAGAAAAAGGTAAGCACACCTAAGGCCTATAAATTATATCTAGTATGAATAGTTAAAAAATTGCCAAAAGTTCCAGAAATTACAAAAAGCCTCCCTCATAAAAGATCCAAGTACCTTGGCTCTGTGCTCTACATGCTTTAGTCCCATTTCTCTTTCATAGTCTGATTTCATTTTATATAGTCCATTTTCAGTGTTAGGATCTGTGTTTACTTATCTATAAAGTCCAAGGAATGCAGGAGATCACTGCTAAAATAATGAAGATTTTATTCACACAGATCTGTGGGTACTAAGGGTGACTTTTTAGAGCTGACACACATTTTCTTGGCTTTGCAGTTCTTATGGCTGTTCAACAAGATTGATATTCATGCCCTACAGTATGCAAATCAAATAAAATTTTCATTTTTATTAAGAAGAAACTTTAGAATAGACTTCAGCTCCTGGTTGCAGGACAAGCCAAAGAAAGGGCATCATGGAGTGTTACAGCATCACCGAGAAACATATTTTGCCAACAAATAATGTAGCAAACTGAATTTTAGCATAATTCAATCAAAAAAATTCCCAGGCTTTTCCATTTCTATCTTCATCCTCTAAAGAACCAACCAATGAGAGAAAGAGGCTTTCAGTTACTTTTTTCTTTGGATAACATAATATTTTAAAAATCAGGAAAAATGATAATAATGGTGGTATTTATAAATATTTATTTGAAATATATTTATATTCTATTTATGTATTTCTTACTTACTGCATATATAAGCAAAAATACATATCCAATTATATATCTGTGGGTTTTTTGTAAATATAAATACATATCAGAGAAAACAGATAATTTAATTCTTCAAAAGCATAACTATTTTAAAAGAATGTATGCTAGAAGTTGTCATTAGAAATACATATGTTTTGCATGAACAGTACAGCAACAGTCAAGCAAAAACTTGTGCAAAACTTTTAGCACATAAATTTCCTCATGCCTGGAGGCAGTAAAAAATTACATATTCCTTTACATATACATTTTTAAATTGTCAAACATGCATTTCATACACCGAAAACAGAAATAATATCTTCTGGGCTGACTTTTTTTGATGTATTTCATATTTAGGTGTAGAAGGCAAAGACACCTCTTTCTATCCAAAGGATACATAAACTCTTTAAGCATACAGGAACAGGTGAAATATCTTCATTCATACAGCAGTTTGCACAGGTAGAGACCCCCAGATGGGTCTTGAATAGCTCCAGAGAAGGAGACTCCACAATCCCCCCGGGCAGCCTGTCCCCGTGCTCCATCACCCTCACTGTGGCCTTCTTTTGCACATTGTTTCAGAACCTCCTGTGGTCCAACTTGTGACCATTGCCCCTTGTCCTGTCTCCACAGGACACTGAGAAGAGGTTGGCCATCTCCCTTTTTCTCCAACACTTCAGATATTTATAAACATTGATGAGATCCCCTCTCAGTCTTCTCAAGGCTGAACAGCCCCAGCTCACTCAGCCTTTCCTCATAGGGGAGATGCTCCAGGCCCTTAATCATCTTTGTGGCCTCCGCTGGACTCTCCAGGAGATCCCTGTCTGTTTTGTACGGGGGAGCCCAGAACTGGACACAGGACTCCAGGTGAGGCCTGACCAGGGCAGAGTAGATCACCTCCTTTGACCTGCTGGCTATGCTCCTTTTAATGCATTCCAGGGCACACTGCTGGCTCATCGCCAACAAGTCATGGTGGCTGTTAGTCCATTGCACATCCTTCTGAAGAGAGGGTTCATCAGAGATTTGCCCCGTTTGCTCAGAGCAAACACTGACAGAGGAAACACTCAGGGAAGCCATCAAGGCCTCTCTGCCTGGTTAGCATCCAAATCTGCCAAAAGGTGCCTTGCTCTCCAGTGCCCAAGCAGCCTGTCCCCAAGCTTCTAAAAGTAGTTACGTTTACCAGGTTCAGTGTTGCGAGAAGACATTTCCTAAAAATCCAGATGAGGCAGCAGTTAGCTGGGGTTATATATCAAAAGTTACTTGCTTGCAAAACTTTGTGACCTCCATTAATTAAATTAAAGCTTCCATTTCACATAGTGTGTCCATAACTCTCTCAACAGATTCTTGCTCATAACCTTAGTTACAAATGCTAAATTTCCTTTTCTTTCTTTTGAACACTGAGTTTCTATCTTTAAGTTGCTACAATTCAGTCTATTTTCCTTTACACTTGAAAAAAAAGTGTATTCAAGGATACAGATGAAGTTTATTTCCCCCAAATTTAGGTACTAGAAGAACAAGCAAAATTTACAATAGAAGGCCATTTGCAACTTTAAACCTAGAGTATTCCTAACATTCAGATTACAATGAAAGCCTATTTGCAAATTTTATGTGTGTTTCTACTTTCTAAATTTCAAATCTGTGTGTATTCTTGTGAACTTTAAAATAACCCCATAACAAAAGTGGCATTGCCATTTTTGTTTCCTTCTTTCTGATGGCTACATATGATTTAATAATTAGATAATATCACTAACAATGTAATTCTAATACTGAAACAGTCTGACTCATATTGCTTGCTTTTGTTGATGTAGTTTTTAGATGTTTGAAAAATATTAGAAGATGCATAATTTTAGTCAGTTTAGTCATCCCATTAGTTCCCCATTAAAACAGAGGGGAAAATCTCAATGTATTTCTAATATGTTTGTATATGCTATAGTGTATATATTGCATATATGCAGCTATATGCATATATGTAATATATCTAAGAAACAATATAATTTGCTACAAATAATAATTTGTAGTAAAACCAGGAAAAGGAATCACTAAGAAACCTTACAAATTAACCAGTCCAAGTTTTAGCACACAGAACAGGAAATGAGAAAGAATGCCAAGACATTCTTAGTCCCTTCACAGATATTTCTAAAATATCTCCATTAATTTTTGCTTATTTAGGATCATCAACTCTTTCATGCTGTCGGTCTCATACTGTCTACAAGGCACCTCAGTAAGCAATAAAGATTCACAAACTAGCAAAGTCTTCTCCCTGTACTTGGAGGCATTGGAGTAGCAGAGAGCAGACAAGGACAGCAGTTTGCCCAGTAAGTTAACCCAGTTAAAGTATCCATATTAGCTAACAGACACTACAAAGGAGAAACTTAGAGAACTGGAAACCTTCCAGTGAAATATGGAGTTCCTCACAGGTTGTCTCAAAGGCTTCTTGTCAGTAATGTCAGATTCTCCCAAGTCCTGGGCCAGATTACCTTCAAAGCCCTCTGCTCATGCACAGCTGCCCAGGCTGCCAGGTGCACAGAAAGGAGGAGACATAAGTTTTGATGTTAGAAGTGCAACAGCTGTTAAACACCATCATCAGTATAGGGGTCTTTCCAAAATGGTGCTCAAAAGAAATGGTTGATTTAAGTTAATGAACAAAATTTACAGAAATGAACTCTATGTGGCTATAGAGTTGTGGGTTTGGGGTTTTTTTAGTAGATTTACATTTCAAATATCCTTATTTTTCCCCTTCACTGGAGCCTCATGGAGTGGGTTATTAACTTAATCATCTTCTACTGTTCCTTGAGTGTCCTCATTTTTATGTACTCTATTTTTCCCTTCCATTTTGTTCTGGCAAATTACCCACAGCAGCAATAACACTGAAGCTAGAAACACACTGAGAGTCTCTTTTATCAAGATGCAGTCCTATGCAGGTAGATACATTTCTTAAAGACTTCCTTGGAGTCCTGTCCCCTTTTCATGTCTGGCCAAATGTTGCACAACTTTGTGTACAGGTTTTCCAGTTTCTGGTTTGAACTCCATCTATTTTTGCTAGTTTTAAGGGATTCAAAATGACTCAAGGTATATAAACAAACAAGATGTGCATACCACTAGATGTGCACTTTTTGGTTCTGTTCTGCATATTTCACTGAATTGCTGAAATATTTAATAATTTAATATTAATAAGGACTACCTTAGCCAGCTGATGTTTCCAGCAGACATGCTTTTGCTGCTAAGAGTTGTGGAGCACTGGAACAGGTTGCCCAGAGAGGTGGTGGATGCACCATCCCTGAAGACGTTCAAGGCCAGGTTGGATGAGGCCCTGAGCAACCTGATCTAGTTGGGGGTGTCCCTGCTTCTTGCAGGGGGCTTGGACTAGAAGACCTATGGGAGTCCCTTCCAACTCTAACCATTCTATGATTCTATGATTTAGTATGCCCAAGTTCATTACTACACACCACCTGCCTGTTACCTGCAATTTCCTCATTCACTCTGCTCTCATCCCTTTGTATGTTGGGGACCTCTTGTAACCCTCTCAGCTACTTTCTACTTTTGTTTCACACTACCCATTTCCTTTCTGTCAACAAGTGATTCCTGCATGAACTCTTCCTCTCTTTTTTTTTTTTTTTTTTTCTTCTGTAGGAAATAAATTATTCAGGGCGTCAACATACTTGAACTAGAACTGAGATGGAGGTGGTTATAATGAAATGCTAATAACTGCCAGGAAAATTACAGAGTTGTTCTGAGCTGCTGGGTCTGCCAAGCAGCTGCCAGGAGCACTACATGTCTCCCCTTCTCTTCCGACTGTTTGCTGATTTTCACCAAAAAAGAATGCTGTACTTCAATTCCAAACTTTCAGAAAACATTCCAGTGTTGATTGGATGTGTCATTCAAAAGTAATCACACAATGGACATAGAAACAGAGGATTGTATTTCTGTTGAAACAAGGGCTTTTGATGCATGCTTAGGGTGTGCTTCAGCATTACGCTTATCTGTTGGCACATCACTCTGTTGTGTCAATGCAACTCTTTGGGGAGATGCCTATAAATGAGATTGCTTCCATTAACACAGATTATTTCACTGAGCTGGCTTGCAGTGCAGACTCCCAAAACGTTTTACCAGTAAAATTCACCACTCCCACAACTCTAGCAGAAGCATAGAAATGTGTAGCAGTTGAGTAACCTCTTCTAGAACATCAGTACTGGAGAAATTATGTCAGATGCACATTCTTGATTAAAGACCACTAGCGTTAAAATGTTTCTGTCCCTTACCTGCCTGCTACCACCTCTTAGGCACAGGTTAACATGACTTGGCTGCCAAAGAATGAACAAATACTATGGCTGATTATGAACTGCAGGCGTAATGACCTTCATCATAAGAGGAAATGCTGTCCGAGCTCCTTCACCTGTTTGCAAGGTGAATACTGTCTCACTGGCAGTGATTCATGAGTGAAGATGGCACAGCAAGTGAGGTGATGGTGCATACAAAACCAGGGTAGATTCATTATTAACTCAGCTTGTGTATACCAGAGACGGTGTAGACAGCTAACTCATCAGGAGCTCAAGCCTTCAGACCTTGCCCAGCTCAACCAGATTTCAACATAGAGCAGGTAGGCTCCCACGGGAGAGCTCAGTGTTTGGGCCTTGCTTCACACAGACCTACCCCATGTGCCACATTGCTTTCCTGTGTGTTTTCAGCCATGTAAGTATGTTGAAGTCTAAACACACAGGATTTCAAATTTTCCAGCAGGAATATAAAACTCAAAGTTTTTCTTTAAAACTCAAATCAGAGGCCTTCGTAAAGGGTTATTCATTATCTACATCAAAGCTGTGCCCGCAGGCGCTGCCTACTGCACTTCACCCTGTAAAAAATGAGCCCATGCTCCTTTCCAGATCAGCCACATGCCAAGCCACGAGGAGTGGCTCTTCCCAATATGGGCCCAAGGCATTTGCTTGCTGCCCGGAGTGACCCCACAAGGTCCTGGGTTTGTAGCGTAGGACTTTTCTTTTTGATCAATACATTGAGAGAGCTCTGGAGACTCATTAAGTTGAAGGTGTTCCTGCTTGTGAAAAATTTGGAACATAGTAGAACTTCACTCAGAAGCAAAACCAGAAAGCACGCATCTTTATTAAACACATTCCACACCACGCTTGCCATCACCGGGATTTGTCCCGGGAAGTCACTCATCAATATCACGTGCAGCAAATCCTCGGGCCAGAATTGGCCGAGGCCACACACCCGCCACTGAGGCAGTTCAGGGATTCTCCTCACGCACGGAGGAGCCTTCCCTCAGGCTTCTCTGCACCGGCAACATCCACCTCTGTGGCTGCGGAACCACCGCCACCGCCACCGCCACCGCCGCCGCCCCGTGAGGAAACCGCACGCACATATACCCCCCCCAACATCGGAATCTCCCGCCTGCCGATCTCCCGCTCCCGGGGACACAAGGCGGCTGCGCCTCCGGCTCCTCCCGCCCCCTTCCACCCCTCCAGCAGCGAGCCCCACCCCTTGCCCGAAGCGACGCCCGGTCACCTCGTTCCGCCCGTCAGCTCCTG
>VXBZ01004176.1:0-24230 GCA_013399135.1 Heliornis fulica | reverse complement strand
GTGCTGGGGCGGGGGGGCCGGAGCGGGAGGAGCAGCCTGCGAGGGGCTCCTGCGGCTCGGCCCGCCCGTTGAGGGTGGGCGGGGGGCACGGAGCCTCGGAGGTCTTTGGAGGGGCAGGTAAAGGTGTGGTGAAAGGGTGTGGTGCTGAGGGAGGGGAGTGCGAGGGGTGTCCTCAAGGNAGGTGGGAGAGGAGTGGTGGGAGGCGTTAACGTGGCTTCAGCTTGGGGTAGGGGTGGCACGAAGCCGGTGTTTTCGTCGTGTACACGACACTCAAGCTGTAAGGACGGTGAGGGGTATCTCGGGTGATGCTTTGGCGAGGGCCCCTGTCAGAAGTGGCAGGGTGTCTGTCGTTTGAGTTTTGTATGAAACAGTAGTAGACTGGTTGTCCTTCTGCTTCTCTTTTTTTGCTTGTTTGGGTTGGCTCTTCTTTTGATAGTGACCCAGTTGCTAGTTCATATGTGTGTGCATATATCTGCTTATGTAGGAGCTGAAATAGATGTGCTTTTGTCTTGGTATGTATTCCATCTTTATCATCTACCTCATATATAGACATACATATTTACAAAGCAGAAATTGAAATGTAATTTCCCCTATGTCTAAAGAGCATGACCATTGCTTTAGTGGAAATTAGACTGACAGATTTATAAAATCTCCTTGTCTTGTCTTTTTTTTTCCTAGCCCCCTAATACAGACATCTTCCAGAATGCTGGAGTCCTACGTAACTCCAATTTTGATGAGTTATGTGAATCGCTACATTAAGAACTTGAAGCCGTCAGATCTACAGTTGTCACTCTGGGGAGGAGATGTTGTACTTAGTAAACTTGAATTAAAGTTGGATGTACTTGAACAGGTATGTTAACTTCACATTACTTATAGTCTGTGTCTTTGATTTAAAATAAGTTTTCTAAATAACTTGTTTTGCTCTGTGCAGTTCATTTAATGCACATGCTCATTTAGTACGTGCTGTCTTTCTTATGCAAATCCTTCATGCCCCTGCATTTATTCTTGCATTAATTCTGTTTGGTTTTTTTTTAGTAATGAATGGTAGTTCTCTGCATTTTTATTGAAATGTGAAAGTTGTATGTATGTCTATGAAGAGAAAGGCTTTTTGTGTGGACATGTTTCTTTCAGCAACAATTGAGTTACAGTGCAAACATTAACTAAATCGGTTTTCTAGGCATGTTTCCTAACTGTGTATAGTAACTAATGCAAAATGTCATGAAGTACACTAGAATCTCTTCTTAATTATGCATGCTAAACACAGGTTTGTGTTCCTGATATTGCCTTTTAACTCCAATTTTCATCACTCCAGTTGTATCTGAACTTAAAAGTAATTGATGGAGAGATTTGATCGGCTGGTTTGTGTAGATTAGATCAGAGCCTCTTTAAAACTTAACCTTAAAAAGACAGGTTTGTCCAAGTAAAACACTTGGTAATAGCATGCTACAAATTCTGTTAATATGAGCTAATTAAGTCCTGTCAGAAGGAGTATTTCCTTCTATGCTTATCTGAGTGAACAGCTTAAGGAGTTGAGCGTGTGAGAATCAGATAAAGCTGTTTTCTGTTTTGCATGGCATAGTGAGTCTTAGCTAGAGTCCTGCGTATAAATGCTAACTGAAGGAGCTGAGAAATGCAGCAAAAAAAAAAAAGGGCAATTTAGATAATATGGCCATTGAAAGTATAGTGTAAAAGAAAACAAGAGTAAAAGGTGGGGAATGCGTTTTTCATTTTTGAGTAAAATAAGGTGAGATCAGATAGGCAAGAGTTATATGGGCAAGGCAAGAAATAATGGAATAAAATTCATATAGGGAGGCTTAGTTGAGATGTCAGGGAAAATCTTGTGGTTAGTTTAGCTTTAATCTAAGACCTTTTAAAACATGCAAGAAACATTTATGAGTAATTAACTGTGATCCCATTCTGGAAGAGGATTCAGTCTTTCAAGACTTCTTGTTCTATTTTTGTCTTCCTTCAGGTATCTGGTATCCGCTTGTTTTCTCTCAAGTCTTCTAGTTCCTTACTTTTGTAGTACAGCTTGTTTGTACAGCTGATGTGAATACTAGACTTCAGTAGGTCATGTTCCTCTGTGAATGCTCAAAGCCTATTTCAGTGTATATATTGTCAAGTTGAAGGATTGATCAGAAAGGAATTCTGAAGGTCATCTAGTCCAACATTGTCTGAGCAGTGCTGTTGCCAGTGTTATGTTAGATCAGCTTGTGTCTTGAAGCTTGATCAGCTTGTCTGTTCTCTTGGTTGTGAAAATGCCTTATTTGGGTAAACTGTGCCAGTGCTATACTTTGTAGAGAGAAACTTAGTCCTAATAACAAACAATGACTTGGGATGGACATAGCAAGCTTACTATTAGCTGGTGCTGTTAGAATATTGGTGCTGTCATCTGTTTTTCCCTCTTCAATAACTAAGTTTGCTTGTAGGTGATCTCTGGCTTTATCTTTGTCTGCTTACATAGCAGCTGGGTGCCTAATATCCAGTGTAGTCTGTTGCTGTCATGGCTCTCCTATATGGCAACATCTGCCTCTTTATCTGGGCTCATGTCTTATCAATCTGAACAGGGATGTAAGTATGGGAGGAAAGCAAAATCTAGCTCAGATTTTTTTTTTCTTTTCTTTTTTTTCTTTATTATTATTTATTTTTTTATTTTTTATTTGGCTTTGTGTTTATGTGAAATGAAGTTATCTTAATTTGGCTTTTATTATTTCTTGGAACTTGCCTGAACCAACAGACAGTATTTAGGGATGCCACTTTATGCTTGCTCAGCAAAGCTCCTTGAGTGTGTAGTATGTGGTAATACAACATCCCTAAGCCTTTGCAGCTGGCAGGGAGCTCCCTTGAAAAGCTAGTCCTTAAAAAAAAAAACTAACCAAAAAAAAAAAAAAAAAATAGTATATGTGAATTTATTTGGATTCTCTGCCTGGATGGATGATAATATCTAAAGTTAGTCACCTTAACTACTCTGTTCTTCTAGCATCCTTTCTGTTCTGGGTTGTTACCCAAGCCTGGTTCCCTGCTCCTTATGTGGCATGAATGTGGCCTTAATTTCATGTTTTAGGCATTTGGATACAAGCACACATACCTGGGATATCTTAAACATTTTCAAAGAATTCCAGCTTTAGTGGACCTGTACATGATTGTTTGGGAATGCTAGCATAGGTGCCAAACTACCTGGACAGAGCACTTTATAACAGTTTTGGGAACAAGTCTGTGCTTTCCTGAGTTTTCATTCTACCTCAGCTGATGTAAGCACGCCCGTGTCATGTTGTGCTTTTATGGGCTACCAAGCAGAACTCCAGAGAACAGATGAGAGCATGAAATGCTGTCTTCTAAAGGATCTTGATTTGTGGGACCAGGTTTGGACCAATACCTTTTAGTATCAGATGTAATAAAGTTGTTGATATAGAAGATTTATGAGATCCAAAGAGAACAGAGATATTTTGCATACTTTAAAATATGTTTTACTTGCTGTCATTAAACTAGGGTGAAAGTTACTGCACTGACTCCTGGTGTTATTCCCCTGCCAACCCTTCTTTTCATTCAGTTATTTATTTATTTACCAAGGGATCAATTTATTTATTTTTTGTTTGTTTTTGACAGTATGAATTCTGTAGGCAAAGCTGAGTACTAGTTTGTACTTGGGTTCAACCTTTTAGGTACAATGTAGCTTTTGTATATAATTATGTCACTCATTGAATAGCTGGTTGATTTTTATAATAATTATTTTCAGGTGAAGATAAAATGTAATGAAGTATTGATGCTAGTCTTTTTTTTTTCTCCTATCCTGGATGCTTCAGTTACTGAAAGACTAAACATTCCAAGAGTTCTTACATCTACACATAGTAACTAGTGCATTGTAGAAAAACTACTTCAAGAAAGTATTTTGTAATTGAACTTTAAAATTAATATTTAAAAATTGCTTAATGGAAGAGCTTTTTAAGCACTTCAGGCAGCTTTTTTGTGAAGTCACTATGGTAACAGAGCTACTGATTAATTTGGTAACTAGCTTGTGTGTAATATTTCTGTTGACACAGTGGTACCAAAGAGACAATATACATGGTGAGTGTGGGTGGTTTTTTTTTTGTTTATTTTTGGTTTTTTGTTTTCTGCTTGTCTGTATTTTCATAACATTGTAGCTTATTATGTTGACAGGTTTACAAACTCAGAAGGAAAAGGTGAAATGTTTTTTTGATTGGAAGACATAGGAGAACTTGATCCAAAGATTGTTGATTTTTATTATAGTGTGTACTCTTCATATATGACAGAATCTAAAACAAATATGAAAATACTAATATACTTTAAAAATAATTTTATTGAAATCCAGGCATTAAAATATCCTTGTTGTTACGTAGCCTTGAACGTGAAGAAAAGATATTTTAGTTAATACTCATACAAAGCAAACAGTATTTGCTTATCACACTGAAGCGTCAGAATCTTGAGACTTC
This sequence comes from Heliornis fulica, assembly GCA_013399135.1. Taxonomy (NCBI): domain Eukaryota; kingdom Metazoa; phylum Chordata; class Aves; order Gruiformes; family Heliornithidae; genus Heliornis; species Heliornis fulica. The sequence goes on along the minus strand of VXBZ01004176.1, from coordinate 19,779 downwards.
AAAGAAAGGGAGATTTTTAGAACAAGGCAAATTATGATCATCTTGTCTTCAGTCTCACATGATGTTGGTCAGTTATTTGTCAAGTCCAGGAGCTTTTCCAGTCACGTCCTAATTTTTGGAAGGATTTTTATGTTGTAGAAGTAAAATATGAAGTTTAATCAGGCATAACTGTAAAGTATATTAAGAATTTAATGCAGTACTTGGTGAAAGGGGAAAGACCACACAGGAACAGAGCGGGAATAAAAATAGTCTTTGTTATGTTGTATTTTGAACAAGTATAAATTTGGCACACATTTGTATTGTCTGCTGAAATGCCACAATAAAGTTTTCTCTGCAGTGCTTTACAGAAACTTGATTGTGCAATTAAGGTAATACCAGACAGCATTTGTATCTAAATTCATTTGAAAGTGTTGTGTCTTCGAAGTATGTTGTGCATTTGGTTGTATCGATTTGAAAGAATTCCTACTTCTGTTCAATTTTTTCCAGTTAACTAAACAAAAATGAGAATGTGTTAAATCCATCCAGTAAACAGTAGAAGAAAATTTTCTTTTGATGTAAACTCATAATTTACTCGTGAACACAAGTCAGCACCTAAATCGACATTGTGGTATCGATGAGTGATATAATTTATATGTATCTGCAATTCTGGAAAGGAAATTTATTATATTATAGGTAATGGTGATGGTTTGTTATCTTGATCCATGAAAGCATTGTCTTCAGTTGTAATTTTAGATCACATATTTTTTTAATCATTTATTTCGGCAGGCCCCCAACCTGTGAGAAGATACTTTTTCACTTATTGTATGATCGATGTAGCAACATCTGTAGTTAAACTGTCCATTACTTGTTTTTCAGTGGCTTAACTGAAACTGTCTGGATTAAAATTTTATTTGTGTTGATTGTAAGCCTAGGGCTGAATTTTTAGGAGAGAGGCTTTTAGCTGAAGTGCCTTAGTAAATGAGAATGAGATGGCTCCAGTATTTTAGTGTATGAATGGACAGACTGTGGAGTTGGGCAGAGAGTAGCCTTATGAAATTCAGTAAGGGCAAATGTACTGTCCTGCACCTAGGGAGGAATAACCCCAGGCACCAGTACAGGTTAGTCCAGAGAAGGACCTGGGAGTACTGGTGGTCAAGATGTTACCCTTATAGCAGTATGCCCTCATCCAAGAAGGCCAGTCGTATCCTGGAGTGCATTAAGAAGAGTGTGGTCAACAGATCAAGGGAGGTTTTCTTCCCCCTCTGCTCTGCTCTGGTGAGGCCACATCTGGATGCTGTGTCCAGTTCTGGGCTCTCCAAGAAAGACGCAGAACTACTGGAGAGAGTCCAGTGGAGAGCCACCAAGATGATGAGGGGACTGGAGCATCTCTTGTATGAGGACAGGCTGAGTGAGCTGGGGCTGTTTAGCCTGCAGAAGGCTGAGAGGGGATCTGATCAGTGCTTATAAGTATCTAAAGAGTGGATGTCATGAGGATGAGGCCAGACTCTTCTCAGTGGTGCCTGGTGACAGGACAAGAGGCAATGGGCACAAACTGGAACACAGGAAGTTCCATCCCAACATGAGGAAAAAAACTTCTTCACTGTGATGGTGACAGAGTACTGGGACAGGCTGACCAGAGAGGTTGGGGAGTCTCCTTCTCCGGAGTTCCTCAAAACTTTCAGGTAGCATCAGGGTAGGAGATTGGGAAGAAAAAAGGATAGATCATCATTGAAGCCTCATTATTAGAATACTAATTATGTAGAATGATGACTTAAAGTTCTGACAATATTGTTTCTTTGTTTTGCACTAAGTATTTATTTCCAATACTTTAAATCTTGATTTCTAGTCCTGGGACCAGGCCTCTGCATGGCAGTTCTGCTTCCTAGGAGAACCCCTGAAGCTAGTGGGGAAATTTCAACACTTTGTCTCCTAAATATTTTATCTAAACTGCGGCACCTGGTTCCCTGCTGACTTGCGGCATGCAGCAGCTGGCCGATTGGGGCTGTCCTATAGAGTGTGATCTAAAGTTTGGCTGGGTGGAATGCCTGGCATTTGTTCTGGACTAACTCGAACCAGTTTTTAAAGCAGTGTAACATCCATGTTAGGCTTTGGTAAGGTAAAGACTGGTTTTGCCAGCAAAGAATTTAATAACTTTGTATTTACTGAGAAGCGTGATGCAAATGGGGCAACAGTGGGCCAGTCTTAAGAGCACTGACGTTTTGCAACTCAAAGTACTAAAATACTTTTGAAGAAAAGGCTTCTCTGTGTCTTTGTCAGTGTTCAGTACCAAATTTGTGCTTTTCAGAATAGTGCAGATTGCATATCATACAAAGTATTTACTTTCACCTGACTCATTTCTACTTGTCGCTTGAACACATTGTACAATAACTTTCACATGATAGAGGTGGTTTTCAACTGTCTTTTGGTACCACAGACATGGTAATCCCAATGTCATCTTTGAATAGACTAATTGTAACTGTGCAAGTGATTATAATGTGAAGCCCACAACACACTGCTGATGGGAGAATAAATTTTGACTTAAGTTTTATGCTAGAACTGTACTGTTTTAAATTACAAATGTGTCTTGAATTTTGAGTTAATTCATCACTCTGTTGTTGTTAGGAACTGAAGCTACCATTTACCTTTTTAAGTGGGCATATACATGAACTTCGGATTCATGTGCCATGGACAAAATTGGGATCAGAACCAGTTGTCATCACTATCAATACAATGGAATGCATCTTGAAATTAAAGGATGGTGCTCAGGTAAGAAATGTGATGAAAGCTTTTCTAACATTGAAAAGTTGAGAATAATAGCTTGTTTAGATTGCTTGTTCTAAAGTCATCTGAAGAATCAGTTGTGTGTGGTTGCGGTTCCTGGTATTTATTTTTCCAAGAGGATAATACTGTTGTTCTCATCATGGCTAGTATCTTCTCTTATGCATATTTTTAATTCTGTATTATCTGTGTTCTTCCTGATGTAAAAGCGTGTAATAGTATTCTGCCAGAACTTTCCTTTGACTAGACAAGAACTGGATTTCAAGAGCAATATAGTATATTGTCTGCTTCTGCCCCCCTCTCAAGTTGCTTGGGACAGTGGTGTGTGATACCAATGAGCATTGGGAATTTTTCAAAATACGTGTTGTTATTATTGAAGGAGTGTAATCCTCTTTTCCCTTTAGAAGTTAGAGTACTTGCAGGAGTGTACTTGGAAGACGTCTTACATGTAAGGGACTCAAAGGGCTTTTTGTTTAATTGCTTGCAATAATTAGTTCATTACCCTATTTCACAAACTCAGGAAAGATTTTTCTTCTGACACAAGATGAAATATGCAGTGGCTAGCTCTTGTTATAAGTCTTTAATTTAGTTAACAAAATGTACTTACATGTGTTAATGTTGAACTATTTTTCTTTTTTTAGTCACTGTGGTACTTTAGCTCTACAGAGGTTTTGTAGTGTGTGGTTGGCTTGTTTTTGTTTTTTTTTTTTAATTTTTTTTTAAGCCTAGTTCACATTTTAATTTCAACACAGAGTTCTCCAGTTATATTCAGGATCATGCAAAAGAATCTAGCAATTTCTGCAAACCTTTCAGGTCTTGGAGTTTCAGCTTGATGAGCTGTTAACATTTAATGTCAATATTTAGCTATAAGGTAATAATAATACTGGAAAGCACTTTTCCATTATATTTTTTATTTGCTGTAATATTCTCTTACAGTTATAGAGTTAAAAAGTTTTTGTTGCTGGAGTAGAAATGTCTAGTCCTAGGCATGCCATCCTCAAAGTGTATGCTTGCACTCTGTAGTTACACTTAGCCAAATGCTAAGTGCACATATGCACATAAAGTACCTTTCCAATATTAAGGTAAGATTTTGAGGCCAGATGTTCCATGAGAAATGTTTTAGAAGCAGCAAATTACAGCTAATTATAGAGGTTACAGCAAAAGACTTCTAACCCATGACTTTGTTCAACCCAGAACTAATATTTGATATTGGACCATGCAGATGGCTACTGCTGGAATGATCAGATTTCCTCCTTGCGTGGTATTTGAAACTTAAATTTTGTGGTGCATACAGCAAAAGGTCAAGTGTCATGAATGTAAAGCACTCTCAAAACAAGTATTTGTTACAGATGTTTAAAATTCAGAGGCAAGAAAGGATTTTTGAAAATTGCAACTGACATTTGAACAAATTATTCAGTGGTATGTACACTTAGGAGGGTAAAATTTGGATCTATGCCATAGAAGGATTATCTTTGACTAACAAGAATGTAAATGAAAGCACTTTTATGCTGTTTTCTAAGGATACAGTTCTAAAAGTTGCCAGCTAGAATTTTATTTCTTAAATTACTATTTGAAAATGTTTTATAAAAAAGAAAATGCTTTGACAAATTCTTGGGTTCTGACTTGCAGTGTGACATTGTATTTGGCTAAAATCATTTGTGATTAAAAATCTTTGTAATCAGTGAAGAATAAACCCCTGAATGTAATGGAATATTTCTGTGAAAAATTGTAGTAAAATGAACTTTCAGTGAATTTAGCTTCAACTAGAACTGTGCTGCCAAGAACTTCATGTCACCCAAGAGCATAATTAGCAAGAAAGTTCCCAAAAATTTATTGGCTCAATCCTGCGTTTATTTCTTTTGAAACTTATAATGAGCAGATACATAACTTCACCTGAGCAAAAAAGGAAGTTTCCGACCTCATCTAGCGTGATGTGTATTCCTTGGAAAGGGGTTATTTCAAAGCATGGTTTGTTTTGAAGGTGTATGGGGATTAAAATGCATGGCATTGTTTGAAGGTATTGCCCAGTGGACTCAAAAAAAAAAAAAATCCTCTCACTCTTTTTGTATGTTTTTGAAGAGCATCAGCCACTTAGGAATAATTTTGTAAATCTCTGTTTTACTCTGGTGCTGTGCCATTCTTATTTGAGTTTCTGTGTTACATTGGTGATTCGGTGAGGATGGTTGGGTTTGTTGGTTTTTTTTTTTTTTTTTTTTTTTTTTTTTTTTTTTTTGGTGTTAATTCTGTTGCAGCATCTCCTGAGCTGAGACAAAAGTTTTAAATAGACAGTATTGGAACAATTTCTAGTTTTATGCTGATATACTCCTTTATTTTTAAGCAGAAGTTTTGTGGTATATAATTCCATAGTGTAGATTTAGTGGTATTTCTAGAGAATTGTGAAGTTTGAACACTTTGAAGATAATTGCTTTTGTCTTGTCCTGTGCTCAGAACTTTGCAGTGATTAAACTGGTGTTGAACATGCTTTGTATGTGCTGGTTTGGTTATGGATTTAGTTAATGCCAGTAATTGAGGTAGACATTGGGTTTGAGGCATTTTGCTCGTTTTTTGATGTCTGTTAGCTCAATACAGCCATACCTGTTTTCTTGCTGGTGAACATAATCTTCTGCAACACTGACTTTTAAATATGACCATTTCTAATGTTATCTAACTCATGAAATGTATTGATAAATATGATTTGAAATAGGCTTTTACTTACTTAAATGTGATTCTGAGGTTTGCTTGAATTGTATTTCTTATGATAATTAACTCCCACGAGACTGTTCTTCACGAAGGTTATGATTTTAGTTGGTGGTTAAGGTTTCACTGTTATATTATTCTTATTTATCTTTGTATGCTGAATCTCAGGACTTTTTATGTAGAATTGAAATCCTCTTGTCAAACTGCTGTTAATGTTATTTTTTCCTCTGGAGGTTTGTTTAAACCAGAGGCTTTAAATTCAATCACTGCAAATTGGAAGGACAAGCTTGTGTCTGTTTCCTTCACCCTCCTGGCATCCGAACTAAACACAAGGCTCATCTTCTTTATGTTCAACCTTGAGTTCTGTGGCTTTCAGTCTTGGAACTGACGCAGTGAGGAGTCAAGGAGAAATGTATTATTTGTATTACTGCTTCACTTTTGAGTCCTTGTCCTGATGGCCTGTGCCTTTAATCAGGACACAGGGCATCAGGAATATGCTGATGTGTATGAAGATGAAAACTCTCTACCCTAAGAATAACAAGTTATGGAATTGGGGAGATTGTTAGATAAAAGCACTTACAGGGGTACAGGGACACCAAGTAGTTGTTTAGATCAGCATACAGACAATTAAGTACTGTTCCTTTGATGAGGCATTACAAAGGACGTTTTGAAAGAATAATAACTTTGTGGAACCAGCGGAGAACCGCCTGCAAGTATGAATTTCAGAATAGCATTCACATATTCTTACATTCAGTAGAGACTGTCATTAAAGAATGCTGAAAGCAGAAATTGATCTTGACTGGGAAATGACTGAGATGATAGGGTATATGGACAAGTTATGAATGACTTTGAAAGCGAAGACAGAAGGCTTGTGTATGAGAGTATATTTACATAATGTGTTTGATTAAGTGGCAAAGCTAGTTCCAGGGCCAGAGCAGTGTTTTTCTATTTTTTTTCTCGCCTGGATACTACTAGTAAGTAGTTCAGTTGTCTGTTGTTGTATATGCTGCTGGTTTTTCCATTTGAGTGTATGTGTATGCTGTTCAATGATACCAAAAATATGATTGGAGTTGGAGTCAGAGTACTAACCACAGTCTTTAGTGCCTTGTCTTTCTGCTTTCTTCTTCTTGAATAGAAGCTCAAGATCTTATTTTTGTCAAATAATATTGTTTGCTACTTATCCATTTTCATAATGGTATCTTTAGTTCAGTAAATCTAATGCTGTGTTGTAAAGTTTGTATACAGGTTTTAAGGTGAAGATCATATCCAGAGCTGCCTTACAGGAAGCAAACTATGTTGTCCACTAGCACTGAATCATAATCTCGGGTTATATATGAATATGCCAGTTAATGGTGAATGTGTCGTTTCATGCTGCTGTTATTTGTGTTTTAATAGCTGAATGTAACAAAGGGGATTTTATCTGTTTGTATTTGTGTGTGCATACAAACAAGTATCTCAAGTCATAGAATTGTTTTGGTTGGAAATGACCTTTCAGATCATCAAGTCCAGCCGTTAATGTAGCACTGCCAAGTCCATCACTAAACTGTGTCCTTAAGCACCACACCTACACAACTTTGAAATACCTCCAGGGATGGTGGCCACTTCCCCAGGCAGCCTGCCCTAGTGACTGACAACCCTTTTGGTGAAGATATTTTTCCTAATACCCAATCTTAGCCTCCCCTGTGCAACTTGAGTCCATTTCCTCTCATTCTATCGCTTGTTACTTGGGACAAGAGACCAATCACCCCTGGCCACAACCTCCTTTCAGGTAGCTGCAGAGAGCAATAAGGTCTCCCCTCAGCCTTCTCTTCTCCAGGCTAAACAACCCCAGTTCCCTCAGCCACTTGTCATCAGACCAGTGCTCTAGACCTGTATATAAGGGTGTCTACTTTATACATATATAACAAGAATATTTTAAAATATTATTTTAAAATAAAATCCTTTGTGTAAATCAAACTTTAAGTAGAGTTTAATGCTTTCCGAAGGGGCAGGAAGGTTTGTCTGAGCTTTTGGTTGGGTTTTGTGTTATTTTCTGTGAAGAACCTCAATCCAAAGAGTTTTTAAACTTCCAGTGACTTCTTTGATGTTGATGTGAAGTGTCTTAGGATATTATCTTTCTAGGGGAGAAATACCATATCCTGCATATCTCTTGCAAAAACCTTGAATAAACTTTTTTTTTTTTTGATGGAGAAAATGGTACACAGTAAAAGCAGGCTGCAACAACTGCTAGAAAAGGCTTTACAGCATTTGGTTCAGACACTTGTCTTTCATTTCCACTGAGCTTTCAGTGTTGGTGTGCTGCCTGTGGGCAAAGATGGGGGCAGTCCTGAAATTAAAGGTGAAAATGTGCTGTAGGAGCATGATGGTGCAGCATCCAGCTGCTAACTGAAATAGATGAGAGAAGTCTTGTGTGAGGACTTAATAGAATCAGTACTCTGTGACCACCAGCCATGGTATGGTCTCAGATGAGGAGTGTAGTGAATTTTTTCCTCCAAAAGTTCTTCTGGCTATCCAGTTTCAGGAAGTCTACGTCTAACCTATATTTAATGCCAGCTTATCTTTTTGTGGTTAGCATGATGGTGGTTGAGCACTGGAACAGGTTTCCCAGGGAAGTGGTCACAGCACCCAGCTTCACTGAGTTCAAGAGGCATCTGGAAGATGCACTCAGTCACTTGCTCTGGTCCTGTGGAGCCAGGAGTTGGACTTGATCCTTACAGATGCCTTCTAACTCAGGATGTTCTATGATTCCATGATAGCAGTCATCCCACTAAGCATCTAGCTTTGGACATGGTGCAAACACCACTTTTTATGTTTCCCACTCCTCCTTTAGAGAAGCACATCCCGCCAGTGATTTCTAAAACTGCAGTAAATTTGTATGTTGCTTTTATCCAAGGGTTCAGGGAAAAGCTTATGTGGTAAGAAAGCTGAATTTAAGCTTTTAGAATGATGGATTTTTATCACTCTGTTTATTTATCTAATGGTTTAAGTATTTGCAAATGGTCTGGAATTGCACTCTCAGAATGTAATCTCTCTCAAACCAGAAGAAAAAGGAAAACAACCTGTGGTAGTCAAGCAGATTCCCTATTACAGGCAAATAGTGGTGCTTAGTATCTATATATTTGAGGTGGACAGGAGGCAACAAAGTAATACTCGTATCCTAGTTCCAGCAGTGTCTTCAACTCTCTATAAATGGCAGAACATTCTGATATGAGATGATTTGTCAAGAAAGCTTCTGAGTAAAATGGAAGAATTTTGGGCACATGAGCATATGAAGATTAACAGGGACCATCATGGACCCTGGAACAACTAAGCAGTGCAAATGTACAAATGTTCATGCCCAAGATAGAAAAATAATGACAGTATACAGTCATACAAAGTAACGGTCACCTTATTGTGGGTGGACACCTCATAGTGTTGCAGCTATTTACTTTGTGCTCCTTTGTACTGTGGGAACCCGACTCAATGCAGGTAGAGAGCAAGAAGTTTCTAATTTTTTGCATTTTAGAAGTGTAGCTCTAAAATTTCTCGTCTTGTTCCTTATGACCCCTGAGCTACCTATTCTAAACTAGTGTTTGTTTCAGTTTGTAAAAAAAACAAACAAACAAAACCACCCAAAACAAACAAACAAAAAACCCCCAAACCCAACACCCCCCAAAAAAAATCCCCCAACCCAAACCCCAAATTAATTACTGAAAGGTTTCCTAGTTGCCTTGTCATGCTTTGGGGTATTCTTAGTATACTTCTGGAGTTGGTATCTCTTAGGGATATGGACTATGCTTCTTCTGATCTATTCTAGATTTTTTTTCTTTTTTAAAAATGTTAAGTATTTAGAATTAAAAATTACTTTGTTTTTTAAATACTGTATGGTATGTTGGCTTAGACTGGCTCATTGCCTTTTTGAGATGTCTGACATGTGTTGGGAAATGTGGACTTCCCAAAGACGGAATAATAGTTTGTAATTTTTAAACAACCAATTGCCCTTCAAAAAACTAGTTTACTTGGGTACAGACACAATACACTAATGTTCTAATTCTGCCTACATATAAGTGCACACAAGCTTCATTTTAACTCCCAAATCAATATCCTAGGTTTGGAGGCTGAGTTTTTCCACACACTTGTGCGGTGCTTGCTCTGTACTTTTAACAGGGCATACATTAAATAAACAATCCACAATGATAGAGATGGTTAGCTTAGTGCAAGGAACACAGTTGGAGTGTGGTCTCTGAAGTTTTTTGGTCTTGTGCAGAGCATCAGTTGTTGGCAAGAGGGAAGGATAGTGGAGGTATGAGTTGTACAAGAGGAAGGCTGGGGCAGGCAGGTGAAGAAATAGGTGAGAAGAGAGTGGTGGATGCGAAGGGGAGAGGTGGGTTTTGGGGTAGTGAGCAGTGGTCCTTCCATAGCTCCACAGGTAGTTCCACATCCACTTTAATCAGGTGAGGGTAGCACAGTTGGATAAAGAATTTCATTCGTCTGCCTCAGAACACCTGACTAGCAAAGAAACCACTCGCTTCTTTTGGTGAAATCCTGTCAGGATGCCACATTTAGAAAGGAAATAGTCCTAATTTTGCATGAGTTGGAGTATTTTTCCACATGTATGAATGTTTTAGGGAACCCTGCATAGTGCTGAATTTCTTGAATATGTTATAATATTTCAGTCTTAGTAGTTTAATATATTATCATGTTCTCCTATGCTTTGAAAATTATATTTTTCCGTTCAGAGCAGACTAGTTGAGCGTAGTTATTTCATGGGTTTCTTCTATAATAGATGTGTATATGAGGCTCAGTATTTTCTGGATGAACTTATGTTTCAGCATAAATCAGTGCTTCATGCAACATGTGTTTTAAATTTGTACTTTTAAAAGCCTTTGGCTTTTGGGGCAGACAGTTTTCACTTAATCTGTTGCACTTTCCTTACTTTTTCTTATCTTAAAAAAAAAAAAATCCAGGTGTTTTTTTTTTTGATGAAAAAATGAAAATATGGGTACGAACTTCCTAATCTGCTGTTTTCTTTCTACTGAGAGCTCCAGTTAAGTTGCAATTATGGTTTGATATTTGGATATAAAGTTGATTCCTCTGTTTTTTGTCACGTCTTCACTCTTCCTTGCTAGGCCCCTTCCTCTGTCAATTTTTCCCAATTTCTGTAAAATATGATTTTGACAAAAAGTAATACCATCTCTGCTGCTCTTCTCAGGCCTGTGGGTGTTTTACCATGATTCTTGTCACCTTTCCTTCAGTTGACATGGCTGATGGAGCTCAGTGCCTTCCATCTTGCTTGCAGCTCTTCCCCCATTCTGCATTTGGCTTAGCGTGGGGTGAACTGAGCAACTTGCTGATCTCTGAGAAAACAGAACCAGCCCCAAAAGATGGTGAAGTTGCTTGATTCTTGGTTTGTTCTGGGCTAGTGTGTTGAGTCAGCTTGATGGGGTGAGGGCCAAAGATGGGATACAGAGAAGATGCTGTGAGTAAAAAAGGCTTAGGTCTGCTCAGCTGTGTTGGCTAAATGCGTCATTGATTGGTCAGTCTCTTCCACTAGATAATATACTGAGAAGTTATCAGATGACCTCTAGACTGACACTTCCAAAAGATAGCCAGTGTTTTTTTTTCCCCAAAGAGACATTTTCTGGAACTAGAGAATAATCAAGATCTGGTGTCTGTCTACTGCAGTGGCATGTCAATGCACTTTGTAATTTTAGTTCATGATGGAGAAGGAAGAAGCAGGCCAGGTCAGTTTTCAGAACTGAATTAGTTGAGAAATAACATGGTAAGAATTGAGAATCTTAAAATTTAGCACTAAATCAACAAATATTTGTGTATCTTTTCAGTACTATAGTTGTTGATGGGAAAAACAATTGTTTTCATGTGCTGAAAGTGGAAGTGCTGCAAGCCTGTTGCACATGGGCTACCATTGCTGCAAACAGGAGCTAGATATCTGTGGTGGGTTGTCCCTGGCTGGAGGCCAGGTCCCCACCAAAGTTACTCTGTCACTGTCCATCCTCAGCTGGGCAAGGCACAGAAGATATCTTGACCTGCAAGCCTTTATAAGTACAGTGAGAGATTGTTCACCAATTACTGTCACGGTCAAAACAGACTCAACTTAGAAGAACAGAATCAATTTATTACTGAATCTTAAAAACACCTCACCCCACCCCTCCCTTCTTCCTCGGCTCAACTTTGTTCTCAAATTCTCTACTTCTTTGCCCGCTGTTGGCACAGGGGGATGGAGAATGGGAGTTAGGTCAATTCATCACCGATTGTCTCTGCTGCTCCTTCCATTTCAGGGGGAGCACTCCTCATACTCTTCCACTGTTCTGATGTGGGGTCCCACACCAGGCAGACAGTCCTCCATAATTTCCTCCAGTGACAGCCCTTTCCATGGGCTGCAGTTCTTTGTAGACTGCTGTAGTGTGAGTCTCTTCCATGGGGTGCAGACCTTCAGTGCCAGACTGCTGCAGTGGGATCCCCCATGGAGACACAAGTACTGCCAGGAAACCTGCTCCAGCCTTGAGCATCTGTGTCCATGGGCTGCAAGTCCTGCCAGAGGCCTGTTCCAGTGTGGGCTTCCGACAGGGTCATAGCTTCCTTCAGGTGCTTCTACCTGCTCTGGTGTTTGGGTTGGTCTGCCATGGGCTGCAGGTAGGATCTCTACTCCTCATCATCCTCCATGGGCTGCAGGGGGACAGCCTGCTTCCCTATGGGCTTCTCCACAGGTTGCAATGGAATCGTTGCTTGGGTACCTGAAGCACCCCCCCCCGCCCCCTCCTTCTGCATTGACTTTGGGGGCTGCAGAGGTTCTCATATGTTCTCACTTCTCTCTCTGGCAGCAAAAACTCAGCTGATTTTTTTTTTCTTCCGCCTTTCCCCTTAGTAACTCTTACCCCAGAGGTGCTGCCACCATCACTGTTGGGATTGGCCTTGGTCAGTAGTGAGTCTGTCTTTGGAGCTGGCTGGTACTGTCTCCGTCAGATCCAGGGGAAGCTACTAGCAGATTCACACAGAAGTCACCCCTGTAGCCCTCCTGCTGCCAAAACAATATCCATGTGAGACTTTACTTGGGACTGGACTGTATTAGTAGTAGTGATTTGTTTGTGTGGAAGCTGCAAGCCAGGGTATGTCCTGGCTGAAGTGTTTCACCATTTCTGAGATGAGGAAATTTACGTATTGGTGAGAATTTTGTGGTTATCGAATAGGGCACAAGTAACAGTCATCTTAAGCCAGTTTTTGCTCTGTCACTCTCTCTCTTATTTTGGTTTCATAACATTGTCTAAAATGGATTCTAGTATTTGCCTGTAATTTGCCACTGGCAAGTTATGTTCTACTTAAAAATAAAATCAAATCATGTATGCCAACAGCCACTAAAACTGCTTGACCTCCAGATATGCACATTTCTCTTTAGTCATGCACATGAAAACTTACGAACCTATGCCAAGTGCATTGTTAACAAAATCTCTACTAGTTATGTTAACGAAAAGCAGGTGCTTTTCCTTTCTGCATGGGTGACCTTGTTTCTGTGCTCATCTCTGTCCTGCAGCATGATTTCACCTTCCTGAGCTGCCTTGTACATGTTTCTTTGACATTTATAATTCATATACATCCCACATTCGTTGTCGTTGCCACTTTGCCTGTGAAGTAGTTCAGAAGTTGACAGTTCAGTAATGTTGCTTATATCGAGGGGAGGAATTTTTGGGTCCAAGGAAGATGCTTTTGCTTCTTTTATTCATTTAAAACTGTAGTTCCATATTTCCTACTTTGTTGACTTAGATTCCTTTGCTTGGGGGATTGTGATTTTATTTCAGGGAGGATGCGGCAGTACCTGATGTGTGGCATTGGTGTAGAAAGCTGGTTCTTTATATATACAGTGTGTGCATATATGCATGTCTCTGTCTAAGCATATTAAAGACGGCTTCCTCCTCTGACTGTTTTTTCATTTCATTATTTCTTGATTGATAAGGAGGAACAGTTCAAGAAATAGAAATAGCACATACTACATAGGTAAACACTTGGTTTACGAATTTGTAGTTTCCCTATTCCATCTTTTAGTAAAGCAGTGATAGCAGTGAAGAGCTGATTTCTGACTGTTTGGTGGGCAGGCACGGTCACATATGCCCAACTGAATGGTAGTCAGTGTTTATTTAATGTCTTTCCTTTCTTTTCTCTAACAAATGAAACTATTTTTTTTCATCTGGAGTATTTCATGTACCATCTTCATATGCTCTGTAATTGCTAGAAAACTTCAGCCCCCAGACTGAGAATTTACACTACCTAGTACAGCTATATTCTGGAAATCTTACATGAAGATTGTGAATGTTGTGGTGGTCTATATAGAATTTCTTTTGTGGAGAGAGAAGGTGAAGAAGATGTGCAAGGGATTTCTAGGCTGAAAAATGAACTTGGAAATTGAATGTCAGGTTGAATTCTTGGCAAAGCAACAGTCTTTTTACTGTCTCTGGGATACGTATGAGCACAGAGGGTGTGCATGTATATGCAGGCTTTCTACACAAGTCTTCTAAAATGAACTTCGAATGCTTGTGTTGGGGAAACTTTTTTGAGGTACCAGTAAGTTTGATGAAGTTAGTTGGACTGTTTAGTTGTTAAGGTCTCCTGGAAAGTCACATCTGATGTAGGTTCACTTGAAGAAAAATCTTTAGCTCTGCATCTTGCGCTTTCAATATCTTGGACTCCAAAGACTTTTAACCTCCAAAACAATGCAGTTCCTTTGCAGGGCATGCATGGAGGTACAGTTACTACAATTTGAATAGACTTAAGAAAACTAGTAATTAAACTAGTAATAAAACAGCTTACTGGCTAGGGCTGCTAAGGACAACAACAACAACAAATTCTATAGGCATGTCATTGATAAAAGGAAGACAAGGGAAAATATGAGTCCTCTCTGGAAGGAAACAGGAGACCTGATTACCTGGGATATACAGAAGGCTGAGGTACTGAACAATTTTTTTGCCTCAGTCTTCACCAGCAAGGGGTGCTCTAGCCACACCACCCAAGTTGTAGAGGGCAAAAGCAGGGACTAAGAGAAAGAATAGTCACGCACTGGAGAAGAGCAGGGTTGAGACCATTTAAAGAATCTGGACATGCACAAGTCCATGGGACCTGATGAGATGCATCCATGGGTCCTAAGGGAACTGGTGGATCAAGTTGGATGCCATTCACCATCATATTTGAGAGATTGTGGCAGCCTGGCAAAGTTTCCACTGGCTGGAAAAGAGAAAATATTACTTCCATTTTTAAACCATAGAGAAAAAGGAAGACCTGCATAACTACTAGTCAGTCTCATCTCTGTGCCTAACAAGATCATGGAACAGATCCTCCAGGAAACTATGCTCAGGCACATGAAAATTAAAGAGATGATTGGTGACACTAAGGACAAATTTTACCTGACAGAGTTGGTGGCCTCTTACTATGGAGTTAGATGCTGGTGGATAAGGAAAGAACAAGTGACATAATCTGCCTGGTCTTGTGTGAACCATTTGACACTGTATCATGTGACATTCTTTTCTCTAAGTTGGAGAGACATGGATTTGAAAGATGTACCACTTGGTGCATAAGGAATTGGGTGCATGGTAACACTCAGTTGTGGTCAATGGCTGGATATCCAAGTGGGGATCAGAGATGAGTAGTGTTCCTCTGGTCAGTATTGCAACCTGTACCGTTTAACGTATTTGCCAGATGCAGACACTGGGATTGAGTGCACGCTCAGCAAGTCTGCCAACAACACAAAGCTCTGTGGTGTGGTCAACATGCTGGAGGAAAGGGATGCCACCCAGAGGGACCTTGGCAGGCTTGGGAAGTGGTTATGTATGCAGCTGATGAAGCTCAACAAGACCAGGTGCTTCAGATTGACCAGACTCACATTGCAGGACCAAGACAGGTCCTGCATGTGGGTCTGGTCAATCTGAAGCACAACTACAGAGTGGATGGAGAACGGATTGAGAGCAGCCCTGAGGAGAAGGACTTGGGGTGTTGATTGATGAGAAGCTCAACATGAGCCAGCAATCTGTGCTTGCAGCCCAGAAAGCTGTGTCATGGGCTGCATCAGAAGAGTGACCAGCAGCTCATCTAGTTCCAACTCCTCTGTCATAGCCAGGGACACCCTCCACTAGAAGAGGCTGTTCAAAACTCCATTAAGCCTGGCTTTGAATGCTGCCAGGGAGGGGGCAGCCACAGCTGCTTTGGGCAACCTGTGCCAGGGCCTCACCACCCTTACAAGGAAGGATTTCTCCCTTGTGTCTAATCTGTGGTTCTATGAATTTGAGGGTTGCTTCAGAGCGACTCTTTTTTGCATACAGTGACACATGCTTCTCAGCTTCATAATCCGTGATACTGTCACATACATATAAATATCACATGAAAATTAAAGGGAAAATAGTCCAGCATTTTAGCAGAAGCTTGTGAGTTGATACTGACCTACTCCCAAAATCATTATGTATCCTTTCTGCCAACACTTAAAAATGTAATATGAATGCTGTGTACAAAAGTTCATCTGTTTTAAGTGCTATGCTGTGGGATAGTTCTGGGCAGGTAATTAACAGATTTATTAATTATCTAGCCCACAGACCTGTTCCTCCATGCCACAGTGCCTTTTCTTCATTTTGGTGTGGACTAAGGCATTCAGAGAGCAGAAGCAGCTGGGTGTTACACCACTGATGGAACTGTATTTCAAATTTAAGGCGAAGTTGAATTTGCTGTTGCATAGCTCAGGATTCAAACCTGCACAGGCTGCTTGCAGAGCAAGGTTGTCACAGCAGAAGTCTTCACTGTTTGTGGTGATGCACCAGCCAGAAAAGGTGGTTTGGCTTCTTTTAGCTGTGGTTAATTCTGTGAATTGGTAATTGGTGGTGATGTCATGATATGTATTCTTGAGTTTTGTAAAGAAACCCACTTGCACAATAACAGAGACAAACAGTGTTTGTGGTGATGCTATTGCTGCAGAATCACATATCAGTGCATACCTTTGAGGGCTTTACGATGCACTTGATTAGTAAAAGTAGAAGCTGACAAAAGTATTTATTATAATTTGGCAGGTGGGTAAGTAGATGTAAGAGTTGAAACTGAGTTCTCCAACCTCACTGATTTGTATTCCAGGAAATAGGTTTGCTAAGGCAAATGCAAATACTAACATGTGACTGGTATTTCTCTGTATAAATTACAGAGAAACGGTGATGTAGATACAGGTGTATAAAGTAGAAAGATTAAGAGTAGTTCCTTGTAGTTTTACTAATCTTTTTTAACTAAGCTATTTTTTCTGGCTATTTACAACAAAGACATTCAATGCTAATAGGCAGTGTCTTTGTTCCAAAGCATAGGGTGAAAGATTTATATATCATCTTTGGCATAATTCCTAGGGTTGGATTCTGATTCGGCTTTCCCTGGCATAGGTCTGGAATACCTCAAGTGATTTACTTTGGAGTAATTCCAGATTTGTCCCAGTCCACCTGACATCAAATCAGGAACCTACAATCCAGCTTTGTTTCATGTAGTTGGGTGAAGAGTTTGCACTGGTATGGTTTAACGGGGAACAAGGTGAGGTAATGCATTTAAAAATAGTTCCTAGGAGAGGAAGTAGTTTTTCCTCATTTGTTGATAGATTAAAGCACAGTTAAATTTGTTGGAATGTATTTTAGCTCCTTGTTATAGCGAACTTGACTATTTCAGAAGGGGCATGATTACAGAATTTGTAGTGGAAAAAGCCTGTAATTTATTCACCTTTAGTAAAAGTATCTTAAAATTCCAAAGGACAAAATACTCTTAATTCTTTCAAATACAAAGCATACTCTGAAATTATAGCTTGTTCCTTTTGGAAGGAGTGGTATTTTTTCTGAAAGGGTGTGATTCAATTATAATTTATTAGTTACAGCTATTGAATTTAAGCAGAAAAAATCCCTTTATTCATTTGTTGCTTGTGACTTACTTTACAATACTTGTGCTTAAAGAGTGGTTCCTACTAAACAACTGATGCTGATTACGTTTATTGCCCATTAGTGCTCAAATTAAATAAACTCCATCTGAGTGAGCTGTGCTTTTTCCAAAAGAATGGAGAAATGTTCAGGTTTAATGTGTACTTTCGTTTCTGAGGAAAAATCACTTTCTTGCTGCTTAACAGGCCATAGATCCCCAGGGAAATTGTACTGTGCCACTGGCAATATCCTGGACCATCCAGTGTTCTCAGTCATCTTCTTAGTTTAACTCCAACTGTTAAATAAACATGAACTTTAACTGTAACTATTTATTTCTTTGCCTTTGGAGAAAATGGAAAAACTTGATTGCCCTACTGAGAATTTTAAACTTGTTTTTTCCCCTTTTTTCTGCTCCTCATTTTGGCTTGTATTTTTTAGTGCTCCTGCCTCTGACTTCCTAATACACCACGTCCTCAGGCCATCACCTTGCCTAACTGAGGATCCTCACTTGGTTTGCTTTCCCCAGGCAGCTGTCAGCTTTGGACTAGTTGGTGTCCAGCAGGTCAAAATGCAAAGGCTAAAGAGCCTGGAATGCTGTAATGTGTTATCCTTCACTTTTAATAGAAGTCCTTATGCACTGCACCTCATTGGAGGATGAAAACCACAAAGCCGCTTTACTCAATTTTATTTTAGACGTATGAATCTTCTGGAAGATTTTGTAATGTAAAGGGCTGTATTGATTTGAGTTACTTAATCTGCAACTATCATTAGTTAAAGCTGAAAATGCATTTTGATTTCATTAGATAGTGAAATGGTTTTTTACCTTTTTCCTTCCTTCTTTTTCATTTCTTCCTCTTAGGCTGTCAGCGTTATTCAACGTTTCAGGTTAGCGTTAGGGTTCTCTGAGATGAGCAAATGGCTGCAGGTAATGTGTAGTTACTTAGAATTAGGCCCAAATCTCACTCATCCTAGTATTTTTGGAATCACATTGATAATTAGGGACAGCTTTTCAAAGAACTACTGTGACTTTCTGTGTTGTTCTGTGAGCTCAGTGATCAAAGATCAGTGATTGTGATCGATGCAGCCTGTGCTGCCCCACAGTCTGCTGGGGGAGGCTGTTGAGTTCCAGCCCTTTGGGTGGGCTGCTCTTAGATTTGTTTTTTATTCCCAGTGGCAGAAATGTGTCATATATCATGGGTGCTAGGACACTTTCTGTGGGTGAATGTCATCTGGACTGTGTTGTGGTATATATGGTAGTGCTGCTGCCTTCCTACATCTCTGCTGGAATCCAGGTGTTGGCGCTTTCTGCTGGAGTTTTTCCTCAGCAGGGCCTGATGAAGACCTGAGAAAGAGCGTGGACAGGAGTGTGCTGCTGACTCTTGTAGGTCTCCTTTCCCATATGCATCTCAGATGTGGACAGTGATAGGGTTGTGTGGTAAATGTGTTGTTCTGGCAGTGGTAAGTGGCCATTTATCCTGGAAACACTTAAACCCTTTTCCCAGCGTGCGTTTAAATACAGGCTCATTATTTGGTAGGGGAGAGGCTACAAGCCTCCTAGATGAAACGGTGGTGGAGAGCAGGCTGCCTGCTCCAGTGTAATCATCTGGTATGCAGCTGAGGATCTTAGGAGCTGAGGCCAAAGGGAGCAAGTGAGATGAATTGTCCTGCTATACTCCACATAGTCTGTGGGCTGTAGGTTGCTCATCCTAGATATTTGCTTACAATCATGAGGAACATTAAGATTTTGCAGTAAAACTTTAGAAAAATACTTAACAGCATGAGAAAAAGCTGCTTAAGCCACAATGAACTCCCCAGTTCTTTTTACCATCCTTCCACAGGGAGGGAGCATCTGGTGGACAGGATAGATCAGAGTCCCGCATGCATATGATAGTGGTTTCATTGTCATCAACAGACATTACAATTTTGTTGATTTATTTTCTGCAACGAATGAAACTTCGTTTCCTGCTCTGTAAAGGATGTTCTACTTTGCTTGAGTTGTACAGAAATGAACTCTGGTTGTATCCATATAAATATAAGTAATTGGGTGGCATGGAGTTAATGTTAACATCTTTATTTATTTATTTGATCTAATTATGCAAATACAACAATTAGTTTCATCTGAGATACTCTAATTGTTGATGATGCTAAATCTTCAGCAGGTAACAGTCCTGAAGAGGGAAAGTTAGCTAAAGGTCAAGATATTCAACTCATAAATGAGGAAAAGATGAGAGTATTCTTTCATATGTAATAAATGTGGCTCATAACACTGGAGTTTATTACCCACATACTAATTGTTCAAGTACTTCTGTCTTCAGTTAAGTAAAACCAAGTGAACTGTTGTTGTTGGAAGAGTTGTAGGAAAAGATAATAGAGTCCCTTTTTGGTTAATAGAGTCCTTGGGAGGTAGTACTGAAGG
>VXBZ01004175.1:80742-104497 GCA_013399135.1 Heliornis fulica | reverse complement strand
TCCTAATGTTCTGTGATTCTGCTATTCATTTAATGTACTTAACTGAGGAAGAAAAAAAAACTAAAACCACTTAAACTCTACTTAGAAATTCCTGTATAAGAGTACTATGGAATTTAATCCATTTCTAAAACATACCTTAATCCAGATTAATTTTTCCAAATGTTCCTATGTAGACAGACCCCCATCATATGCCAAATGCACAGGCCACTTTCTCAAAGAAGATAAACCAGTTCATGCTTAGCACATTAGATTGAGATTACTGGTGAGTTGCTAGTGCCTTATACATTCACCTTTGGACCCAGGAATATCCCACTTACATATCCTTAAGTAACAAACCAGATATCCTTAATCCATGTTTCCCATCCACTGAAAAGTTAAATCTTTATTTTGTAACTTGTAGCAAAAAACAAGTTTCAAGCGTGGTCTCAACCATGAAACTCTCAATTTCAGTGTCCCTTAAATGCAAAACTTTTTGCATACAACAGCAAATCTTTTAGCTACCACTGTTAAGATCAATCCTACAGATGGATTGATAAAACAGGGAGGCTTCTAGAATGCATGAGAAGTGGGCTGACTCTTCTGTGTGCAAAACTTCCCCATGTATATGAAGGGCATGTGTGTAAAACCCTTCACCAAGATGACCCAGTTCTCTCTGTACATGAGAGGCAGACACCAGCTTACAAACATGTTTGTGAAATGCAGGACTCTGGCTTGTGCTTCTGAACATCTGGCTGTGCACAAACCACAGCTGGAGATGTATTTTTTTAAACTCATCTTCCCATGAGAGCAACTACTCCCACAGCAAACACAGAAACTACTTCTGGAGGTCAGGTCTTGACCCACGGGCAACTACCCCCCCAAACCCACCCACCACCTCACAGCGACGCGAGCCTCCTAAGAAGCCAGCACCAGCAGACACAGACAGTGTGAGACCTGAAACCCAGCAAAGACATTCTGCCAGGCTTCATCACCAGTCCCCCAAACTGGGGAAGGGAAAGCCACCCTGCCCCAGCTGAGGGGGAAACAGGACAGCAGCCAGAGTTGGAACATCAACACGGACACTCAGCTATTCCAGCAGCAGGAACTAATGCACAGGAGGTTGATATGCCAAGTCTTGGTCTTGCTGTGTTCCCAATATGGTTGACTAACGAAAGTAAAACACTTATAAAATTAAAACAACTTGTGGAAGCTTGTGAGGAAGACTGTAAATAGTGTTTTCAATAAGATTTTAGCTTAAGTTAGTTAAATTAAGAACCCACCCTTTTTCATAGTTAATTCAAGGATACAGATGAAACAGTAGAAATGCATCTACTCCCACTCCTATCACCAGCCCCCACACAAAAATGTTTAAATAGCAGAGATTTGTAATCTAGAACAGAGAGCAGTGTTCTATGAAGTATCATCTAATTTAAATAAATCTCTCATTATCTTAAAGGCATTCTAAAATGCATCATTACTGCTTTGTGTGAATTATTGAGTAAATAACATCTCCCAAATGTTGGGATAGATCTTTTAAATCTATGATTATGCTTCTGTATCTCCAAGGCTTTCAGTCAAACAATGTATTTGAAATTGTAAATTTATTCTGAATATCACTAAATATTCCATAGCTATGTAATTGTCTTTTTTTTTCTCTACAGCTCCATTATCTAAGCATTCTCTACTGTTTACCAGAAACAGAATTCCTGAATATCTTAGCTGCATGTATGCAACTGATCTTTTTCCTTCCAAGTTATGTGGGTCGTTATTACAGAACTAAATGCCTCACAATTCTTCATGCATTGATTCTCACAATGCTGCTCTCTCTCAAACAGCAGTACTAGGCAGCATTAGCTACCAAATCAATAAAAATTGGGTAGGTAAACTGCATTAGCCAGAAGTATACAAAAGGCTCAACACATAATAGGGAATACAGAGCAAAAAAGGCAGCATCTGAATGGAACCACGATATAAATTTGCTCAACTTCAGGAGCAAGAAAGAAAACTCAGATTCTCCTCCTGTGACATATGAGGCTGAATCTCAACTGTTCTTGTGAGAGCAGCTTTGTGTTGGAAAGGTCAGAAAGATACAGTTCCTCACAAAACGTGCAAGTAATATAAATGTGATGTTAAGTGTGTTCACCTGTGCCTATTAAACAGAACTGGGAACAAAATCTGAGGTGAAATGAGGATACACATATGCAACTTAACTGAATATATCTAAGGTGATAACCCAGAGGAACTAATTCTTTTTTTCCAGGCATATGGAAAAAAAAAGATGTGAGGAGGGAGAGATGAGTAACTCACACAGCTAATGGGGTGTATACAGTGTAACGTGTAGCAGATGCCACTACGACTGTTCACTGCACAAACACAAAGCACTTGCAAATACTTCTGTCACATTGAGATGTACAAGAGCAACTCTTGAGCCTGGTGACAGGTTCAGAACAATCCCACTGCAACTGTAAGCCACCTCCTCCTGCCTGATGGGAGTCTTCAAAATTAAGCTTGGAGCACGTTCACTCTCTGACCAAAAAAAGATGGCACTTGAAAGAGTTCTCCAGCATAAAAATGGTGTATGTGGTGGGGAATGACAGAAAGTTCACCCAGGATGAAACAGCCTGGCAAGGCACAGATGCCTCTAGAAAACCTCTAGCTAAATCTTTGCCTAAATACTGTCTACCTAAGCCCCAATCACGGCAATTTCATCTTCAGTCTGTGAGATATGGCCATCACCTTGTGAATTTAAACCACTAGAAGAAAACTCATGTGCAGAGGCCAAATGAGGCCACCCCACTACAGGCCAACCAAGACATGACCACAATATACACCTGCCACACAACTCAGAGGCAGCTGTAGCATCCTAATAAATTCCCAGTTCGGTGTGGACCGACCTTGGTCCCTACTGAGTTTTTACAATGAATGCTGCTGACCCAGACCTCAGAAGAAGAGAGTAGAAGACAGCAACAGCAAATCAGTTAGGAAGCAGCAGAAATGCCTAGTGCTGCCTGGCTGGAAGATAAGGGCAGGGAGATCAGTCAGCTTCCCAACAGCAACCATCCTGAAGGGACCGAGTCTATCTCCACCAAACAGATGGCTTCACAGTTTTAACAAGCTATATAATGTAAGGTATAGTGCCACCCAAGCAGCACTGGAATGATAATATCTCTTTAACCTCAATGGAATAACCAGTCCAAAAAAAAAAAAAACAAACATGACAAAACAGCCCCAGGTAACTACAAGAAAAATCTACCTGAAAGTCTGGTTCAAATTCACAGTTTTCCAATGCCAGATTGCACTGATTAAATGCTGCTTTACATAGTGGATTAAAAAAAATAGGCAATATAAAAGACAAGCATGCAATTTGTGTATATAAATTATTTGATTTGCTATTTATTAAGTACCTGTAAAGTGTTCAGTGTTATCCCAGTTACAAAGAAAATTGTCTTTTGCTTTAAGAAACTGACAATCCAAATGACAAAAGGGAATAGACAAAGTGCAGTGAGAAGCCAGCAATGAATGAGGAGTATTTTGATTGTATTTTGAATTTGATTGCTTCCCATCAGCACCTCTGAGCAAGAGTTCTTGCTACAGATTTGCTGACATGAGGGCAAGTGTGGTGGAGCAGAGTATTGGTAAAGCATTTCAGTCACAGAAGTAGCACTGAGAAATTTAAAGTCATCATGGGACAAAGACAAGTTTGGAATCACTATTAGCACAGGGAGGAGAAGCATGATGAATGCCTTAAGTAATCTGAAAAGAGTTGATGAGGAAAGATGACTGAAAGGACCTGATACTTATAACATGAACCCAAGGCAGAGCCACTCTAAGAACTCAGCTTTGCAGCTGAAGCTGACACAGGACTAGAAAAATAGAGCAGAGCAACCCAGCTTTACAGAGCTGTCAGAAAACCCAGCGTGGCTGCTCAGGAAACCCCTCTGATGAAGGCAGGTGATGATGGCATTCAGAATCAGCTGTTCAGTATAATACAAACTGTTATGCAGTTAGGAAGGAAAAAACCAAAAATTAGTATTTTTTATGGCTAACCTCTCAGCCTGGGAGCACATTTATTAGTGGAGGTCCAACATGTCACATTTCTTCATAGAAAGTTTCAGAGTGAACTAGCCAAGAGTTCCTTCTGCAGTGTAAAAACCCTGCTGTCACAGATGGGCTCTGTACAAACAGGGGTTTGTTTTATTAATAAAAGTGTTCTTTTTTTTCCTCCTTCCCAAAATCCTCAACCTATACAAGCCTCCAAATTTCTTTTTCCCTTTCTCATCACTTACAAACATAAGAGAGAATAGAATAAGACATTGTTTGTTTGTTTTCTTTACTTGATAGGAGACTATTTTTTCTCCAGTTTGGTGGTACTCCAAGTGAAAAGGACAGCAGATACACTCTTGGCAAGTGCACTGGGTGGGTTTTTTTGTAATTTTTCCATAAAACACTTCACTGTGCCAGCTTTCTGAGTAACCTCACAAACAATACCCCTTTTCTGATAGATGACAGCAGAATGCAGTTAATAAACAAATCAGACCCATATGAAAATGTGATTCATACACAGTGTCAATATTCCAAAGAACAAGGTGGTACATGGCCACCAAGGGGGCCATCCTTGTACTCTCGAAGGAAAATCCTTCCCTGGATTTTTTCAAAGCTCTTTTTCCAGCTCTTCAGCATTTAACAGCTGCTGTGCAAAACTCATCTAGCAACAGAAGAATCCCTCTTGCAGTGAAGCATGAAGGTCCAGCATGAAGCTAAGTGAACTGTCTCCTCAAGGCAGCTCACATCCAGACAGACCAAGAGGTATCAGACTGAAACCACATGAAAACAGAGAGTTTGACCAATTTAAAGGAATTGTCTTTTCCTTGAATTGTCTTTTCATTTTGCATTAAAAAAGATGCAAACGAGCATCAACCCCCGGTGGTAGCAGTCCTTCTCACTGCAGCATGTTCAAATCCCTGTATCCCCCCAAGCCTCCAGCAGCACAGAGAGCTGGTAACACACACTCGTGGCACAGTTCACACCAAGGAGGGGATTTCAGCGGTCCCCTCCCTGAAGGAGGGGACCTGACTTAAACCCTCCTTCAGGCACCGGTGCCTGAAGGAGGGTTTAAGTCAGGCAGTGGAAGAGCTCTCACTCAGGGAGCCCACCATTGTCATCCCCAGACCTCACAGTGTCACCAGCCTCAACAAACACAGGCTGGTGATTTTCCAACAAATGGCTGTCGCATCCAGAAGTTTCAAGATACCCTATGCTGAGAAAAGTTTCTAAATAAATCCCTTTCTTTCTTCACCCCCTCCCTTCTCTCCCCCCATGTCAACAGCTCCAGGCCCAGCTCCAGGGGATGAAGGGGATTACCACAGAAAGCCGGTGTGACTGGGCCAGGAATAGGAAGTCCAGCAGACATGGAGACCTGCCTTGGCTCCTGACCCACTTTTTGAACAGAGCCAAACTGCTTCTGGGTGCTACTGCTCCTCTCCCAAGCTCTGCATGACCACATGCAATTTAGCCACCATCTTCGAGGTAGTGACTGCCTCTCACTGATTTTTGTGAGAAACAGCCTATAGGCTTGAATAATACCTCAGTAAAAATGGGGGCTGGTTTTACTAGGATCTGCCGTGCCGAGAATAAAACCATCTTTTCACTTAAATAATGAAGAATACCCACACAGTTAAACCTGTTAATAGTCTTTAAAAATATGTACAGCTGGAAGAGTGGCATGTTCCTCTCATTCACAAGTTTGCTGTATCCTTACTGACGCCTACGATCTCCCCTGAAGGTCTATTTACAGAGAGACGTTTCTCCCAGAGTCCAGGTTTTCCACCCGTGTCCTTTCCTTCCCCTTCTCTCCTGCTTTATCCCCTCCTCAGTCACTCTGGGCCAGCTATTTGTGGTGTGACACGGGGAACTGATCCAAGCCTCAAGTGAGCAGGAAAAAAAAAAAAAATAATCTGGAGAAAAACGATTTATTTTTAACCTGGATGGGTTCCCCGATGGAGCTTCTTCCCCACCACAACAGGTGTATCAACACACCTGAGGAAGAGGTGGAGAGAAGCACACTGCAAGTACTGCTGACCAACATAACCCTTGGTGGGACAGGAATGTTTTTGAGAGATTAATATTGGAGTAGGGGTTCTCACACTGGGGAACTCTTTAAACATCATAAAATGGACTTAATACATATTCCTTATGTTGTTCACAGTTTCCTTTGCCAGTTTGGCTAATTATATGATATTTAAGTTTAAACATATGTTGCCTCCCTTGCAGTGAATCCTCTCCTCCTACATGATACAGCAGTGAAGTCATCTTGCTGACTTCAAGCAGAATTCTGCACCCTCTCAAGTCGGTGGGCATTTTTAGTTCATCTGGAGAGCAGTGCAGCCCTGAGAGCACGGTGATTTTTATTGCAGAAAGGTACCAGGTGCTCTGCTCACCCTCTCCCCAGGTATCCTGAAACACACCATCCAGGTGCAAGATATTGAAGACCCACCAGTGTTTCTACCATTCCAGGCATCTGGCTGCTTTAACACATGGGAAACACTTGGGATGGATCTGCATTAGTGTGAAAGGTGAAAGAGAAGACCAGGGACTTCTGCTTGACTTCCTTCCATATCACCACGAACAGACTGTTGGGGTTTTGTTTTGGTTTTGTTTCTTTTGTTTTGGGTTTGTTTTGGGTTTGGTTTTTTTTTTTTTTGGAGTGGGAGATGTTAAAAAAAAAACCTAAATCTTAAAAAGACAGACACATAACAAAAAAAGAAGAATCCAAATGGAAGGAAGTGGCAAAAGACTAAGTCAAAAAAAAAAACCCAAACCAAAATAAAAAAAGCATTTAGAAGGGCAAACAAAATACAAATAACATCCCTCTGAACTGCCATGTAGTGCAGACAGGAAAAATCTCTTTTTGGTTAGTGCATTCCACATTAGGAGTGCCTTTAGTAAGCAGAGACACTGAGTGTGCCACAATAGCTGGGTTGCATTAGCTTAGCATGGCAGAGGATAGGATTTAAAGGGGAAAGACAGCAGCTGAAAATAATTGCATTAAATTAACATTAACCCACAAACACAGAAGAGGCATATAATATTCAGGACTGCTGCAGAAGCTGTAACTCAGAATTAATGTCTGTAGAAGATGAATAATCCTGCTCTGACTGGGATTCGAAATCCTAAAGGAAGAAAGTTCACCTCAAATAGTGGTCCCTGAGGGGAGGGGGAAGGAAAGAAAGGAAAGCATGGCCTAGTTAAAGATAGCAGTAGGTAGGAACACAAACTGTAAAACAATGTTGTTCCCAAAGGACTACCATTTTTTATGGCTTATACACACACATTCCCACACATTCCTTCTCAAAAAGGACTTTGAAAATAAATCTCACTTTAAGAACTGTAAATGAAAGAGACATGTGAGAATTTAAACACTCTAGGGTAGAAAAGACCAAAACCTCAGAGATTAGAGAGAAAAAAAAAATGAAAAAAATAAAAGGCAGCCAGGACTGGAGTGGACTGAAAACCACAGCCAACAGTGACAGCTATAACTCAGTTGGTGGATGTACTCTGCAACAGTCTGTGAGTCTTGATGCCACAAGGACTCAGAAAAGAACAGTATCACCAAAATAGGTACTTAATAAATCTGTTAGAATGGAGACACACAAAACATACTCGAGAGAGCTTTCTTTCCTTAAATTGAAGAGTGAATTAATGCTAAGCACAAGGAGGGGAACTAACTATTAAAAAAAAAAATTAAAAGATGCTGAATTACAGCATTATTCATTTAATCCATGAACAGATACCAGAAGTAAACAATGGTACTACTGGCTGGGAGAAGTAACAAAATTCACTAGTTTTCTCCCAGTTCCTGCTGGAAAAAAGAGAGTCTGGACAGGCCCATAGTTAGCTGCAAGTCT
The DNA here is from genome assembly GCA_013399135.1 of Heliornis fulica. Lineage (NCBI taxonomy): Eukaryota > Metazoa > Chordata > Aves > Gruiformes > Heliornithidae > Heliornis > Heliornis fulica. The sequence goes on along the minus strand of VXBZ01004175.1, from coordinate 96,614 downwards.
AAAGAAAGACCTAAACCACCAACTGAGGTCTGAGGAAAGCCAAGGCACAAACTACCACCAGACCAGCTCTAAGATGACATCACCAGACCTGGTGCCTCGTTAACCCTGCTGGCCCTCTCACCAGGTAAGGAGTGAATAAACCACAGTGCTTCGTTGAAGGGTTTATGTTTAAAGTAACTGCTCCCAAATATTGTTACTTAAACACTCTGATGAAATCATTGGAGCAGCCTGAATCTCACTTATCTAGAAGACCCTTTATTCCAAGCCTGACAGTGAGGCTTTATGTACAGTGAGATCACACTCTACTCATTTTAGAGAGGTCAGCTAAGTTTATGGGATGGCACTCTGCTTTCAGTACAGGTTTTAGCTCTCAGTCATTTCATAATTTCCTTAGAAGAGCAAGAGATTCCTTTTCTCATGCATGTGTCTAACCAAGCAAAGCAAACAGCTTCTCTGTGAGCAGCAGGGCTAAGGCAAACCCATCTGAAACCCTGCTGCAGGTTTCCAGCCGTTTATTAAAGCTCCCACCAGAGTCTTTCCCTTTACAGTTTCTGCTCCATTCAGTTTCCTACTTACCCAAAACCTGTCTAAACTTTGCATATTTGGGACCTCTATCACTTGCTGACTTGGCTTGATTCAGCTGACATTTGAATGTCACTGCAGAGAGGAAAGAGCAGAAAGACACACAGACTCCATACATACATGTGATGCTGCTGACCAAATGAAAAAGGGCAGGGGGATGACTTGAGTTTCTTGCTCTCAACATCTAATACAAGGTTTTGTCGGCTGAAATCCATCCTAAAGCTTTGGCTTACAGATACTAGAAACATCAAGTAACAAAGACATGAGGTTCTCTTATAAGGGATTTCAGTTAATATTCCTATTTCACTGTACTAGATCTCCCTGAAATCCCAGCAATACGTGGCATTTTTAAATCAACCTTACCACTACTGAGCTTTTGAAACAAATACCCTGAGTTGAACAACTCTATAGCTGGTTCTGTTCATTCTTACATTTCCACCAGTTATTTGCATAGTCATTCCCACTCTGATTTAATCTTTCCTTTCATGATTGCTAAAGTCCACATAGAAAATGAGCACAGTAAATCAAACTAAATGCTTGGCAGGCACATACTGGTGAGATCACAGCCAGATCCTGGAATAGCACATGCTCTCGTATGGAAAAGACTCTGGAGTTCCCATGAAGTTCAAGTAAGCATCATCTGACCCAATGAGCAATACAGAGACAGACACAGCCCTCTGTGGTATCCAGCTGGGTGAACACCCAGGGAGGTGACAGAATTGGCACCCAAAGTTTCACAACTAGTGGGTGACATTATGTGATCCAGCCATATTACTGCATTCATGAAACCAGACCAGAGTTGGGGTTTTAATTTATTTTTTTTTTAATTGAGTCACAATGGAGTTCAGAGGCAAAAAGCAAGAAGTGGGGGTTCAAAGTCCCCACTAAAAGGTAAGCTTGAATACACAGGGTTTCATAGCTCAGATTTTCAGGCCTCTAACTGAAAAATAAAAGGCTTTATGGGGTAGAAAAATAAGGTATTGTTTGGGAAAGGTGTACTTGGCCCAAGGAGAAGGACAAAAGAATTACTTAAAGCGTGCTTGTGATTCATCATGGTTCAATAACTTCTCATGAATGCTAATGTGTTTGAGAGATAGAGAGGCTTGTGCAGGTGTGACAGAAACGATTAGTAAGTTATTAGTAAGCTGCTGGCTTCACTGGCAGCCACGCCGCTGAAGCTGCACACTACAAGGGCCTTGCCAGCAACTCTCCACGCACCGCTGGTATTTAGAACTGCCAGAACAGTCAGAACAACAAATTATATCTGCAAACACTTATTTCTTTCTCCTCATTTTGCCTGCCTCCGTGGTGAAATTTGTAGTTAAAGCAGAGCACTATATGTCTAAGTCAGCGTGGCTCCTCTTCGGGAGGGAGTGGAAGGAAAGAATCTGAATTAATCCAAAAGCCCCTGAACTAATCCATACAAAAATTCATCACTTTCCCTCTCCAAGACCTAAAAAAGGTGCTTATTTCACAAGAAATGTATCTATATGGATCTACCCACATGGACCAGCACAGGCAGGCTGGTTTAAATTTAAACTTCATCTTACTTTAGTGTAACTACTCCCTCCAACAGTAAGTAGCTTTATGGTGTGCAATAAAACTTTATTCCTTTTAACACTCCAGAGATCCACTCATTTCCACAGGTCTTGCAGCATCATTTAGAGGAAATTTTTTGATGCATTGCCTGCCACACTGATACCTGGCATCCTCTCCTAATGCAGAACAGCATGAAGGCCTGCTGAATTTCACTCATTTTCAGTGTTCAAGAAGTGACACCACGCTCTCTTAACTACAATGTTCAGTCCTTAAAAGGAGACCCTCCAAGAGATACTCAGGAAATAAAACCCAGTGTTCTCTAATAGTAACAATACAATCCAAGCACTCACACTCCAACAACTGGATGTCAACTGTGTGCTTACACCAAGGAGCAGCGCGGCCTTGTCTCTGTGTCTCATTACACACCTGAGGCACCCAACTACCACAAGCATAATGCTCATCCTTACTACGAGACACACATTACTATTTATGTAGCATAGTGGATTTCTGAAATGAATAGCAAATAACCCACTAGTGGCTTAATTTATTAGCTATACAAGTTTCCTAGGGTGAAAGGTCGGTGAAATGAGATGAAAAACATTAATCCAGATGATTTCAGACACTTCTGATAAAGAACACAGCCTGTGTCCTTTATCCAGCCACAGTTCCCATTAAATTTGAAGGAACTCAGTTTCCACCTACAGTTTAACAGCTTATTTCTTAGCATTCACAGCCATTAAAAAAAATAACCAAACACCCTACTGTGCAATCCCACTGCATGTTTGCATACATGTGCACAGATATAAAAGCTAAATATTTGAATTAAAAGAATGCTTCCTGAATGCAAACTACAATACCCTAAATAGCAAAAAAACTTTATCATAAGACTTTCAAACCTGTTTATAAACTATTGTCAGCAGCATAGCTGTGTAAGTTAGGTGCATTCTACTCAGTTGATCTGACCTGTGCATTTATTTTCTCCATCATTATTTATGCAAAAAGTGACCCAAATGTGCCTTGGTTTGTGCAGAAGCAAGGATTACCTAAGCACATGCTTAATTGTAATTTAATGGGAATAAGAATCCTTCCTGTCTTCACACCCACCCACCTTAAAAGACCCAGAATAATCTAGGATTGGCCTTAAAATCTCAAGAGCTTCCAAGCTCAAGAGCTTCCTTACTCCCACTGCAGCCTTCTGGTAGGCAACCCATAATGCTGTCTCCTGTGGACTCACACAGGCTCTGCAACAGCAGACGGAAAGGATGGAGAGGGAGAAGAGAAAAAAAAAATACAAGGAGAAATCCTCAAGTGACACTTCCAAGACAGCAGTTTTTATGGCTCCTGACACACAGGACAATCTGAGATGCAACAGGGCTTCATCATTCACTCCAGAAGGTGCAAAGGTTGTTTATGAGCATGTTATAACCCTGCCCTTCCACCAGTGAGAGATTTTGCACTCAGTTGTAAAGTATATTATATAAAAATAAGCATGTATTAAAGCTGCTGGGGGAGGAATGAGGTGTTACTGAGAAGTATTTACCTGACAAATGTGCTGTTGATGCATCACTATTCTCCACTCTTCAAAGTCAGCTACAATTCATACAACGGCCCAGCAATATTCCAGCTCAATTTCCATACTGGAAATATTCCATAGCTGGAATATTGCTGGGCCACACAACTCAAGGTGTGTGGCTGACTCAGGGGGGAGAACCCCAAATAACATAATTATGTAACACAGAGATTTAAATTACTAAAACACTAGGGATCACCAATTCTCTGTCCCAGGCTTATTTTGAAAGAAATAAAAACAAAAATTAAAAAAAAAAAGGACAATGTCTGTATTAACTTGGCAATACCCTCCCCTCCCTGTTTAGGGCCTGCTAATGCTTTTCCCCTCTGCTTGTTTTTTTTCTTTCCTCCTCCTTCATTTCACCTTATTCAATCACTGTCAAAAGTTTCAAGGAATAGGAATGTTTTTTTCAGCCATTTCTTTGCAATGCCAAATTCTGCCTTTAGATACCAGTCATGGTACCTCCTGCCTTCCCTTCCTAAACTATACTCCATTCTTTCAAGAGCAGCATTTTCTGTTGACAGTGCCAGAGGCCAGGAAGGCTCCTGGCAGTACAGCTCCAACAAAGAGCCCGAAACAGAACAATCTCTTTTTTTATGAGAAGAGATAAGGAAGTCCAAGACATGTTTTTTAAAAAGAGAATAAAAAAAAAAATAAAATGCCACAGGCATTGGCAGTTCTTTAAATAAAAACATACAGAATTTCCCTTTCCAAAGGTAGCACACAATGGCTTTTACCAGCAACAAGCACCTGCTCTTCCTACCTACATAACAATGATCTGCAGAAAAGCAGAAAAGACATTATTACAATGTGGATCTCACATACACACAAATGTAAACACCACCCTACTGATTCTACCCCATCCATGCAAGGAGCAAATGGTGAAGCCAAATGCTATTTATTTATGCTGGTTCTTGCCAAAAGTGAGGCTGTTTGACAATTGCACATGGCAAGACACAGATAGCTACAGAAAGAGGTTGGTTTTGGTTGGAAATTGTTTAAAATACTTACTGTAGAAAGACACATTATTTCATAGAATTATAGAATAGTTAGAGTTGGAAGGGACCCCCAGAGGTCATCCAGTCCAACCCCCCTGCAAGAAGCAGGGACACCACCAACTAGATCAGGTTGCTCAGGGCCTCATCCAACCTGGCCTTGAACGTCTCCAGGGATCCAGGGGCATCCACCACCTCCCTGGGCAACCTGTTCCAGTGCTCCACCACTCTCACAGCAAAGAACTTTTTCCTAATATCCAATCTAAATCTCCCTCCCTCTATTTTAAACCCATCACCCCTTNCTGGGGGTTCCAGAACCCCCATATTTCATGCATATTTTATTTTTGTTTCAGCAACCCAATCTCAGGTGCAAGGGTAGTGATGGGGAAACCGTTGCTACTAAGACACAGTTGCTTTACTAACAAAATCAGGGATGGTCCTTCTCTTCCTAAATACAATTACTCTGCTTTAGTAGCACACCAGTGAGAAAGCAGCAGACAGTGTCTTCCCTGATGGTATCCAGATTGCTCTGCAAATAGCAAAAGCCTTTTTAATTATCACACATATCACCCTCAACTTTCACTTATTTCCTGAATTTCTCAAAGGGACCTGAAGTAGCTTAAAACCAGTTGTAGATCTTAGAAAGGAAAAAGAAACTTTGAATATTTAAAGAGTCTGCATCAGTATCTTATACAATTCAAGGCACCTTCCTTTCTTTAAACTCGTTTTTTTCATGTAACAAAAGCTGAACTGTCAGCACACCAAGTCTTTGCACAAAGAGGTTACACACTGGTCACAACTGAAGAGCCAACATTTAGAGTACTATGTATCCGAGATAATTCTTTCTTTCTCTTCTAAAAGGCAAATTTTCCAGTGGTTTAACATCATTTAACTAACTGTATCATATTAGCAGGATGAACTACTAAAATTCCCTATGTGATCTACTCTTGATGATCCTGCCTAGGCAGGGGAGTTGGACTTAAGTGATCTTTTGAGGTCTCTTCCAGCTCCTAATATTCCGTGATTCTGTGATTCTGTGAAACATGGCAAATTCTTACCAGCTTTCATTGCCTGAAACCAAGATAACCACAGATCTCTCCATTAAGACAGAAAGCTATTATATTCTTCCTTTGAGGGGAAAAAAAAATAAAAAAGAGAAAAGCCCCTCCAAAAAATAAACAAGTCACCCTTGATTTGTTTTCAGTTCTTAGTGTAGATACGATGTAGACATGAAATCAGTACGACAAAAACAGAAAATTACAGATTAACATTTTTCAACTAATTGATATTGCTACTTTATCCTCTTCACCTATGGACAACCTTTAGTAACCCACAGCAACTTGTGCCCAAGAGACTGAGCTATTATATGCAGAATTTCTGCAACAGTCACCTTACTCTCGCTGCAGAAAGACAGAGCTGATGGTCCTTCCCTTCACAAAATCTAGATGTTTCCAGCAACCTTCAGTAACATTCCTTTAAGAACTTGTGTCACTGGTTTGGTAACACTTTAAAACCACCTTTGTTCACATGTGTTGACAAAGTGCTTTCTGGAAAAGCCCCCTTTTCTTTGATTCCATGTCCATGTGGCTTTGTGCCAGCATCGAATTAAGCCATGAAAATGGACGGATTCAGTTTGAAAATCTGGTGTTTTCCATCAAATACCTTCCTCTTTGCATCCTGATGGTATCTGAAAATAACTGATTGTAGATCTTCTCCACCCATTTAGGCTGAATTCACTTACTAAGGCACTACAACAACAGCAGTAATTTCATATTACAATCTGAAAAACAGCAGGACAGAACCACACGCTGATGCATACTGTCCATGCTGTCCCTAGAGAAGGCAGCTCCACAGCTTTTTATTCAGAATATAGCCTGAAAATATATCCAAGTCTGCATTCTGCTCACCATCCATCCAATTTTTTTAAATAACACTGAGAAGATGCTCCCACTTTTATCTTCTCCATAGAATGGGTAAAGATCAAGTATCCATGCTGACCATACCAGACTCCCCTGCTCCTTTCAGTAAATACTGTGGATTAAGAGATCTTGCTGCAGCTCTCACAAGCTGACAGCATTACAACTGATTCCTCCTCTTCAGTGGTACTACTTCTATCAAAACAATAGATCCAGGCTTTTTTATTTAAAGATACTTTTAACCCAAGGCTTCTCTTTAAGCTGTGTCTCTTAGTCCCATATGAAATGACAACACACATGGACTAGCATACTTAAAACACACTTCACTCCCTTTGTTTTATACTAATAACACAGTTAATTACACACAGAGTTGCAATTGTACATACATAACCAATGTCTGTGTATCTCAGCAGGTGAGGCTGCTGGAAGTAGACTGGGATGGAGAAGCTAGAAAATGCACAAAACATTGTATGAGCCTTTCTAAACGGGGTTCCTACTTCTTACCAGAGTTCATCCCATGTGGCACACCTTACTTCTTCCTGTGGGAACACCATTAGCACTGAAACAGCACAGAGCAGCTGAGGATGCACCCACTTGAGACAGCAGCTGTTACCCAACACAAAGCCTGGAAATACAATGTCAAGCCAGTGACTCCTCCATCACTTCAAAACTACATAGCTGAACAATGTCACTCCATTTGGTGGATGGCAGGTTGGCCATGGGTGCCCTGAGGTGCATTAAAAGGAGTGTGGCCAGCAGGTGGAAGGAGGTGATCCTCCCTGTCTGCTCTGCCCTGGTCAGGCCTCACCTGGAGTCCTGTGTCCAGTTCTGGGCTCCCCAGTACAAACCAGACAGGGATCTCCTGGAGAGAGTCCAGTGGAGGCCACAAAGATGATGAAGGGCCTGGAGCATCTCTCCTGTGAGGAAAGGCTGAGTGAGCTGGGGCTGTTCAGCCTGGAGAAGACTGAGAGGGGATCTCATCAATGTTTATAAATATTTGAAGTGTGGGAGACAAAGGGAGATGGTCCCAACCTCTTCTCAGTGGCCTGTGGGAACAGGACAAGGGGCAGTGGTCACAAGTTGGACCACAGGAGGTTCTGCACCAATGTGAGGAATAACTTCTTCATGGTGAGGGTGACAGAGCACTGGAACAGGCTGCCCAGAGGGTTGTGGAGTCTCCTTCTCTGGAGATACTCAAGACCCATCTGGACACCGACCTGTGTGACCTGCTCTAGGGAACCTGCTCTGGCAGGGGGGTTGGACTCTATGATGTCTTGAGGTCCCTTCGAACCCCTACAATTCTGTCATTATGATGACCCATCTCAGAACCTGGAGCAGAAGATACCGGGCCTGCCCAGGTACTGTCTGAATTCAAGCACAGGGCATCAGCAGTCAGAAAACTGCCCTGACTCAGGCTTACCATTTCTAAATTAAATTAAAACTACTGGTTTCCTAAACGCCTCCAAATTGCCTGCCTGTGAGGCTACCTCTCTCCCCAGTCCATATCCGCAGCTGGAGCCTCTTTGTTAGAGGACATTCTCTAAAAGGGGCCCTCCACTCTGAATTTCAATAGATCAAGAGAGAAAAGCCTCAAGACAGGAAAGCAAGGCTTATCCCCTTAGTCAAGCTTATGGGGACCAGTGAACACAGCAAGAACAATTACTTGGAAACAAAGGATCTGCAGGTTGACTTAAGTTTGATTTTCTAGTCTAGTTTGGTGGTTCTCTATCAATTTGGGGGATGGAAGTCTGACTGCTTCTCCCCTCACACCGTCATTCCTTTAATTACAGAAGAATACCCCATAAACCAGCACAGTTGCTTTCTCAACCTTCATATATTAACCATAGAAAATTGGTTCAAAGCTAAAAGCCTCAGCATCTATAGAGTATGAATACTTTTACTCAGTTTGGAGCACACAAAAAATTAATCTTAAAACCTACTGTTTTATTACTGAATCATGGATGTTTTGACCCCTCTGGCATATCAGGCAGGAAATCAATTTAAAATTCCAGTGCAAACAGCCCAAGACCATTTTATTTATGTGTTTGTTTTAAAAAAAGAACTGGAATTCTAACTTGGATTTGAAATTATGTAGATTATTTTCTTCCCTTCTCCCTCTGCACCCATCTCTCCTTTATCATAACGGTGTTTTCTGACTCATTGGTAGCTGCAGGGGGTGAAGCCTTTGAAACCTCTCCCTTCCAGAAAACCATCCCAATGCAATCCAATGCTACCAACTCTTGTTATACTAACACTTTACACACTCTCCCACCAATCTAACTTCCTAAGGTAGGTGAAGGAAAAAAAAATTAAAGGGTTATTTTTGACAGGTCAAGGAATAAAAGCCCAGGTAACTACATATAAGAAAAGCTTAAGGAAGGCACTGTACATGTGAGTTCCTATGGCTAACCCAAAAAATACAGACTGAAATCACCAGCATTTCACACAGAGGGAAGAACAGATGCAGAAGTTTCAAGCCAGCCCAGATGTGGTAAGCCCAGATGTGTCAGAGATGAAAGTCAGGACAGAGAAAGGGTCAGAGCAGCACAGGGCTGAAGAGATGATTTTTAATGCTTCAAGCATTAGTTACAACTACAAAACCAACCTGGTATTTTTGTTCAAGATGTTGACCATTTTTCACACCCTTTCCCTTCTTTTCTGGAACTGGCACTAGCTGCCAAATCTTTAATTATTTGGCATAGATATAGTTAAAACTTCATTAAGTGTTTCAAAGTGGAAAAGAGCTTAACACTTTGCTTCCAAATTGCAAGATTTTTGGTTGGTTGGTTGTTCTTCCTGCCCCCTTACAATCTTCTCCTTAATAGTTAACCATCATCACACCAAAAGTTCTGTCTTTTCATCTTCAATTGAATTTTTTAATTGTTCACATATACTGCCCTTTTTTTTTTTAAGGAGAAGGTTTAAACACAAGAANAAAAAAAAAAAAAGGGCAAACACAAGAAACTTGCATGGATATCCATAGGAGAAGAGGAGATTATATACATATAGACCTACATAAAGTATAGGTCACTTAGACCCCACACCCAGGCCTGAATTTTGTGAGTTTGGTGGTCAGAAGAGATGTCAGAGTCTGTGTGAAGAGGAATAGTGGGAGGTGGGGGTGAAAAGGTTGATAGGAGGAATGTACTTGAACCACAGGGGGTAGAGCTTCAACAGCTGAGTGGTGCTTGGAGGTGGGGGGGAGGAGGGGACAGAGGAGAAACTTGGGAGAAGGGGGAGGCAGGGGGGAAGAACACCAATATTTCACCATTATAAAAGCCAAGCAACCAAAGGGCATACCAGATATCCTTTCCAGAATGGGCCAGTACTTAAGTCTGAGGAATTTTAATTTTTTTAAGTTGGTTTGGCTAAGTGTTATTGAAATAGTCCAAAAAGTCCATGTGCTGAGCCAACACTCACCAGGCTTCAACTCCCAGCTGAAGCCATGCCCATGTGAAAACTAATGTGAGGTTGTACTCCAGAAAGCAAAGGTAAAGACTGTATTGGGGTGCAACACATTAATTGTCACTAAAACTGTATCATACCAACTTGTGTCACAGTTAGTTTCCTCCTCTTGTTGCTGTTGAAGAAACATGCAAGCCAACTTTGTCTGGTCAGGAGGTATTACATGAATATTTCTAAATACCTCAGTGCCCTACCTCAAGAGGTTGCCATCTCTCTTAAATGAGAGAGCAATTTGAAGAGTCACCCTCACTGTGGTCACTCCAGCAAGACTCAGTGAAGTTTACAGAGGCTGCCAGTCCAGCCAGACAAAAGCCCCAGCTTCTCAGGTGAGGTACATTTGCCCAGACCCACATATCCCTCACATTTCTGCCAGGCTACAGAACACAAGTACCTTGGCTGAAGAGGAAGAAAATTAGGAAAGTAATAGTTTCACTTCAGCTACAAATTCAAGCCCCTGAACTCATGTATTAAGAATAGATGAACAGCTTGCTAAGACAGTTCTGCATCTATGGAAGAGAGTGTTTAAACAACTTCATTTTGTAGATGTTTACTGAAATGTTGCTTTGGCTAAACTCTGTCACTTCAAAACATAAAAAACCCTGTTTTAACTACTTTAAAACAAAAACTCTATTTTTAACAACATTTATGCATCTCCTATTAATACATAAAAGATTAAGTCAACATCAGAAGACACAGGCTTCAAGTCAGTAAACAAGTACACCAAGTGTATTCTTACAGCATGTGCATGGCCACAGGACAATGAAACTACACTTTACCAGACAGATTAAATTAGGAGTCCTTACTCTTCTAATTCTTACTATCAAGCTGACAATGACCTAGTTGAAAAACACCTCTGAATAGCACTAGCCACCTTGTCCCAGGAGCCATGCATAAGATTTCAACTGAGGGAGGAAGGCTGACATGCTGACAGCATTATTTGAACCCACTGTCATACCCTGCATCTACCTCCTCACAAAACCTTACCTCAAGGTGTTGGATGTATTTCCTCTACATGTTGTCAGCTCCATGCATTAAAGGAAAAAAAAAATCCACATGGAGCATTTTGTCCATGTTCACACACACTCCCTGATTTAGAAAAAGCTCGGGGAAATTAGATCATTTCAAGCAAGCATCCTCTGCTGTGTTAAAGAACGGGAGTTTAAAGCCACCACACCTCCAGAGGCTGAAGTTTTCTTAGAAGCAGTGACCCTGGCTCCCTTTCAGTTGATGCAAGCTAACAAGGGGGGTGGGGAGGAATTTAAAAAAAAAAAAAAGCTAGATTATCATATATGTATTCATGTAAAAAAGTGATAAAAAAGTTGCTCAAGTTGCAAGACTTCACTTTTTTTTTTTTCATTTTATATGCCCACCCATAAATCAGGGCTGTACAATAAAAAGTTTGAGCCAGAGACTTTGAAGGAACACTGGAGCTAATACACACTTCAGTCCACAGCTTTTCTTGCAAATCATAAATAAAGTTATTTAATTAAGTAATAATCTGAGGCATGTCCAAGCAGAATTTAAGGACTGGACAAAAACTTGTGAAACCATGAGAGTTGGGATAAATAAATACATCAAAGAATAAGGTATCAAGGTAGAGGTGGCAAACATACAAGAAGAAATTATGAGAGGAGTTTAACTTTGAGAAATAAAAAAAAAGAGAGAAGTAAAGCAGAAGTAAGAGACAAGAACATACACAGAGCTATTGTTTGGAAACAGATCTGTTTGGATTTTTGTTGTCACACACACAGAGCCTGCAGCCTCTTTACCGAAGATGATGTTTCACAAACACTCTAAATCAATCAAATTCAATCTGAAAGGGGAATCTTCACCCTCAGCTCTGAGTGGTAGTTCCCACTCCTGCCCTTCTTGCTGGTGTTCAGCTCCTGCCTAGTTTTGCAGCATAATTTGGCTATAAATGGACCACAGCAGAAGCAAGAGTAAGCAGACTGATGTTCTCAAAGGCAGTGAGAGTAGGTATCTTGTAACATTTGTGTAACATCTCCAGGTTACATAATCAGTCTTCTAAAGACTTCCAAAGGCTGACCACCAGAAATGTACCAAAGTAAGTTCATTTGTGTGTAAACTAAAACACTTTTCTAAGGGGAACCCCCCCTACCAGCAGTGACTGAAGAGTTTTCTTCCCAGTGCAGTTTGCTGCTGAACAAAAAGTCAACTTGTCCATCACTTGCACTCTGCCACAAGCAACTTCCCCTTCCCAGCAGCCACGACAATCGAGCCTACTACAGCCAAATCAAGCTGACTCACTGGGGAAACCTGACATTAGGAGAAATATATCCATGCATTTTTAAGTGTTTGTAAACAAGCACCACGTGAATCACCCTTCACAAACCAATCTGCTCAGCTGCCTGAGAAAATTAGGAGCTTACTGATGGGTACCACACATGTGGCACCAGCCACTCAGTGTCTGCCCATAACACAGTTTACCTCCTTCAAATCTGAAACGGAGAGAAAACATGATAGCTATCCCCCCAGTATAGACTTCTCATTAAGAGGCCTCTTAAATCTTAACAGTGATCAGAAAAACAAGGAAACCAGCAGAGGGTTAGTGACATTATCCTTCAATTTCTCTTTTGTGTCTCACAACATTTGCAGTAATGAAAGAACCCACCACAAAACCAAATCCTTGCAAACAGCTTGATGCAAAAATGCTGACTGCAAGTCAGCTTCACAATTGGGTGATTATTCCTCCATTCATCTCCATAACACCATGCACAACAGTTTATTTTAAGTGTCACATATATATTATCACCTCTTATGATCCGTGCTATCAAATACATGCAAACACACCGGCTTCTGCCAATTGCTTTTAGTTTCTCTTTTTCTCATTCTCCAGTGTTATATTTGGAGAGGGGATGAGGGGAAAGAAAGAAAGAAAGAGTAACTGACTCAAGTAAAAGGAAAATTATCCTAAACCATTCAAACAGTTGCTCTGTTAAATTGACTTCAGTTTTACAATGAGTACTTGGCACAATCGTCTTGCCACGAATACAAGAACCTTCCTGAAAAAAAAAAAAACAAAAACCAACATCTCATTCAAAGCAGGGAAATCTTTTAAAGATACAGCACAGACCTTACTGGACAGGAGTTTGACAGCTGTTACAAAGCCACTTCTAGTCACAAGTCTTCAAACCGTGAAGACTTTATCACCATAAAACCTCACTTTTAAGTCTTTTTTAACAATATAATGACTGAACAAAGAGGCAACTCATTCTCCCTCAAAGCTGGTCCTTTGGGAAAGCACAGGGATACAGCAGAAGAGAAAGTCTGCTAGACCCAGGCATAACTGTGCAGAGAAGTAAACCAGAAGAGACAACGGCACTGCTGCTTGCTCCAAGCTAGTATGATGTTCTCTAGTCTCCAGGATTCCCAAAATCCCATCACCTTCTAGAATCATTTTTTAAATACAAGGACATACCACATATTCATGCTACAGCACGACAAAGACATCTGCTAAACACACTCAGTGGCTTCATCTAAGTCTCAAGCAAATCCTTATCTGAGAATCACAGAATTAGAAACATTGTGGTTAGCAATATGTGCAAAAAGCCAGCCTGTCATTGGAACCAGAGGACACTGCATGCTAGTGCATGCACAGGTGCACTGGCAGAGGTCTATGGAAACCCATTTTTTTCCTAGTTACTGTTAAATCCATAGACATCAGCCTCTCATTCCACCACACACTGAAACCATCTGGAACGGCACAAAAGAAAGCCACACATCTTACATGTGAACAGGGGAGCTCAGACCCTCCATGTATCAACAAGGAAAACACGAGGTCACAGTCCAACACCACTTTGTAGGCTGGACACTGTGAGAAAGTGAATCTGTGAGCCCAAAGCTTAAAATCAAAGAGACTTCTACTAGGTAGAAAAAAAACAAAGAGCGGAAGGAAGGGCGGAACACAACGTTGCTCTTGATCTGCAACTGCTGTCAGGAAGCATGAAGCACACCAGCAGCGTTTAGCAACAGCTACACCTTCATGTAGCATAAATTTTATTCATTTTTATTTAAATTAATACTAGGGTGAAGGGGCATTAAAAAAAATAAATTTCTTAGGACAACATATGCCAACATGTTGTGCATAAACAGCATGGAAACAGAAGCACTTGATGTTAAGAACACACAGGTTACATAATGATGATTGCTGAACTGCAGACACCTGCAGTGACCACATAAGGCTACTAGAGAAAAAGCAGGTAGGAACTTTTCCTATCACCTCTTCAACATCCATCTGAAATGTACACCTATTAAGCTTTTCCTGGATTATGGGGAATATAACAAAACAATATCAAAACAGTAAGTAAACAGATCTCTTCCCCTCCCCATTCTTCATAAAAAAAAACCAAACCCCATGCTCATAGCAGAGCTGGCAAGCTGCAGGGGAGATGCCTGTTGTACTGCACAATGAGTTCCAAACAGATTACAAAAAGAGACAAACCAACTACCCCTGTGCAATCTCCTCAGCATGAATAGAGGGAATCAGCCACACCTCTAGACTGGTCACATCACACACCCAGATCCACAGACTGCACTGACAGTCTCTTCCAGTAATACCCACTGCACATCATGTTAAAGCTTTAGCCATATTATTCTTTATTTTCCCTGACTAGTGAGGTTTTTAAAAGTTGCTACAGTACTTTTAATAGCTTTGTAATATGTGTTAGTTGATATTTTCCTAACAGTACACAAGTGGGACTAACAGCCACCTCTTATCACCATCCTACCTCCTCCTTATCCAGCTACTGGTCATCAGATTAGATCCCTAACACCTACTTACACATCTCAAAAGAAAAAAAATAAAGAGGGGTGGGGGCAAAATGAGGTAAAGAAAACCTTCAAAGAAAACAAACTCACAGCTCAAGCTGCAAGAACTTTATGCAAATTCAAATGTATCTTTCTTTACCGTGCAATACTCTGCCTAAGTCGCTCAATCAAGCAGGAATGACATGGAAAGAATGGGACTAACGTGAACAATGAATGATCCATAAATGTCTACAAGATTATATAAGTGAGGATGAGACAGCATGTGTGTGTGCGTGCATTTGGGGGAAGAGAAAGAGCTAAGGGGAAGAGGAGGAAACAACGTCCTCAGTCACAGATAGAGGACTCTGCACAGATCTTACTCAATTTCCCCCTCTTCCCAAAATATAAACATTGTAACCAGGGGCAGTCAGGCATCTAAGGGACAAAAGCAAAAGAAAAACCCATTTGCTTATGGATGCGCTCCAAAACATCCCTTGCTGAACTTGCACCCTAAGTGCTGTATCATGGAACACAGCTCACAGGCAACCATGTTTACACTGAAGCAATTAACACACGGTACGTTTCCTGCGCTGTTATTATCATTGGCGCCCTCAGTGTGGTTGTTGCACATTTTGAGCCTTGGCAGGTTAAGAGGTATTCTTATGGAGTTAACAACAAAACGTTGCTGATTTGAAATGTACTCACTGTTGTTGGTCAGGAACTCCTATATTTACTTTACACCATTCTCGGGGGAGAGCTGGACGGTTGTAATAGTTCTGCAAGGAAAAAAAAAAAAAAAGCCATTCAATATAAACTTTGTAAAGGCTTTGAGCCAAAACAAAACTTAAAAAAAACCCCCAACCCTCACTTGTTTTGGACCCGATACCCACTTGCTTCACAAGGCTGCCCACACCGTGGCTCTGCGGAATCACCACCCGCGCTTCGGAGCGATCACCGCAGCTGAAATTCAGCAGCGGCTCGATCGCCCGTACGAGCGCAAACTTCGGGATGGGCGCACAGGGAGACGCACTCCGCTCC
>VXBZ01004175.1:0-79700 GCA_013399135.1 Heliornis fulica | reverse complement strand
CTCGGCAGCCCCGGCGGGAGGGGGCAGCGCCCGCCGCCTCTACCTGCTCCTGCGCCGCCCTGGAGCGTCTCTTCCCCAGCCCGGGGCGGCTGACAGCTCCTCCTGCGGCTCCCAACGAGGGGTCTGGGGTTCTTCGCCGCCCTTAGAACAACTGTTTATATTTTGGTGCTGCCTTCCCCACACCCCCCCCCATAGGGAGCCACCGCCGCGGGGCAGCCTTACAGCTCGACCGAAGCGACCCAACCGAGCCCGGGACGCGACGCGCCGCACCCCGGCCGGGAGAGGGCGGCAGCGCCCGCGCTCCGCTCCGGTCCCCCGGCTGCCGCCCGGGCTGGAGCTTCGAGCATCCTCCGGGTCCTTTAAAGCCGGCGTGAGACCAGCGAGCGCTCAAAAGCCGGGGCGTTTGCTCGCCGGCAAAGTAAAACATCAGATCTCCGCGTTTCGTTCTGAGTCTCTGTAAAAGAGAAGCAGTCAGTAAGGGCTGCTATTATATCAGTGCAGCGCTACACGTGAGATGTGGCACTAAAAGCGATCAGGTCCTGTCTAATAATACTACAGATATTGAGGTGTGTGCTCGTTGTTTGCTTTGGTTTGGGTGGTTTTTCCAAGTCCTGTATATCTTACTTTGATAAGAGCTGGTAGCCACGAAGCCTGGTTGTGCTACATCCAGTTCCCTCTCTGGTATAACAAAGTTTACGAACCATCACACAACAAACAAAGGCCAAAACTTGCACAATTAGTGCCTCTAATCTTGCAAATAATCACACCTGAGCATATCTTTTTGCAGGTTAATAATTCCCAGTGATTTCCTATAAAACTCCTCTCTTGCAACACCTGAGCCCTCAGACCACGGTAACGCTGCTATGTGTCAGCTGATATTAATAAAGCTCATTGCCCTGAAAGTACCACAGCTGCTTACAAGGATTTTATACCTAGCAGGATTGCTGGGGGCTTTCCAGAAGCAGGAGTTAATTTTCCCCTTAGGCTGTAATGCACCTTGTCATTGATACAGGAGATCTGAGCAAATACTCAGGTGTGAGGCAATAAATGGCATGACTCACCTGAGTCACACATTACTATATTTATAGTACTAGAGCACAGATTCTACCCATATGACAGGAGCTGATAATGCTCCTCAGAAACACAGAAGCTCCTTTTCTCAAGCAGAGAAACAGAGGTTAACTGCCTGCCTGCTCCCCCTTTGCCCAGCATCTTGCAGGTGACAACAACGGAAAACAAGAGCTGGGGAGGGAAACTTCATGTCCTGCATAACATCTGAAACTTCTCCAAGGCAGGAATTCCCCACAAACAAGGAACATTTCTGTAAAGCCATTGAGTTTTAGGACCTCCTCAAATGTTAAAATCCACCGAGAAGCTAAGACTTAGAACTGGCAAGACTTGATGCCTGTGTTTACCATAATTTTTAAAGCACCTTTTCATACTTCTTGATCAAAGTAGGGTTCCACAGCTGAAAATGTGAGGTGCATATGTAATATTGTTATTATATACATTGAAAACTTTTAGCAAACCCTTTAAAGATTTTCTTAAAGCTACAGAATTGATTGAAACCAGTTGCCCGGGTAGGTGGCGGGCACCACCTTCCTTGAGGTGTTTTGGAAAGGTTGGATGAGGTACTTAGGGACAAGGTTTAGTAAGTAATATTAAAGTAATAAAAGGTAGGGGGATGGTTGGACTAGATGATCTGGGAGGTCTTTTCCAAACCTTAATGATTCTATGAAAGAGGGGCAGCATCAACACCAAGTAAATGTCTGATTTGAATCTTTTCTGTAATACTGAGACTTTTTTCCATGTGTATGTTTATCTGGAGTTTGATGCTTGAAATAAAACAGAAAATGTTTACAACCTAGAAAAGGGTACTTTAAATATAGCTTAAAATGGTATATTTTCTTACCTTGTTTTTATCTACTAGCTCAGGACCTGTTTTGAATGTGCTTCATGGGTGCTGGCTTCATTTGTGAAGATAAAGACACACACACACATATATAATGTGTATATATGTTGCTAGGGAAGATGTCTGGGAGAATATTAAGAATGAACAGTACTTTAAATGCAAAATTTTGCTCACCATGTTTTTTATTCTTCTTTCAGGCTGAGCAATGAAAATCATTAAAATTGATTTCAGCTGTACATGACCATAATAGTTGGGTTTTAAGCAGTGCAGGAGAACATTTATTTTACAACACTATTGTTTCACAATTTTGAAGAAAATGTGTGAAAAAAATTCTGCTTGTTTACAGGGACAAACCAAAGCACATTATTCTATTGCAATGTTCATGAGAGAGCCCAAACTGTAAATCCAGTCAGACCTTCTGTTTACCCTTATCCAATATCCACAGTGTTGCAACTATTGCACCTATAGTAGGATTACATTTGCTCTCCAGAAACCCAGGGAACCTTTACTCAGAGTATATATGTAGAGAAGTGCTTGACTGCAGATTTAGTTCTTAGCAGTCCCTTTTGTGACATCAGCTACCAGGGTGCAAGTTATCATTTCCACTGATGCTTTCACAACTGATACTGGAGTTTTTCTTACAATGTGGGCACGAGATGTTTGCTAAATAATTCTAGAAAGCCAGAAGAGGGAGCGCAGGAACAGAAAACACCAAGAATTAAGCATTTTAATTTATGTGGCTATTTCAGCTGCCACCTTAAAAACTTTTTTTTTTAATTAAAAAAGAAAAGATTTTCCGGGAAGGACCACTGCTTGGCTCTGCTGACAAGATGAGAAGGATGTTTCAGGATACTCCAGTAGGTGCTAATCACCTGTTGTAACCTGGCCTGTGGAAATCTCAACTTGACCTCCCCAAAAATGCAGAAATCATCAAAGCCACCAAGTACCTGTGAGGTAAAAACCTTTCATCCTGAGATGAAAGACCTCCTGACAAGTTTTTGAAGAAGTTTTGTCATGGTACTTCTGACCAAAGCCTTCCTGAGGTACAAATAGTCCAAGATAGCCTTTGTCATGCCCACTAACAAAGACAGCTGGATTTTACTGTGTTTATAGACTTTTTGAATGCTCTTTAATAGTATCAGCATTTTAAGCTTATACAAGTAGTTGCCCACAGAATCTTGTCCATAGCCATTCAAACATACCAGGATGCTGCCTGTGATGTAGAAACAAAATACAGGATTATTATTTGACATTTTAGAGGTCAGATATTTTTTCTTTAATTTGAAAATGATTGCTCTCTATTGCATCTGAATGAAAACCTTGAGTCTGTGGCATACACTCATGCATGTGCATGTATGGTCAGCAAGATAATTTTTAATAGGTCCTGAAGATCTGCCCTAAATTCACAAATAATCACATCAATAAAAACGGACTGAACAAGGAATTTAAAGTTCATTTTTCTAAGCTTCAGTATGCTTGTGGATTTCCATACCCCAGTCCCTAAACTACATGGGCAGTTTGCTTTTACAGACTTATGTATGGAGCACTGGAACAGGTTGCCCAGGGAGGTGGTGGATGCCCCTGGATCCCTGGAGATGTTCAAGGCCAGGTTGGATGAGGCCCTGAGCAACCTGATCTAGTTGGGGGTGTCCCTGCTTCTTGCAGGGGGGTTGGACTAGATGACCTCTGGGAGTCCCTTCCAATTCTGATCATTCTATGATTCTATGATTTTATAATTAATGTATACATATATATGAACATTTGGTGAGGGATGATTAAACAAGGTCAATATGCTGTAAGGGTTATTATGACTCAGTTTTCGTATACCTATCCAGACTGGAAATCTGCTGTATATACATTTGTATATGAGATATGGGGAGAAGACAATGACCTTTGCAGCATACCCAGCTTAACAAAGAAATAAATTAATCTTATATAAGGCAAGTTTAATTAGCCTACAAAAATAAATCTAAAAACTA
Source organism: Heliornis fulica (assembly GCA_013399135.1). NCBI lineage: Eukaryota > Metazoa > Chordata > Aves > Gruiformes > Heliornithidae > Heliornis > Heliornis fulica. The sequence continues at coordinate 75,809 of VXBZ01004175.1, read as the reverse complement.
TTTTAGGTCTGTTGATGGTCTCATTTCTGGACATAGATTTAAAATTAAATTAATCATTAAAAGTTAAGGCTATGAAATTATAGTATTTATGAGATGTATATACCATTTATGACCATCATACCAGTTATGAAATCCAAGCATGAACAAGCAGGAAAATGAAGAGGTCACGAATGACTCTGTGAGTTTTCATGCCATTAACCTATTGTGTTTCTATGAAGAAAAACACTCCTCTACAAACTGTTTTTACTGTCACTTACTTGTTCATGTATATTTCACCTTGCTTATGAAAGAATTCTTCAGGAGTTCACAAACACAAACTTGGTAAAAGGCTAAAAATGTTTGTAAAAAACCCCAAAACAATTTAATGTTGAAGTTCATCAAACTCTGAACTTCAAGCTCTGAACCTTCTCTCCTGTTGCAGTGAAAACAATTAATCACTGGTAGTGCCCTGTAGTAGCTACAAGTTGATCCTGAGCAGGAAAGTTTCAATCAAACCAAGTGTTTTGAAGAGATACTGCTGCAAACTAAATCTCACTTTTATAAGCTTCAAGCAGGATTTCAAGGGAGTTCTAGCATCTGCAATACATCACAAATGCAGTGCTATTTCCCTAGTAACTCTCACTGACTTTGATAAAAAGTTCTGCACATCTATTTAAATAACAAGGAACCTGGGCAGTTCTCACCTTGTTCTCTCATGAACCTGTGGCAGAATGATTTGCCAGAGAGAAAAGCTTACCACAGCATTGCCACCAAGAGTAAGTGTGGTTTTCACCCTCCATTCCCAGGGCTTAATTCACATCTCATGGAAATGAGCAGAAATTGCTTTTTTTTTTTTGGTAGAAACAGCATTGGTTCAACCTCAAATAACGAAGAAAACAGTTGCTGCTTGAACAAGGGAATGGGAAGTTGATTATCAATCATCTTAGGGTACAGACCATGACATCTGGCTGTGAACAGGAGAAGGTGACTGACATGAAAGAGGGCAGGCTCCCAGCCGTGGCTGGCTGCTGGCTCCCTGACTCGGCTCTGTCCAACACCAGGCGCTTATCAAACACTGGGAACACAGCTTAGCAGAGGTGACAAGAGAACTTGATTTCTTTGCAGCTCCAAGTTCAGATGCTTGGCTGAAAGAAAAGATACTAAAACAAGTTCTTGGAGAAGACACTAGAAGAATTCTAATTACCATTCCAAGCCACAACAGTTTCTTCCCCACCCCACAGTTCCCTGTATTTGCCAGCAGATTAACATTTTAGGCCAAAACCTCTTCTTTCAACCACATTTAAAGATCAACATCCTATCTACTCACATTAATCTTTGTTTTATTTGCCTCCTCTTGAAAGGGTAGAGCTGGGCAGTCAGAATTGGGACTCCTGAGTTTTGACTCAACTGTCTGTCTTTAATCAACCATACAACCGTGGGTGAACTGTATCAGCTTTGGGAATCCTTTTCCTACCCTGTCTTATCTTTCCTTTCCTTTTGTTCTGCTGTTGATTTGGTTGGGGGTTTGTGTTTTTGTTTCCTTGTTTGTTTATTATTTTGCCCTTGACAGTTTAAGCTCTAAGTTCTCCAAACCAGTTGTTTTAGGTTTTTTTCTATGTATTTGTAGATAACGAATGTATTTCAGCTCAATTTTCATTTGAGGTCTCTTGGTAGACTCTCAGCACAGGTATTATTAATCCTAGTGTTCTGAAGAAACTCACTGCATTTTGATTGAGGTTTCTACTTCTTTACTCAGTCTGCTGTCCTCTGATTTGTAGGTAATAGCATTACTAGTGCACAAACAATAGAAAACTTCAGAAGACTCCCAAAACTTAGGGTCTGCTCACTCCTTCCACAGGCTGCAAACTTTTCTAGTCACCTTGTGTTCTAAGCAGATTAATATTTGATAAAAGCAGCCTATTTTTATCAGTTTAGCAGCTGTGTTGTGTGAGCAATTGAGGTTTGAAGGGTGCTAAAGCCATGTCACGTACTACTACAGATCTTTAATATTAAAGACCAGCTCCATCTTTTCTGGGCAGAAGCAGCATTATTTATATTGCAATAGGCTACAGAGACTTCACCTTGCAAGACAAGAAAGCTGAACACTGCCCAAACTCATGGTAAATGCCATTCTTTCTCCAAAACACAGAGTTTTGCACATGGGGGAAACAAGCAGATACAGGAAAATTCATAGAAGCCACACAACACTTGTGCCCAGCAGCAGCAGGGCACAATTCACTACAGATCAAGGTCAAATCCTTCCAACCCAAACAGCAACATGACAAAAAAAAAATCACTGCACTGGGAAACCCTCCCTAGGACTTACTCATAAACCTTTTGACAGATTTGTGACTTTCTTGCTGGAAGTAACAGGCTGTTGTGTCTATCATCCATTTTTAATCCCTTCATAATATTAATCGATCAACGGTAACTGCTGGCAGCAAAGTAGCAATAAAGAGTACAGGCTCACTGCTTGGAGGTATGCTGGATACCCACTTTGCTAATGAGGTGATTAACTTCAAATGCTTCACTGAATGAATCCACACGAGCAAGTGGCACTCCAGCAGCTGCAGAAGAGGCACAAATGCACTTGTGAATGTATTTAAGCATTTACACTCGGCCTTTCCCACTCCTGCATTTATTATTCCATTATCATGGAACATCACTTTGCCTATAAAATATTTTGCCCTGCTGTCACATTTTATTTTGCATATTTCTTGAGGAGTGTAATGCTCATGGCTGAAAGCGACTGTCTGTGCCAAAAAAAAAAGGCATGAGGCTCCAAAGCAGGTTATTAAAAACTATTTGAAACATCCTAACCTTTGAACACAGGTTCCTTATCCTAAATAATGTTCACTGGAACAAACACACACCAAAAGTGGGCTGTGATTTTGAAATAACCCACTTCAATGTATATAAACCTTTGCAGGAATTGGAAGGCCTTAAATACTATGTTTTATTCTCATTATTGCTGGACTATGGATTGATTTACAGGAACTCTGAAAAGCCAAGCTGAAGGTCTTCTAGGTAACATCCTATCCCATTATAACTTGATGATTCACCATTCTCACACCCCCATATTTTAGTGCCTTTCTCCTCTGTACTTACATCATCCATTTTTCATGCCTCCCCCTGTTTTTTTCCCTTTTGCCATCGTCCTTTTATTTAGTAGCTTCAAGTACTCTCTGCTTTTTATGTCAAGGCCTCAAAAAAGTTATAACCTTTCTATATTTTCTTCATTTCTAACATATTGCAGTCACTGCATCTCATTTCTCCTACTTAGCATTTTTAATCATTCCTTACCTCTGTCTGCAGCAGTCCTTTCTCCTCCTCACCTTTCTTGGGCCATTCTTTGGCAAGACTTTGGGGCAGGTTTCCTTCTAGAGATGAAAGCAGGAGAGGAGGACAAGGGTTGGGTAGGCCTTGCTCAGTTAGAATGGCACAGACCACGTTGCAGTGACCTTGGTCCACAGCCTGGCATTTAAAGGTAAACCAGTATTCACAATAAGTCATGGGCTGCAGTCCTTGAAGTGCCCTGGGTTGAACCAGCAAAGTTTGAATCCAAAGTTTTCATTTGGAGAGCTATCATCACTCTGTGAGAGTTCAGTTCCCAAGCCTGAAGTTAGAGACAAGAGAATCATTTTTTTGCTGAAATGTAAAGTTCTAAGTCAACAAAAGCTGTTCATGGATTCATATCAAATTCAATCAATCATTTTTTTCACCTGAAGTATTAATTTTTAAAAAGTGGAAGTCTTTAATCTGGCATTTCTAAACGGCAGAACGGAGCAAAGCTCATGACCTTTCAAGACTTCAGCTATCTCAGGTTCTTATTCTCTAAAACAATGCAAAAAATGGAATTAAACATTTTATTCAGCACAAAATTAGAAGAAAAAGGTACAGTGACAGGAGGTTGGTTTAGTGAAAAATGATTTTTTTTTTCCAAATTGACTCAAAAAACTTTAGAGAATGGAAAACATTTTTTACAGTTCAGCTAACAAATTAATGGACACTTGTGTAGGTCTAATTCACAGTCTTTTTAACAGCTTAATATTCAAAGGACTGAGCACCTGCAGCTCCTATTCAAATTGGACATGTACCATTTATAAATCGAGTGTCTGGATGTATATGAGTTGTGGAAAAAAAAAAAAAACAGAGAAAGAAATCAAGCCTTTAATTTGTCACAAGTAAAACAGGAGGGGTAGAAGTGCTGAAGTGCTCAACTTTACGCCCCCCACTTGTTGACTGCTACAAAAGGATTGCAATTCTCTTGCCTCACAGGGAGCCTAAATTCCTGCCCCAGGATACAAGATGCCCCTGCTGACTTCCCAATCTAAATTGGGAGAAAAATCAGTCCTCTTATGTCCCAAGGACTAATTAGTCAATGCCTGCAAAGCTCTTTGAAGGTGAAAAGTGCCTCTGTGCTTTACCATGACAGATGGCTATGGTTTAATTTTAAAGGTTTTCTTTAAAAAAAAAAAAGCTGTTGTGTGGAAGCACTTACTCTCTTCACTGTCCACTAGTGCAGATGATTCATTTTGAACTGGTGTACAGATGGAGACACAGGATGGCAAAACCTCTGCTCCAGCTGTGAGCATTCAAAGAGAAGAAACTTCATTATTGACTCGATGAACCAGGGCTCCCCACTGCCTTGTGGTAGTATAAAATATAAAATGCTGCCAATTCTGATTTCTCCTTCCCATCTGTGAGAGTATTACTGAATATCTTCCCAAAAGTAAATGAAGTGCAAGACCTATGGGGAACTGAATGGTCTACAGGTCACCGAAAGCAGCGTTCTACGCCCTATTCCCACACCCATCCTCACGCCCTGGCACAATTAGCATCTCTCACAGATCCTCAGACATACATTTGCTTTGTCACCCCGTGGAATATTCCACCACTCTACACAAAGCAAGCTGTCAAAGGCTTTGCTGAAAGAAGTAATGACTAATGATTTATGATAAAAATCAGCGCCGCAACCCTCCGCTGCAAAAAAAATGTGTGTGGTGTAAAACCAGCAAGAAGACAGCTCTCAAGCTGTTGTTAATTGGCTTATCAACTCTGATCCATTCCTCAGGAAACAGAGTCTCATGTGTATATACAACATATGGTTTATGGGAGAACCCAGAAGAGAATACAGGCAACGTGGGCAGGATTTTGCGTACTGAACTTGATCACCGTATCAAGCCTGCCCACCAGAACTACACAGAACATCAGCACTTTGAAAGGGACAATACTGTAGAGTCCAGATTACTCCTCTACAGACATCAGTTCACTATGCTCATTGATAAAGAGTCAGATACACTTTCTAAAGGAAGTGATGGAGATGTTTCCTACCAATAGAACAAAGTATTATTTTTTTTTAAAGCTCATAAGTAAGATAACTCGCCCTCCTCTCTCACACATGGTGCTGTTGTCTGTGAAGTTTCCCCCCCTCCCAGACTTTAAAGTTAGATAAATTACAGAGAGCTTGATCATTCTAGATATGATTTGAGTTTAGGCTTGGTTTCTTCCCTTCTTCCCCACACTTTTTGTCCTTACTTGTGCACATTAAATACATACGTGTTGAGAACAGCTCTGAGTCATTGCTATACAGTTGAGTTAGATGCACTCCATGTCATTTAGGAAGCAGCAGTTGACCTGATGGGAGTGAGATCTTTTTATTTCCTTCTCTTTCCATGGGGAAGTGGGCCTAAAGAACTGGTGGAGAGCTTAGCAGAGAAAGGATGAGAATCTCTCTGTGACAAGCATGAAGTACGCAACCCTAAGATGTTCAGCCATCTGTTTGGTGAGGCAGTGGGTGTCAGCGCTGCTCTGGAAACTCCCTGCTTGGCTTCAGCAGGATGCTGGACTCCTCCAAATCCTCTGTTCCTTGCTCTGAATGCTCCTCCTCCTCACCAGCAGGTAGGATCTGACATGCCTCAAAAGGTACTTTCTCAGGTGGCAGTCTCCACACTTCATCGGAGTCATGGGTGTTCAACCCTCCACACGAAGCACCTTCCAGGCTGAGAATTTTTATGTAGGTGACATTTCCCCAGTACCTATGCACTTTGTTACTGCTCTGAGTGAGAAGCCAGGCAGTTATTTATTTGGGAAAAAAACCCACTGACCAATAAAAGAAACCTAACCAGCTCTGCTGTGATTTTGACAGGATCTGAGCTACCACATAAGGTCTCTGTCCATATCTTATTTGTCCTGATACTTGCTTTATGATCCACATCTTCCTGTTAGCTCTGACTTCATGCTGTGTCCTATATCATTAGTCAAATATTTCAGACCTCACAGTTGCCAGGGTTTTTTTTGTTCATTAAAAAGAGAGGGAGTCTCATACCTTTGATGCAGACTCATCAGTTTACAGAGAATGTAATTAAATGGCTTTTTTTTTTTTTGTAACAGAAATCCAGCAACAGCAAAAGACAAGTTGATGGACTAAACAACATCACCCATCTATAGCTAGTCCAAAAAGTTTTCTCTGTACCTCTTGCTCAGTGCACATCTCAAATATATTGCTTGGGCTTTTTGTATTACTCTTTCTCTGATGTGTCCTGCTTTTCATACACCTGTCACTCCAGTGAATGCCTCAATATTATCCCATTTTATTCCATTCTTTACCCTTGGAAATCTCCTCAGATGGACAGAGTGAAGTCAGCCTGTTTAAAGTTGGTCTAGTGCAACACCAATATGAGTTCACCAGTTATGGATTAACTATCCTGTAGCTGGTTCTCAGGACTTTAAAGGTCTCTTTCATTATCAAGGTGACTTAAATACCTTTCTGCTGCTTTTTTCTTTTCTCTCTCTTCCCCCACCCTCCCCCTGCCTCCTTTCTCCTCTGCTGTGGGTTTGTCTCTGGCACTGCCTGAGAAGGACAAATGGCAATTTCCAAAGCAGCACCGCGGTCTCCCAATGTGTTAAATTAAACCCACTTTGGGAGCCCCCTGAAACAGACAAACCTTATTCTTTTGCAGGAGATTGGTCCACTGCCTTGGTGGCATTACTCCACCAGCCCTGCCAGCAGCAGTTTTCCCTTCTGCTCATGCACACATCCCTAAATATTGTTCCTCTTACTATTGTGTTCTCCATATTTATCCAAACCATTTATCTTGCTACTTTACCAGCCATCAGGTCATCTTACTCCCTCCCTTTGTAGCCACACTTGTTTGAGACATTATGTTTTTAGAATGATAGTGAAGGGGCTTATGTCATCTCAAAAAAGGCAGCAGTACTGTCACCCCCTTCCACCCCATCTTTTGTCACCTACCTCCTCATCAAAGAGCTGTTTTGACAGGAGCCAGGCAGTTTTATTTCTTTGGTTTTCTCCCAGGCTCTTCCTTCCAGTGACTTGCTGCCATCCCATTACATCAGCTCATGGATTCTGCCACTGCCACTCATCAATAAAACAGCAAGATGCAGGCACAAAACCCAGCAGAGGTCTTTTCACACAGCTGATAAAATGCATCCTTGTGCTCATCCTACACACCAGTAGTGTGTAGGATGAGCACACTTTTGTCCTACACTTTTGCTCAGTGGTGATGAAGTCTCCACGCTGCCATTTGGATATTGCTGTGGAAATTCTTTCTCATATGAGAATCCAGCCATCCCTGCTGGCAGCAGCTTTGTTCTTCAGTGTTCTGGACAGTTCTTCCACAGGAGATCAAACCAGTTGTTACCCCTGTCAGGGATGCTTCCTGGCACTTGGTGCTTTATGAAAGATCATTGTTTGCTCTTCTGGCCAGCTTGCATGCTCACAGGACTTCTGTGTCTACCTGGAGTAGTAGATAATGCTCTTTAGAGGCACCATCAAGCACTGCAGATGTTTCTTCCTGGCAGTCGTGGAGCAACCTGCATTTCATTGCTTGCACATAGGACTCTCCTATCCTCGGTCACCTCCTCTGACTTACACAGGGTGATACTCAGATCCCAGACCACCCTTCATCTCTTCTTGAGCTATTCCCACATAAAAATGGAACTAAAACTACCATGAGCAGCCTGCAGCATGAGGAATCTGCCTGCCAGCCCAAAGTCCTCACTGTGTCATGGCATCTCTGCCACCTTGGGCTTGCTGGGGGTGCAGGTCCCTGCAGCATCAATTCCCCCCTGTGCCCAGGGCTCGGGGCAGAGGGAAGCACGTGAAGCTCTAGGGCAGCTTCTGTGGGCATTTGCTCCCCTCACACCCTGCATCCCACCTGCTCTTTCTTCTTTTATCACACTTCTCTGGAGCTACCACACTGTGCAAGGTGGGCACCACCTCAACTTGCCATGCTGCCCACGATGGCTCTGGAGGAATCAGCTGGCCTAACCAAACCAGAAAAGCAGCTTACACAGGAGTGTATCTATCACACACACAACTTCATTCCCCCAATCCCCATTATTCTCAACTGGAAATAAACAAAAATCTACTGCTTTGTTTCTAGAAAATCCTAACAGTCCCCTCGGGGGCATCCACCCCACATACAGATTAGAATAAGGCCGCAGGCACACTAGGAGAAGAAACCAGAAAAAGAGAAGCTTTACACTTCAACCCTTCACTCCCCAGTACATCTTTTAAGATTGAACCCACCAAAAAACCCCGTGTTTGTGCTTCCCAGCACCAGCAGACAAACCTACAGGCCAGCCCTGAGTTCAGTGCACTCAACGTGGTCCCTTTTAAGCACGTTACAAACTGCAGCGTGACAACAAAAAAGTCGCCGAAGCACTTTAAAAATATTTTTTGCAGGGATTGGCTTTCTGGCTCTTTTTGCTTTCTCTACTAGGGCCAACCCCAACGAGGAGCTCACAGCATATGTTACAAAGATCCACCTCAGGAGAGAAGGGAGGAAAGCCTTCACTCCGGCCTGCATCGCGCAGCTCGATGCACAGGCCGCTACAGATCTCTCCTCAACCTGAACGGTGCCGGCTGTGCTGAGACTAACACAGCACTTGGCGTGGAGCAGGCGGCCCCTCGCTCCTGGAAATCACTTCCAGGCCCTCTCCAGAGATGGAACTAAGCAAACAGTTACAGGACTTTTTTGTCCTTCGGTGATGTCCTGTCATCGGCATCCTGTGTCACGGGTTTTTGCAAGGTGGAGATTCGAAAAGATAGAGAGGGACCCTGGAGGCCCTCTGGGAAATGGGAAGGTGTTGAAAGATCTATTTTCTCCCCTTCTGAAGAATTTACAAATAAACCCACGGGGATTAATTTATTTATTTATCTATTATCCAGATGGTGAGACTGCAAATAGGTGTGGCTACTGCTTGATAGGAACAGCCCAGGGAAAGGGCTTCTGGACAGTTTTTGTGGGTGCAGACAGCCCTGCTGCTGAAGGAATACTAAAAATAGATTCCAGAATGTATCTGGGGAGGATGAGGAAACCTAATTATTTGCTGTAATTAGTTACATCCCAAGATGAAGGGGCCGGATGCTGGAGTGGTGTGGTTCAACAGCCGCCCATTAAACTCAAGAGGCCTCGGTTGTTTTTTTCCAGCTGGGGGTCCGGCTCTTAGGTTGCCTGCTGCAGTCCTGGATCTCAGACAGACCTGTCTGATATGGGATGTTGTACATGACTGCAAGAGAAACAGAACACCAGTATACTTCCACAGGATCAGAGGAATTGCATTATTCACAACCAAGTCTATTGACTGAAAAATCCCTGGGGTCTATTGTCAGGATGAAAGAATTACAGACCACTCTACTGACCTGAACCATACAATATACAATCAAAATTATCACGTTTTTGCAGCTGTTCATTTCTGGAATTTCTGAAAGCAGTGTGTTTTCCCAAACCTGTAGCTCTACAGTTGCCAATTTCTCTCTACAGTCTGTTCTCAAGAGCCTTTCAGTACGCTTTCCCTAGGTGATGAGCAGTTCAGAACTAGTTCCTTTTGAGGTGCTGCATTTAGTCATCTCTTTGTGTGAGATAGAAAGGTGCCCTTAAATGAAAAAATACCCTTGAGGAGAGTTCTGGAAAAGACAGGGGAAAAAAAAAAATCAGGACCTGAAAGTAGGGGACCTAAAAGCCAGAAGTGGATATATAGTTTTAGCAAGGTTACAGGGGACAAAGGAGCCCAAGGAAGCTTGATTTTATTTTTTTCTGCAAAGCAAATCACAAAAAAAAAAACCCCAAACCCCAAAAACAACAAAAATCCCACAATTGATAAGCACAATGTGATTCACAGGAGAAGGACTTACACCATATGTCTGCTTACCTGGGGACATGGAGTACCTTCAAAACCTTTTCACCTCATGTTTGAGGCAGCTGTTCCCTCAGTCTTGTTGCAATCGCTGTAAATTCAGAGTGATCTCATAATTGACTCAGTCTCCTAATCATGCCTGTCACAGATGGGTGCTGCTGAAAACAATTAGTAATTAATTTACAGAAGATCAGGTATAGTGGAAAACATTATTTGTTCAATTAAGACGACTGGCTTTGCTGCCTCTGGAAACATAACTGCTTGTTAAGCAATAGGAAGGGATTTGTGCCCTGTTCCTTTCCCCATTTATTTCCTTAGGTAAGAGCATAACCCACAAACTGGATCTACACTCAGATTTTCCACTAGCTAGAAGGGACAAGAAGCACTTGGAAAGGCAAATTTAATCTTTCCCTGAAGTTTGGGGTTTTTTTTCCCCTGGAGAATGAGCAGAGATGCTGTTAAAATATGGATGAGGGAACCCAGGCTCCAACCAGTGCAATAGAAATCTTGACACTGATTTCAGTGGGGCCAGAATTTCCACCTTTTCATTTAATAATCTCAACAAGAATTTGGTAATGACATTTGGAGGCCTGCATTTTGAAAAGTTGCTTGTAACTTGATGTCTGCCAGGAGAAACCTGAAGTCAATCGTGTGTCCTGAGAATGGGAGTCCCTTTACAATGGCTCAGTTGGGGTCTGCTGCTCAGACAGAAACTAACAGAGTTGTCTTTTGTGCCTAACAAAGAAGAACAAAACAGAGCACAATGGATTGAATTCGGCACTGATTTGCTGTCATGTAAATCCAGAGTCCCTCCACTGGGGAGACATTTTTCTGGATGCCTCATCTTCAGGCAGGAGTAGAATTTGATCTGGCATCGTTACACTTCTCCTATGAGCTGCAGCAAGTTTATGGTTACTGGAACTTTTTCTTGTGTTGAGGCTTGGATGAGTGCACAGCACATTACAACGTGCTGGATTGCATAAGGAGAAGCCCTCTCTGAGAATTTTCTTGTTCTGTTCCAGCAAAACACAATGTCCCTGGGCAAACTCTTGTTTTCACACCATCTTCATCTGTAGAACCAGCATGACAATAAACCTGTTAGAATACCAAGTTTCTGGCTACAAGTTAGAAGGTCACTTTGGAAAAGTAGCTAGCCCTCTGGCTTGGTGACCAATCTGCTCCCCCCTTTATCTTATTTTACATTAACATTTTAAATCTTGATTTTTTTTGTTGTTGTTGTTTGTCTAAATGGACACACACAGACACAAAGCACAACCAAAACACAAACTGCCATTACTCATCCATCATCTCTGGGAGCAGATCAGAAAGAAATACACCTTCCTACCATCTATTTTCAGGTATCACTTGGGGAAATGGCATGAAATCCTCCATTGCTCAATTGATCCCAATGGGATTAGGATGATATCTCTTCCCTAAACAAAAAAACAGCAGAGAAAGAGCAGGTTTTCATATCAGCAGAGCTGACAAGCTGAGAGAGACTAATCCACAGTTCTGTCTAAAAGATCATCTGTATCTTTGGCCTGTGATGGTTTCAGGGGCTTCTTTATACCTGAGCACTAATAGTCTACAGATAACCAATCTTATTTGCCTGTCTTCCAGTTTAAGGAGTACTGATATAAATATATCAGCAGCTTGTCCAAGTTTCATGTTGTGCCAGCTATGATCTCCAGGGTGGTTTGAGAGGATCTGGGGAAATGTAACCCCAGGAAGACACAGCTCTCTGGAAAAGGAAGAAAATGGAGACAAAATACAACCTGCTCTGTTTCCTTTCTTCCCCAGGGATAATCAACTGCAAGCCAGCAGCACACCAATGAGGACACCTGACACTGTTTCCTCCAGTCTTGAAGGTTTCTGAATGTGTCCTATTTGTCAGTTTGAGGGCACATTATGAAAACCAGCATCAGGGAACCAGAGCACAACATGGATGGTTTGGTGTTATAGCAGGGCTGTTATAGCAGATTATACCATACCTGTACCCAGCACATTCCCCTTGGTTCTGATCAGGACAGATGCTTTTAGAAGGAAATGATAAAACTGCACAACACATCAGAGTAGCACTTTACCATAGTGAGAAAATTGATTCTGTACCTCCATAAATGCAGCTTTTGGCCACCTTAATTAAGCAATTATTTCCTAGAGTCCTGGAGTTTTCCCTCTCTGGGGTGCTACCAACTCAACTCAGCTCAGCAGCATCCCTTGCCCATCGCTGGGGTACACAGCATACATTGAATTATTCCACTCTGGTAGGGAGAGCAAGAAACATGTAGTGGCATGTACTAGTGCTAGAGGGAAATTAGGCAGCTTTCTTCTTGTTTCTTTGAGGACTTGGTGTTCCTACTGCAGGGCAGCTGAAAGAGTAATGACTATTCAACACTAGAATCATCTCTGATGAATAAGCAAAATGTTAATCTGCATCCCTGTGTGTTAATAAAATGGCAAAATCTGTGCAGACCAGGATGTTGTCTAGAAGGGCTTATTTCACCAGGAGTTAAAAGCAGGAGGGAAAGGAGAGCAAGAGCTATTTGGATTGGGAAAGATGGTCACTGCAGCCTAAAGAGACAATGAAGAGCAGTTCACACAAAGGTAAGACAAATATATTTAAGCAATTCTAAAATTACATATTAGGAAAGAAAAAACAAACAGCTGTGAACTTTTATTGCTTAAGAGAAATAAAACTTTGCTTTTTTAAAAAAACATATATACATTTTCCCCAAATTTCATGCTGTGCTTCACACATGTGCCTACACAGGCACAGTAACTACTTTTAAAATAACATTTTATGCTGTCTGCTGTCTCCACTAAGGATCTACCAAGCTCTCTGAGAAATGAGTACAAACCCTGTATCCCATTGATTTATTGTGAGAATGCATCAGGCTCTGAATACTGATCCTTTCACAGCAGGAAACAGTAATGAACTTAATAATAATGTAATTAGCCCTTTGTAGTGACACAATGTCTTTTCCCCCACACATCTCTGAGTTCTGTCTGGTCACTGCAGACTTCAGTGCTGCCCTTATCCAGAGGGGCCCTTATTACAATGAGCAACTTCACTGAAATTAAAGCAGCTTCTTGCTGAGGAAGACATGAAGGAGAAGGGCAGAATCCATGGCCAGCTTAAAGTGTCACAGAAAACCTAATGGGGGAGCAGGGAGGGGTTTTCAGGGTTGGGAAACAAGGTCCCAGTGTAATTGAAGGACTTGCCCAAGGCCACACAGCCAGGCAGTGATGGAGGGTCAATGGCAGCCCAGAAGCTCCAGTCAGATGCTCAAGCTTTGTTTTGCCAACAAATGCTTTTAGCAAGGTGAACAATGGTAGTGACAGTCATATCCTAGGTCACACTTAAGTTATGATTTACTCAGACTGTTTGAATGTAATTATGTTCCTCTGTTAGCTCCAATCCAGAAGAGCACCTATGGGTACCTACTACAGAATCACAGAACATTAGGAGTTGGAAGGGACCTCAAAAAAATCATCCAGTCCAACCCCACTGCCAGAGCAGGATCACCTAGATTAAACCACAAAGGAACATGTCCAGATTGGTCTAGAATGTCTCCAGAGAAGGAGACTCCACAACCTCTCTGAGCAGCCTGTTCCCCACAAGATACTGCTTTTGAGCAGCTCCTGCCAGCATTACTCCTTGAAGGCACATTTTGCTATCCACACAGAACAATCCTTTCTTAACAAGCAGCTTTTCTGAGTCATTTATGCTGTGGTCTTAACTGCAGTTACACCTGTTTAAGCATATTGTCAATGATGCCTTAAACTTCATGAAAATATACAGGTTGGGTTTGGGTTTTTTTTGTTGTTAATGCAGTGGAAGCCAACCTGGAATGAAGCTTGATTAGAGCAAGTTCATGGTTTTGGAAGGACCACCACTTGCAGGCTGTTTTACCTCCCCACATAAAGAAATGGGATTTCAGCAGTTTCCCTAAGGAAAAGCCCTGTGGAACTGCCCTGCAGACCCACTGGGGTGGTAGTACCACAGCATGGCCCCCTCATCCCTTCAGTTGTTCCCTCCTACTGTCCCTTCCAGCATCCAGTGCTGCTGCCTCGTGCTCAGTGGGGCAGACTGTGAGCTGGCAGAGGTTCCAGTCTGCAGTTTGGGTACCTCTTAGCTGAATATGGAGTCACCAAGCCATTGCTCAGGCTATGTGCTTACCCCAAAAAAGTAAACACACACAAAAAAAATCAAATAAAGATCTTGCAAGACAAGTGGATTCCTCTAATAGCAAACCCTTTAGGATAAAATCATGCAGGGGTAGAAACCATGCAGAGATTTTTCCTTACAGTTTGAGTATGACAGAAAGTACAGGTTGTGTATGTGCTGGACAACAAAGCCTCCTGCTTCACAGCCTGAGGCCAATTAGGGAAGCTTCCCTCTTGTTTTTCAGCAGATGCTGCCCTGTGAATTTCATGAAGAAGGGAGCAAGATCACAGACCAGTAACTTGAGGATAGGGCCAAAAAAATGCTACACCAAAGAGGCTTAAATCCTTACTCTGGGCCCCACAGCATCATGATTCATTCTCCAGGGAGGTTTCAAATAACCCTGGCAGAAAGACAGGCAACCCCACCAAGCCCTCACACTCAAGTAATTTTAAGATTCACAAAAAGCTAGGGTGAAAGTTCTAGGTTAGGAACCACCACGGGGAGGATTTTTGCAACTTGACAGAAAGGACATCTCAAAGTCTGTTTTTCAAGGACAGTGTTTAGGCACACTGTGTATCCATCCCATCTTTCTGGGTTGGATGGTGGCACTTGCAACAAGGAAGATGCACATTGGGCTCCCACCTTGCTAAACATTCCTTTTTTGCTTAGGCATGTGCAACAGTTAAGTGAATTTTAAAACCAAAATGATAAGTACACTTAATCTTAGAGGATGGGGCCAGTGTTTCTCCAAGAGGTTCATGCATGTGGGAGGGTGTAGTCATACTACTACACAGAGGAAGCCTAAAGAATAAAATCTGCTAAAGAGGGAGGAAGTGCTAACATCATGCTGGTAATTGAAAAAGGTATGAGATCAAAGGCACAAAGGAAAACATCTGTTGGATTCAGGCAGAGCAGTAGTTCCCAAACTGCACATGAGTAACAACTGTGTGGTCCACCAAGACAAATCCCTTGGAGGGCTTCCAAGGAAAACTGATGCTATCAGTAGGTGCTGGTCTGTGGCAGTTGTCCATGGAGAAACAGAGTTTGGGAAAAAAGCACGAGACCTTGTGAACAAGTCTTTGTTTCAGTGAGAGGGAAGTGAGAAAAGAGCCTGTTTCCTTTCCTGCTCAGATGGCCCCGCACAAGGCAAGTCGCTGAGCTCAGAGCTGGGGAGAGCTGCACCACGCTCACCTTGGCCACAGAACAAGGGTGAATGTAACAGCCTGCTGCCCCCCACCACCCCCTGAATCAGGCTTTTGCTGGTAAAGCTCCAGCTGAAGCCAGAGTAGTGCCATACACAGTGACCCAGGCAGAGGGTTCGTGTTAGCCTGTGGAAGCTCAAGCCACCTTCACAGGTTGATTTCCCAGGAGTAAAATGCCAGAACAATTCAACATAGGATAACAATCTATACCTGAACCCAGAGAGCAGCCAACTGCCAAGCTTGCCCTCCAGAAGAAGATGCTGGGTGTGAGGTAGAAGAGGAAGCAGATGTGGGAGAGGAGACCGAGCGTGTAAGTTCGCTGAGCCGCAGCCAGACAAATCCCCAGGCAACTTCCCTTGGAGAGCTAAGCTGGAGCGTTCTGCAAGTCTGTTCTAAAAAAAAAAAATAATAAAATAAAGCCTGATAAAGAGGCTGTTTATTCTGGTTCACTTCCTATAACCGACTTGGTGACCTTTGGAGCTCCCCTGTTCGTGGTTTGAGTGGCAGGCTGTCAGCATGAGTGCCTGCCCTGCAGGCACCTATAGAGCACACGGCCCCGGAGGGAGGGAAGCTCAGCCCGTGTGTTTGTCTTGCTGCAGATGGTTGAGATGGACAGCTCCGGACTGCGATCCTCAGGAGCAGCACTGAAAGCTGGTCCCCAGGGGCTCAGCCTGGAAGGAAGAAGTTCCTGACCAGAGCAGCTTTGCTTGTTCAACATCACACCGCAGCTGGACGGCAGACTGGTGCTCCAGGTCCCAAACTGGACCCCGTGTGCAGCTGGAGGAGCCCGTCCCCAAACAGCCCATGAATTGGCACCAAAAGGTTTCTCTATTCTCCTGTGAAAAGGCTATTGTCTTCACTAAAGTGTTGGTAGCAAACAGGGAGGCTGCCTCCTGTCTAACATGCAATCTCAGAGCGAAACAGCCCCTGGAGAACAAGGCATCTTCTTCCAGGAACCCTCTGCCTACAGGAATCACTGTGAGCCAACTCTGTCCTTCCTTACATCTAGAAAACAACTGCAAATCCCACTGTTAATCATGAATCGCCAGGTTACTGGTTAGCACACACCTTCTAATTCACCTGTTTGTAGGGGAGAGGGTGTAGGTTCACATTTCTTAGTAGCCCTTACTACTATTCATCTAGTATCAGTCTGTGGTTCCAGGAATCAGCCTCCCCACTTAAACATTCATCCACTGCAGAAAGTCACACATACCCTTGTTTGCCAGTTATTTTTTTTTTTTAGTTAGTGTTTATCTAAAAACAGGCAACCCATTGTTGGCAACCAGAAAGTGGTGAAGAGAAGCAGAGTAATTCTTACATCCCAGCTGCATTCTGAATTCCTTTTCTTTAAAAAGGTCAACATATCCCAAGAAGCAACAAGCCCAGCCTGTATGATGTCCTGAAGTGCTCCTTCCTGCTCAGTACATGATAAGGATCCACAAATGAATGATCAAGCAGGCTGTCTGCTGAGATTCTCAGATCTTCTGCCCAGTAAAGGGGCTGCAGATGGGAGGACAAAAAAAAAAAAACCACCACCAAATTCTGCAGATGTGTCAGGTTTTGCACAGGCAGTGGGTGCCATATGAAACCACCAGAAAAGCAGTCTGCTCTTCTGTTCTGACCTTCTCTGATGCTGGACATCTACCCCACACAACAAGGCAGGTTTTCAGAGACTTGGTGAGTGCATCAAAGCTGTGCTCAGAGATGGTAGAGCTGAACACAGTGTTTCCCCTCGTGTGGGCAAGAGGATTAGTGGCTGAAATGCAGAGGAGCTGTAAAGCTGTTCTTTGGACCACTCCTGATGCATAGGAACCCTGTGGATGAAGCTGAGCACGGGAGAGACACAGCAAAGGAGGAAGCTGGCTAGAAGGATATGTCTGTGAAGTTCCTATAGCTGCTTTAGGTTCCCTGGTGTGGGGTGGCACAGGGCTTCAGGTCTTTCTCTAGGTGCTGGCTAAATGTGGGCAGGCTACAAGTAAAGCTTGCCAGGTGTTCAGGGATGTGACCTGCACTCTCCATGCCATAGTGGATCTCACACCTCGTTTCACCTGGCATATCTAACTGCTGCAAAGGGGTATCAGCCCCAGGTCACAACCTGCCTGATCCCAAGGGATTCTGGGAGTGGGTCAGCACTTCCAGGCAAGCTTTTTCTCTCCAAAAATTTACTGCTACCCATTGAATCTTACTTAGCAGCCCCAGGCTGTCTCACTGGATGCATTTCAGTGACTCCCAATACAAATCTCCGGGCAGTGCTTCCAGAATTACTTCTGTCTCCTAACTTGCTCATTAAAAATCACTTCAGAAAAGTAATATATTTCTCTCAAAGCCATAATAATAAATTACCAACATTTCTCGTCTCTTATTTAATACCCTGCCTACTTTCCATAGCTTATGCTGAGCTGCCTGCCTTCTATTTGCATTTGTGCAAGACTGCAATTTTTTTTCTTCAGTAAACTAAGTAGTAATAAATTCCAGAGGCCTTTGCTGGCTCTCCCCACTGCTCAGCTTCCTCCCTAATCTGTTAGATTATTCTCTCTTGTAGGGATGCAGGAACAGCCATCATTATCTCAGACCCACTCATCTGTACACAGTCCTGTACCCTTCCTCAACACTGGATTACTCTGGATTTGTAAGAAGCATCACTAGGAGGAACATTTTTACTTCTTTTGATCATATTTGGGTGATGCTTCAAATCTCAGCTCCAGGAGAAGTTCCTCTAAACACCCTCAGAAAGCTGATGGAGCCAAAAAGTTTCCAAAGGATGGAGTCTCACCTTGGCTTTCAGTACTCTTTGCTTCTTGCTGTCTGCTCTTGAGTCTAAATGCACTCAGATGCTGATGAGGACTGTGCCAACAAGTGAACAATGTCAGCAGAGGTGGCCATGGATGATGCATGGGGCTTTTCCAAGGAGGGCACTGTGTCTCAGCCAGCTGGACCCAGGTCCAGAGCACATGCCTCAGCAGTGGGTGACACTGCTGCCACACTCCTACCAGGATATGAAGGTGTCTCCAGTTCTGGACAAGATGAAAGTCACCAGGTACTGCTATGGTATATTAGGTACTAATCATGTGTCCCTTTCCTCCATGCCAAGCACAGCTCTGCATAGTGCCCCAAAGCCCCAGCTGCACCACCTCCATCCTCCCATGACCCAGTCCCCCTGCAGCTTGCCATCTTTCACAGGTCCTGGAAGTTCAGTGGATGTGGAGGAAGAACATCAAGTAGCTCTGCCCATTACTAGTCCTTGTATTAGTATATTCAAGCTAAATCTAAATTTCTGTCAGCAATAGCAGCTTTATGCAGGTTTTATTGTCCTGTAACTTTACCAAGCCCTGACAATAAGTGACTTCAAAGCTTCAGCCTTGTTTCCTGCTACTTTCTTCCACATATTATTCTGTGCTGCTGCAGCTTTAGCAAGATAAGAAAGCCAAGGAGAGAATGAATGCCTTGTGATAAGCCCAAAGCACAGAGCTGTAACCCACCCAGGACATCATCAGGCAATGGGTGAAATCAGGCACAGGGCTCACACCCAGCAAACAAGCCTGACATCCACATAGTGACTTCACTGAGTCTGTGCCCCTGTAATTTTGCTCCCAAATATAGTTATTTTCTCTTAACTCCCAAGCCACTGTTCCCCCCTAAACAGACCCTACTCAGAACCTGGACACACAATGCCTGGTAACAGCTAACACCACACTCATGCAGGCTGATGGCATTTCAGACACTTGCTTATTCCCCTGTTCCTAAGCAGAAACCAATGTTTTCACACCCAAACATGACTCATACAACATATAGTGCAAATGCTGCAGCCCATTCATAAAAAAATAAATAAATAAAAGAGGAAATAATTACAAAATCAGCCCACTTTCTCCACAACCTTGAATATGTTAGTGTGGAGGAAAACAGTTTCATCACCATCACAGAGGATGCTGCAAAGGGCTAAAAGTGCTCATAGTATCTCAAGGGAAGCAGCAGCAGCACCCTCAAAGAAGTAAATTAGAGCAAGGCTCACCGAAGTCCCATTAGGGACACCTTGGGACCAGTCCCACACTGGTACAGAGGGTTCATCCTAAGCAAGAGAGCTTGATCTATGCTGGTAACAAAGGGGACAAGATATCAACCCTCTGGAGTCAGTCAACAGAGACCAATTTGTTGGTAAAACACCCGCAGGCAAAAGTCCTGTGGCCACAGAGGAGACGCACTTGCCGCTGGCACCAAGCCCACGCTGCACTTGAGTGGGGACAGGCTTCTGAGGCACGCGTGGAGGAGTGAGGAGGGGAGCATGCCAAGTCATACTCGCAGAGAACAAAGCCAGGCAAGTATCCACATTAGGGAACCCTCTGACACCGGGGCTGGGGTGGGCGGATGGACACACAGGGCTCGGTCACAGCAAAGTTGATTTATTGCCCGACAGAGTTGTTTCACAGCTGCTGCTTCACCTCCACCGTAGAATCTCTGTAAACTGATGAATCATGGTTAAAAATGTATGGGTTTGGTCTTTTTTTCTCCCTTACAATTCAGGGTGTTGGAAGATCCTCTGACTTTGCAGTTTTTTTTTCTTCCTGCTAGAAGTGCAGGGTTATAACATGGGCTATTACTTTTCAAGAGACTGTCATAACCTTGACTGCAATCCTATCCACATAAAAAAAAATAATAAAAAGAATCCTTCACAAACGACATCAAACCACTGCTTTTCCTTCCCTAGCTTCTGCTTTCTGAAGGGGCATACTCACTTGTTTTCTCCACTGAAATAAGAAATACAGGGATCTTGGTTGCTGTTTTTCTTTTTTTTCCAGCCTGAGCTGCTTCAGTTCATTTGCCAGAGCAACAACAGTGCCTTGAAAATGAGACAATTCCTAAAAGGAGAAGTTAGCTGCACTTTTTACTATCCCACCGGGATTCAGAACATTCCCTGCTCTTCAGGGGGTTATCAGGTAATCTTTTTATACAAGATAACTCCAGAACAAAAGCCAAAAAGGAAACCAAAGTGTGTCTTGCACAGCACTGTCCTCAGAGCCAGGGGAGGGTTGGAGAAGTGAAGGCTGCAGGAGAGCCCTCACCACCGGGACCTCCTGCCCCGGCTGCATGTACAGAGGCACTTCTGTGAAGAGCCACGTAGGAGCTGTATTTTCATGGTAAAGAAGTAGCAGTCCCCTGGGCATTTTACACGGTACACTTCAAAAATCAATTTGCTTTTTAAAGCAGTAGAAACACACAGATTTCTGGCCTTGGCAGGTTTAGCTTTGCCTTTTTTTCCTTGAATAGAAACCCTTTACTTCAAGCACTCAGCAGTGGAAAGGGGACCTTTGAAATTCCATCCCACAGCTCCCTTGAAGAGTATAGATGGAGTAGGGCAAGCCTACAGGAGAACTTCTCCCTCCACATTCCCCTGGCCTTGGGTAACCCCGTTCCTCAACAAAGCTGGGTGCTTTCCACCTGTGAACTAGGGCTCACAGTTCCCCTGCGAGGCAGATGAAGGTCACTTGGCAACCAGTCAGATCACTTGTTGCAAACAATGGTTTGTACACAATTCTTCTTTCTATCACTAACGAGCTCTAGAAGTATCCTGACTTCTGTTTTTGTGGGGTTTTTTGTTTGGGTTTTTTTTCTGTTATTTTATTCCCTTCCCCTTTTTTTTCTTTCTGTTTTTCTCCCCCTTTCTGCTCTCTAGCTACATCAGGTAAGTGCCAGCCCAGGTCTGGGCTACATGTGAGCTGTGCACATCTCCTGCCTCCCGCGGGAGCCATATGGTGACACAGAGCAAAGTAGCACTGCTCTGTAGCCTGAGATGTGGGAGGGAACCTAGGCTGGAAAAAAACAGATTTTGGGATCTTTCCTTCACATATTTGGGCCCCTCATTTTCAAAAGCAGATAATCTGGTTTCAGCTGCCAAACGTGCCATGCCCCTTGTTGCATCACATCTTCAAAAAGGCACAGAGCTCCCGACTGCTGGGAAATCACATTCCCACACAGCAGCCCTCCCTGTGTGCAAGCACTTAGACAGCCTCAACATCAGACAGGAGTTTAAAACAAACCCTTACCTTTATGCAGTCAGCCACACACCAAGAAGAAGATTCACATGGCTCAAACTATGTGAGCGCCCTTCAAAGCTCCTGGACCAGCTTGGGATGGGGTTTCATCTCACCTCTTCTCCTTCCCCTGCAGCAAACACACCTCTCTCAGCAGCTGCTGTTTAAAAGCACCATCTCAGGCTTCCCCACCTGGGAGACACACAGGCCAGCTGAGTTGTTTAATTACAATCACTTTAACAATGAAATAGTTGGATTTTTTTTTTTTCCCCTCGTTTGTTGCAAAGGGTCATTTTGCACACCAGGAAAATATTTGGAAAGCTTTTAAATCAACTCTAGTTTTGAAGCCATGTGGGAAACATTAAATGACATGTCAAAATATCACTCCTGTTCATTTAAGCAGTGTCAATTTGTGCTTTAATTTCCTTTATGCCTCAAACCCCTTTCATCATCGGTTTCCCTCGGCGGCCAGTCCCTTCTAGGTTCTTGACTGTGTTTCAAATTAGCTGTGAAATGCTGCGAGAGAAGCTCATGGGTCGCTCTCCCCTCTGCTCTGTTATACACTGTTTTGTCATTCAGATCTCAGATAACCAAACATCCACAGAGTGCAAGCACCACGTTTTAAAAACAGTTTGCAGTGACAGCACGCAGCTGGCTGTGATTTAATGACTATGGAGTGTAAAGTATAGAAACAATCACAGAATGCACCAAAATAGCCAGAAATATCAGCCCCTTGGCTGACTGATCACCTAGGAGTCTGTGTGAGGGGGCTGAATAGGACAGCTCTGTGTGATCCTTTAATTCCAACAAGCAGTTGGCATCCACACTTTAACCTGTGGATGCAAAGTCCTCTTGGCTTTGCCTTTTATCCTGACTTGTAAGACAGATCTATCCAAGCCCTGGCTCACATATGCTCTGCTACGGGTTTATTTCCTGTAGGGTTTTATTACTGTCGGTTGCTGGTGCTGCTGCTGCTTCAGAGACAAATTCAGATATTAAACACAGTTGACTTGGGCTTTGAAGCTGAACAAAGGCCTGTGCAGATGTTTGACAGGAAACAAGAGTCTTGGACTCGTGACAGTTTTCAGAAATTGTCATTTCTGATGGCTAAGGAAGTTCATGAACTGGTAATAGGAATGGTCCAGATGGAATACACGAGGGACAGCAAAGCACAGGACAACCCCCTCGGTGCTCTAATACAGATGCATTTGCATCTCTTTCAGGACTTGAGTCCTTCCATTTAGAACCACATTGAATATTTCAGATTCTTTATAAAATCTCACCAATGCAGGACTTCAAATACTGGATTTTTCTCAGTACCTCCCTTTCTGTTTGCAAGCTTTATCCAAAAGGAAAAAAAAATATAGCTAAAAAAATCCCCAAAGAGCCAACAGCTCCCAATCCTTTCCCAAGCAGTAATGAATTTTAGCCTTCCTAGCCTTTGGCTATACATGTTTTGAGTATCAGCCTCTTTGGAAGGCATGGTTTTCCCTTCCCACCTCCCTTCTTAACCCTCAGACATACCTCCTACCAGCCTTGATGGGCAGGAATGAAGGTGTAAAGTACCCTCTCCTCCACCACACTCTATATTTTTTTTCCCAGGGGGGTGCAAGAAGCCACCCCATTTTCCAGGGTGCAGGATGAAAAGGGGACTCTGGGAATGGCCAAGTTGCTTTGGTGGATGTGAACAGGGTATGGTCCAGTCCCTAGTTTGGCAGTCTGTCTGCAACTGAACACAAATGGAGATGTGTTTCTGGAGACACCAGCTATAACCACGTGGAAACATACAAGGCAAAGTCTTTGGTGTCTGGCCTTTGTTTCCTTGTCTCACAGACAGGCTTGGTTTGGTTTTTTGGCCTTGCAGAAGTCCTGTACAGCTTCTCCTATCAGCCATCCAAAGCAGGAGTGAATTAGAGCAAAACTGATGTAATCATCCAGAGAAAGGAACGGGGCAGACAAGAAATGCCTCAGGTCTCCCTCTGGCTGTGAAGCTACCAGCAGCTTCTCTGATCCTACCCATGGAGCAAGGTGAGCAGCTCCAGGGCAATCCCTTGCCACATAGCAATGGAGGTGCAGAAAGGTCCAGAGCTACAGAAGTTTGCTATAGGTAACTTATACATAGAGAACCTTAAAGGAAAACACTGATGGAGATTAAAAGAAAAAAACTCACATTATTACTTTTATTTACATTTCTTTTACCAAAAAAAGGTGCATATTTTCTTGTCTGCAAAGAAGCCACCATCTTTTGGTCCTCTGTAAGACTCAGCAACAAAACCAAGCCTAGTGATGGCCAAGCAGTAAGGTAGGGACCCCTAGGACAGGTCAGGTCAGGTCATGCTGTTTGTGAAATTAGGATGGGGAAGAGCAGGTGGAGCTGGTTAACTACAAGGAGAACAGTGAAGGTGAAAGAAAAGGACAGAAAGAGATGTAAGGAAGAAAAGAAGATTAAACTGAGATCAAGAGGTGCTGAGGAAGCAGATGGAGGAAAAATAACCAGCTGAGACAGTTTTGAAAATATTAAGTAAAAATGCAGAAAGACCTCTGAGTGCTTGGAAGGCTCAATGTAATGAATGATGGATTAATATATAGAAGAGAGCTGACATCTCCTGACCTCTGGCTAGAGCATCAATAAATCCTATGGAGTTTTTATTGGTTTCATTGGTATTAAACCTTCTGGTTCAAAAAAGCATTTGGCATTTTCTTTCACTGTTATGTCTCTGAAGATTTTATTCTTCAGGATTAATGGATCAGCTGTTAGAAAGAACAACTGGATTCCTAAGGAAGGACTCCTTGACTCCTGAAAAAGTACTTCTGGATTTGTAATTTGCACATGGGCTTTAGGAAAAAGATACCAGCCATAGTTATACATTTATCAGCAGGGTTAGGTATGAGACAGCTTTGGAGGCATGGATGATGAACTAACACCAGTGTGTGTTCCTGACATTGACCTTGGGCCAAGGAAGGTGCAAGAGCATCAGAGAGATATCTAATCTTTGCACCTTCCAAGCTTTGCAGAGGTAGACCTTCTCTTGCAGGAAGATACTGTCCTCACCTCCAAGTTCCTGGTTGTTTTCAATTATGACCTTTCAAAGGGGTCTAAAGCTACTTTAACTGAACTGTCAAAGGATAACACTGAGATTGTGCTAGTTATATATGAAGCATGTATAAGGTTTACATATGTTGTGGTTCAGCCCCAGGCAGAGGCTAAGCCCAACAAGCTGCTTGCTCACTCCTCTTAGGGAGGAGAAAAAAACAGACCAAGCCCTGTGGGCTGGGATAAAGACAGTTTACTGATAAACATATCAAGAATGCAGATAACACAGAGAACTTCACCAACCTAGGAGAGGCTAACACAGACCACTGCAAGGAGCACCTGCACCAAGCCCTGTCTCTGCCCCACCATCCCTTTTATAGGGGCAGATTGATGTCAGGGGTGTGGAAAACAGCCCTGGCCAACTCAGTCCACCTGTGCTGGCTGCTTGGGGAGGTCACCTCTGCCCTGGCCAGAATCAGGACAATATAGTCCACTGTTGCCCCAAAAGTGGGGTTTCTGGTGAGGCAGTTGTCAGCTACATGAGATTGTTGATGTTCTCAAGCATTTATGTCCTCTAAAAAAAGAGATGCAACTTAACCACAGATCTTTTTTGGCTTCAAATTCTTCCTCCTGGGGACAAGAACGAGCAGATACAGCTCCCTGAACCCTACAGGTCACATCAGCAGTGCTGGGTGTACCAAGCCCAGCTGTCCTCACTCTCATGTTTCTCTCCTGGATGTTTCCAGTCCAACATGGTACCCTCCCTAGAATAAGGCTACGTTTTTCCCTGGTTGGAAGGAGAGCCCGTAGGACCACCAGAAATGCTACAAGGCTGCTGGGAGTGTGGGCATTAACCAAAGATTTAGCACTAGCACTTGCTGGGCGGGTAGAAACGTGCTTGGATGAGGCAAAGCCCTTGCAGAGGCCCATGTATGGTCCTCTCCATGGGTGATGGTGGGCTTTGGCCTGCTGAGCCCGGGAGAACAATGCTGAGACTAATGTGCGGTGCTCTGAAGGCACGGTGCTGGTGTGTGTCACGGCAGGGTGCTTCTGTAAGGAACTGAGATAACAGGGTGGTAAAATAGTGCATAAAAAGACACATTATGCTAAAGTGGATGAAGCAAAGCACTGCAATGAGGCAATGGCCCATAAAAATAATGTCATTTGCCAGCCCAGAGTCATTTCCCCGCGCCGTTAAATTGGTTGCTGGAAAGAGTCAGAGCGGGCTGCTGGCTCAGACTGGTTCCTGCACTGGGCTGGCAACCCCTGCTTGGCTCTGCCTGACCCAGCAAAGACAGTTGGAAGCTGCAGACCTGGGGAGCAAGCCTGGCAAACAGAAAGAAAAAGCAGTAGAAAGCCTCAGGGTATTTGACCTGCTCTTAATTTTTCAAGGTGAGATTTTTTCTCTTCCTAGAAATTCCTTAAGATGCTGATTTCTCACACTGGAAATAAGACAGGGATGGTTATACCACTTTTCTTCTTTTTCAAGCCTGGAAAAGAAAATATTCTCCCTTGTTTTCCTCAATGAAATGAAAACAATACAGCCTTGTTTGCCTTTGTTTTGATAGCTCCCATGCTGATGCACCAGCGTCTCCATTTGTGCCAGCACAGCTGTGGGAATACACGTCATCCCTCTATCTCCGCTGCTGCTCGGTGTGATCTTCACAGGCAGAACTCAAAACAATGTAGGCCCTATGTTAACAATGGGATTTGTGTGTGAATATAGGGCAAGGGGAGGAAGGGGGAAGAGCAGCACGACTGAGGTGTTTTGCACGGCAGTGGCGACGTGCAAAAACTCAGCCCTCTCCCCCAGATAAGACCACATAAGTTCAGTCTATAAATTATTTGTCAGTGTAGTTTATTTTAAGTGCAAAAAAATCAAATAGCTGAGGACTTGGAGGGGGAGGGAAGAAAAAAATAAAAGAACCAGGCTATGACTGCAATCGTTCTTATTTATGCAGAAAACTATGGCTCTGTGGATTTCCCCCATCTGTTCTGTTATATAGAACCAAATTGGAGTTAAATGTGCTTTTAGAATAAATGATTATGGCCTAAACTGAACATGATTTGCAGGGAAAATAAAGCCATATGTCTTACATTAATTTCTCATTTTGCTTCATCCTGCTGCCACTCGGTTCAATACATGTCTTGCTCTCTTCCCAAACGGTGTCACTGATGCTGAAAGTAGAAGGTGACACTCCATTTTCAAAAGCAGGCTCAGTCCTTCAGCTGTGTCACTAAAACCAGTGGGAATGGCCACAGTTCTCAGAGTTTATGGGGAGCAATGGCATTTAAGCTGGTACAAACTGGAAGGAAAACATGAACAAGTTAATTGTGGCATACCATTATAGGAGAGTAGTCATCATTGGCTTGATGTCCAGATGGAGACTGGTGACAAGTGGTGTCCCTCAGAGGTCCATACTGACACCAGTATTATTTAATATCTTCATCAATTGCAATGACAGTGAGGTTGAGTGCACCCTCAGCAAGTTTGCAGAAGACACCAAGCTGAGTGGTGCAGTTGACATGCCAGAAGGACGGGATGTCATCCAGAGAGACCTGGAGAAGTGGGCACATGCAAACCTCAACAAGGCCAAGTGCAAGGTCCTGCACCTGGGTCAGGGCAGTCCTTGTCACCAATACAGGCTGGGTGATGAAGTGATAGAGAGCAGCCCTGCAGAGAAGGACTTGGGTTGCTGGTGGATGAGAAGCTTGACATGAGCTGACAATGCACCATTGCAGCCCAGAAGCCAACCGCATCCTGGGCTGCATCAAGAGGAGCGTGGCCAGCAGGGGATTCTCCCCCTCTACTCTGCCCTTGTGAGACCTCACCTGGAGTACTGTGCACTGTTCTGGAGTCCACAACTTAGGAAGGACATAGAATTGTTGGAATGGGTCCAGAGGAGGGCCACAAAGATGATTAGAGGGCTGGAGCATCTCTCCTATGAAGACAGGCTGAGAGAGTTCAGCCTGGAGAAGGGGAGATCTTATAGCGGCCTTCTAGTACCTGAAGGGTCCTACAGGAAAGCTGGGAGGAACTTTTTAAAAGGGCAGGTAGTGATAGGACAAGGGAGAATGGTCTAAAATTGGAAGAGGGTAGATTTAGACTGGATATTAGGAAGAAATTCTTCACTATGAGGGTNTGTTCAAGGCCAGGTTGGACAAGGCCTTGAGCAGCCTGGTCTAGTGAGAGGAGTCCCTGGCAGATGGGGTAGAATAAGATGATGTTTAAGGTCCCTTCCAGCCCAAACCATTGTATGATTCTATGACTGAAAGCAGAGGGTGAGGCAAGGCATAGGACTTACAAAATTAAGTCCCTCTTGTCCCTGCATGGTGCATCATTAGTTCAGCAGAACAAAGTCAAGTGTTGCACCAAACCACCAATGCTAGAGGGGTGCTTCAGAGCAGCACCTGGATTTTAAAGCCAGATGTGGAGATTGCACACGAAGTTTTGTGGTGTGGTGCACTCCATCTTGAAGTGTTCAGTGGCCTCCCCTGTGATCTCAGGCAACTAGAGCAGGAGATGGATGGTCACTGACTCCAAAGGGTCTCCCAGGGATGCTGGCTGCAGAGCAGCACCTGAATAATACTTTCTTGTCTGTCCCAGCTTCACACAGCCCACTGCAAACTCCAGATTAGACTTAATGAAGGCAGAGTGAGCAATATATGGAATCATTTCCACTGGAATATTTCTGAACAGAAGAGCAACGAACTTTCCAGGAGAGAGAAAAAGCAGCAGGAAGAGACACTACAGGTTCTGCTATTGCAATTTTATAGGTGGTTTAGCTGGTGAATAAATATGGTGGTGAAGCCTGTTAGATCTCTTTTGCCAAATGCTCAGGCAACTTTTAAGACATATTATCCAAAACAGGCAGGATAAACGCTTGAGATCAACTTCCCCCCCTTTCTATATCCCAGCCCCCGCTATATATACATCTGCATCATGAAAGATCCATAGTGAAAATGTGTATTTTTTTATGCTTCTTGGAAAAATACATCAGGTTCCTCTGGAATATCCTCTGGAACCTGGTATACCCAAGTTTAATGTGTGTTTGAAGTTCACAGACAGAAAGGAAGGAATAGTCATGTTTACAGAGTGCACAAAGACACTGCTTTGCATTTTAACGAGGAGTGACAGCGAACAGCCCTCTCTTTTTTTCTTCTAGC
This sequence comes from Heliornis fulica, assembly GCA_013399135.1. Classification (NCBI taxonomy): domain Eukaryota; kingdom Metazoa; phylum Chordata; class Aves; order Gruiformes; family Heliornithidae; genus Heliornis; species Heliornis fulica. The sequence continues at coordinate 47,069 of VXBZ01004175.1, read as the reverse complement.
TGCAGCAAGCTCTCAAATACTGTTACCTTCAATGATGCTGTCCCTTACGTCCTTGAACTCCTTTCCTCTTATGTGCCACAGAAAGGCTGACAGAAACGGCGTCTCTGGCTTCAAGGTTTATATCCACAGCTCTATCAAACACACTGGGGAGTGGAGATGACTCAACTGTCTTGCAGAGAACTCTCTTCAGGACTGCTGGTGGTGTGACTGCAGCAGGCTCTGGAGAAGTGGCTCGCTCCAGTGTGAAGGCACCCAGAGTGTTTCCAGTCCCATTTCAACAGATCTTTCCAAAATACTTCTGAATTCCAAGGTGAACCCACAGTATTTACCTCGCTCCTTCAAATCCAGCTGGTTCTGTAATACATCTATCTGTCCTTCCTGCTCACCGTTTAGGTGACTGTCACCAGCAGCTGGTTGCTGAGTGGTGAAGCTCGGAATTGCAGACCAGCGGCAGAATTTTGCATGGAATGTTTTGGGATGGGTAGGAAAGCCGGCAAGGTGTAACACACGAGAGAGAGGGTTTGATGTTGTGGCAGGATTTTCTATTTTCTTTTGTGCCCTGGCAGCTGGGAAAATCTCCCTGGAAATTGTGCTTTGCTCTGGCTGTGGGTCTGTCCTGTGGGTTCCTGTCCTTCATGTGGCACTGCCTCCTGCTCATCCAATAGTTTTACAGGTCTCAGAGGAAACGTTTGCCACCAAGTAACTTGCTTGGGATAGGTGCTGATCTGCATGTGGTAGTACTTTTCAACGTGTGGTGGTTGGCTACTTTTAGCTCTGGGCTGCATCTTCAGTGATGAATGAAGCTGGGTCTAAGCGTTTGTTTCTCAGCTCGGATTTCACTGAGCAAAATGTAACTGACAGTGGAAACACACCAGTGTATGAAAGCCCGGTGTGCACTGGATTTACTTGTTCTTAAACAATTTCCCTACCCAGAGTTGTACAAACACAGAGAGATCCACCGGCTGGCACAGCCGCTGCAAGAGCTTACAGCAATCCCAAGAAGGCAGAGCAGCATCAGGCACTGATGGCAAACGGGAGCCCTTTGGTCTGCTGGCTCCTGGCCTTTCTTCTATCATTTTTCATTAGCAGAGTGCAGGGACTCTCTGACAGGGTTCAGACACCCGCCCCTGGCAGAATTAGCAGTGTTGGCTTGCAAAGCTCATCCGTTTGGATGTGGGTAATTCGCAGCCTCTTAACCCCTTAGACTATTAAATGCCTCACCTCAGCTTCAACAAGAGCACAGCAGGCAGCTGCCTCAAGCTGCTGGATGAGCTTCTCCCCGTGTCAGGGGAAGTGTCTCCGTTGTCTCGAGAAAAGCCCTTATTTTGTTATATTGTTCAACGTACTCATTCTGTAACACGGGGTGAAGCTGTTTGAAATGACCCAGCCAGCACACTGCAGGTTTTCCTGGGCTGGGTAAAAGGCCACTCAAGCAGCTGGAGAGCTAAGGAGGTTGTGGCAGCATATCTTCATCTCACATACGTGTGGGCATGGCCCTGCAGGTAAATAGTACCGACCTTGTTCTCCTCCCACACTTGTTTTGAGATTCTGGGCCAGAAGTGCTGTACCACCGCATGAGGTTTTCTCCTATTTCTCAGCCCCAGGGCTGCTGTGGAATAGGAATACCCCAAGCTGTGAGCATCCAATCCCTCACAGAGAAGGGATGTGGATGCAGAGTAACAATGCTTCTGAGGAGGAGGAGGGGTGAGGATGGACCCACAGAGCAAGGGCTACATCAGCTACGGCCCACCACCACAGATAACAAGGATATGATTTACTAGGACAGGCACAGGGGAGGACAAAATAGTCATAAAATCCTCACTGTAAAAAGAAATGTTCCCCTTTTCTGTGGCTGTGATAGTGTACAGAGCAGAAACACAATAAAAAAATTGTCTTCTAAAATATGTGTACTGCAATGCTTAGACCCTTGGGTAAGAAGAAAACATAAACTGATGCACAGAAAAATAAAGCAGGGCCACTTCAGGCTTCCTCTCCATCAGTGTCCACCAGAAAGCACGATGTGATCAATGCCTGGGACTGGAAGGTAAGATACACAGTCTATTTTCAAATATCTCACTCCTCTGCTGCATATTAGTTTCTGTGGCAATCAGGGCAGCGCTGAAGCTTTGGCTACCTCAAATGAGGCACAAACATAGTAATGACCTACTTTCCACAGACATCAAGTGCTTGCAGCTCCCAGTAGGTCTGTGTGAACCTGCTCCTTTTGGAAGTAATAATAATAAAAATACCCCCCCCAAAACCCGAACCCAGGCCTCTCTACAATCACATGTGAAAATAACTGCAGCTGTTTAACTAGGCCATGATATTTTGTCTCGGTGAAGTCCACAAAACCAGGCTTCTGTCTTGAGTTTTACAAACCCTCTGTGTGCACAGAGCCAGGGCTACTGCGAGTAACTCACACCCGCTGCCGTTTGGCTTGGGGGATGAAATGCAATATGTAGAACGGCAGCCGTTAAGGTTAGCAACAGATGAGGGATTGTACAGCAGTGATAGGAGGTTTGCTATCTTCTTCTATCAGTTGGAAACCTGAGCTTTACCAGTAAATCCCAGTTGCTTTTCAACATCTAAATTTCACGGCACATCTGTTGCGTCTCTGCTAATGAAACCGCGTGGATCTCAAGAAATGCGCTCATGTCTGGGTCACTGCTCTGGGTACATCTGTCAGGTATAAAATAACTAATCAGAGGGGCTAAATTAAGTAAGATTTCTCAGGCTATTGCTACACATTCTTACAAACATTTGATTTTCCTAATTCTGTTTACTGTTTGAGTTACACTCAAGGGGAAAGAAGGGAGGGAGCAAGAAGAGTTCTACTGCTCGATGAGAGTGCTCTGTGGCACTCCAAATGTGGGACAATAATGCTTGCTATGTTAGTGATGGGGAAATGCCTCACTTTATTATCTTTTTCTTTTTTTTTTTCCAGGAATAACCCCTAGAGGGAACACTTTGTTAAGCCATATAGTGAATTGCAGTACCTGAGGAGTATTTTTTGCATTAGCACGAGGACAGTACCTTGCTAGAGAGTGAAGAGTTCCAGAGGAAAATTTTTGAGGGTCAACCAGTTCCAACTATCTTGCCTCTTTTTTGAGTCATAATTCTCTATTGGTGCCTTTCCAGTAGCTGAGGTTGCACATCTGGAAAGGAAACAGATATCCTTAAGTCAGTACATCATCAAGCTCCAAGAAGTTTTAAGTAGGTACAGTCATGTTTGTCCCCTCTCTACTGTGCATCTTCCACTGTTATTACTTAGTTACATGAGAGATTTATGCAGCATTGATTTTTTTTCTTACAGCTGACAAGGCCAAAGAAAATGGCAATGGGAAAATTAAATGTAAAATGTTACCTTGACTGCATCTTTAAAGGAATCACTCCACTAACAGCACCAAATTAACTCCTGCAAAAATCATAACTCAAAGCCCCTTGGGCATGTGTAGCATTTTGTATCACAGTACACGATGCTAACTTTTATGTCTTATTATATACATGCCCTGTGACTGAAATATAGTTTCTGGGGGAACCATAACCTTGAATTATCCTGACTTATTTCAGCATGCCAAACCTCAGCCACAGGTTTGCTAGTGCATGGTCTTTCCTTTATTTAGTGACAAGGAATATGTCCTTCTGCCTTTTATTGGTCGAGCCTTATACTTGTACCAGAGTGATCTTTTGATCTTGCAAAAGAAGACAGCAGATTCAGTTTGAAGGATTCATATCCACTGACTGGAATTATTTACTACATCATATACCTATAGTTTAAATTTAGACATGCAATTGTTGTTTTACATGCTTGATTTTAAATATCAGCATACCCAATATGTTTTGGCTGGCAAATACAGCAAGAAAATAGATCCTTGCCATGAAATGTGCCAAACTTCTCATAATAGATTCTGAAGGACAGAAATCAGTTCAATTCTCTTTGATAAATTAGAGAATAACTAGTAATAATAACAGTAATAATTGTTACTGTAATAAAATACTATGTGGTCTCCTACTGTTTAAGCTTCTTTGCTAACTGTAATTGCTTCAGCATACAGGTTGCAGCCTTTGGGTCAAGAGGAACACATGGGTCCTTCAGAGCAGACAGCACTGTCTGCATGGGTAGCACTTGGCCATGCAATTCTCTGGGCTCCATATGATACCCCTGTAGCTCTGAGACACAATGTTGTGGGTTAACCTGGCAGGCAGGTTGTTAAAAAAAAACCACACAACCATTCCTTCACTACTCCCTGCCAAGGTGGGATGGGGGAGAGAATCAAAAAAAGGTTAAAACCATGGGTTTTAAATAATGACAGTTCAATGGTCAGAAAAAGAAGAGGAAGGAAAGCAGAAAGAAGAAAGAAGAAGGAGGAGGAGGAGAAGAAAGAATTAAATAAAGAACAAAACAAGGGATGCACAGCAAAATTGCTTACCACTCAATGCTGATGCTAAGCTAGTTCCTGAGCTGTGCTGCCTCCCCTCCCAGCTTCTCTGGTGCCCTCCACCTTCTTGTTGGCAGGGCAGTATGAAAATCTGGAGAGTCCATGACTTCTTGGCAACAACTAAAACATCAGCATATTGTCAGCATGGTTCTCATCCTCAACCCAAAACACTGCACTGCACCAGCTGCTAGGAAGCACAGGTTAGGTATTGCTTATCTGTGTAAGAGTTGCCTTGGAGGAGTGTAAAGGCAGAGGGCCAAATCTAGAACAGATTCTTCCAAGTTCCCTTGTAGGAGAGGTCCCCAAGGAGATATATTCTCAGAAAATCTGGTGCAGTTTTGGGTGTGACTAATTGGTAGAGGTACAATGGACACCATCTGAGGGCTTCATGCTGTTGCTACCAGAGGCAAAGTGGTGGCCACATAGTTTGCTCCCAAATTTTCTTTTAGCCCTTCACCTTGTGAGGTGCAAGAGGCACTTTCCTCCATCCCTTCACTATCACAGAAGACATCTGGGGAAATTCTTCAAACTTCTTGCAATGACCTCCAGGCAAACTCCAGGAGTTGGCTTTGCTAGGAACTGCTCTGGAAGTAGATTATTTATTAAAATAAATAAATCTTTTAAAAACAGTTGAAGTTTTTATATGCTGTTCAGCACTCAGCATGAATCCCACACTGCCTGTTCTTGATCTGTGCCTCAAATCTCTAACAAGGGATGAATAATGCACTGAAGAAGGTGTGTTTTGCATCTACTTTTCCTCTGTTTACTGGAGAGACCCTTATATTAACTGGTAAAATCTCAGTAAAGACTCCCATGCCTCACTGTATGCCAAAAAGTAGATCTCCCCCCTCCAAATCAAAGCAATTTGACCCTCTGCATTAGCCATAAACAAAACCCAAAATACTATGGAAACTAAGTGTCTGCTGGTTTAGACTGGAATATAAAAGATCCTGTGACTCTCAGAGAAAACCAGGCACCAGAATTTAAGGGATTTTTCATCTCTTTTTTGTTTTCTCCCCCATCCTTTTGAGTCATTAACTTCTATAAATTTGAACTTATTCCTCACTTCACAGGCATGAACCTGAGCAGCTCTGACACATGTGCTTGTTAAGAGTATTGTTTCAGTGAGGTGAAATCATTAAATCAACCCTAAGTTCACATAGCTTTGCTTCTACTTGAAATGGCTGTAATGTCAGCTGAACAAAAGCCTCACAGGGAACACTCCCCTTCTTGACAGGTCTGTGTAATTCCATAAGATTATCTTACCCCATAATGTCATCTTTACTAGTGCAGCACATGGAGGAAAGCCAGTCATTTGGGTTCAGGGACTGGCTTTCCATGGCTAATATCAACATGGCTGCTTGGGAAAAAGCTGGAAAAGGTGACCACTATGGTGGGGGTGGTGTTGGTGCCATGCCACCTTGAGGGCAGCAAGTGGAACAGAAAATGCTCCTAGGCAAAATCCTTGGTGGACATGAATTACTTTAGAATCAGGAACACCAGCCCTTATTTTATGTTGTCAAAAAACCACTCATCACAGCAATAAAAAAGACCCCAAACCAACCTGGGGAAAACAAGCATACATACAATCTTTGCAGAAAAGCAAACAAACCCATCTTCACATATGGATATCTCGTGTATATGGGTGAGATATTTTCCCTTCAGAGACATAACAGAGAAAACAGTCATAGCCATCAGCTGTGCATGGCAAGCCAAGGTCTTGCTGGTGGGAGAATCGATATTCCCTGGGACATTTGAAATCTCCCTCCAAATCCAAGTAAATATGAGAAAGCACAACGAGGATTTGAGCAACTGAACCTTTACAGAAATAAAATCAAATTGCATTTTAATAAACTTGTAGTGCTTGTTAACCTTCTCCTGTACTTCCAAACTTTCAAAGTAATTAAGAGTAGCTGCTGTGTAGACTAATTATGAAATGAGAACAACAGTATACTGGCAATAGCTTCTCTACCCTGCGCTTCATATGGTAGCTTCAATCATGACAGTATGTTTTCCTGAATAGCAGAAAACATATCATCAGGTTCAAATCTTTGTTTCCTTCATTGTGTTCACAATTCAGATACTTCTGGCTTTGATTTGTCAAAACATTCCTGATCCAAAGCCTTGAAACACAATGCAACCTCAGCCTTGGAAAAGAAAAAAAGCAATCCATACATAATTCTACTTGTAAACTCTGCAGATGCACCTAATCTTTACTGACATTTTTGCCAAAAACCTCTATCCAAAGATCTGCAAATGCTGGGAAGTATTACCTCTAATCCCCACATTCTAGTTGTACTAAAAATAGAACAGGGTGGTGGCTTGACTTAAAGTGTCAGACTATGTAAACTACCCTGAAATTGCTTGGGATGATTCATTCTCCAGCCTTCTCTCACTTCTCAGTGCCTGGATTTATGAAATCTTGCTTGAAGACAAACCTGTACCATTTTTTTTTTTGTCAGGTGGTATTTGCTCTTCACCTACAGCATTTCCAACCACTTTGAGACACACATGGTCCAGTAATCCTCAGGATGTCCCTTGTTTGCTGTTGCAGCTTTCTTCCAGAATTTACTTTTTCCCTGCTCTGATTTTCCATAACTATTGAAAAACTTCAGTCAGTGCAAACCAAAAACTTCTCACTTTGCTAGGATTTCTATTTTTATTTGGCTTGAGCAGGCCAAGAAGCAAGTACTTCCTTAGCACTGTCCTCTCTGTCTCTTTCTCTCTGTCCTGGTGAACTTTCTTCCCAATGAAAACATGCCTTTGCAAGGACATCATGCCTGGGAAAAAAAATAGAAGAGAGGAAAAAGCAGGATATGAAAGGTTAAAACTCTTAATTGTGTGAAGCTGGGAGTCCAGTGCTCCCATCCTGACTCCTGAGAAGGCCATCCTGCTAGGACAGAGATACACTTTAAGGTATAGGATGGGACAGGTACTTCTTGTCACTTGTCTTACTTAGATGGAGCATAGAGATCCCTGTGTCAGGATGGAGATAAATTAGGATGTGAAGCCACAACCTGGGTGGTTGCAGAGGAAGGACTAGCCTATACTTTGTCTTAAATAGAAAAGACAATCCTAGAACCTTACACAGGGTCCCCTGTCAATCATGAATCATATGCTGACTACCCCTACATGTGGCTATCAGGCTATTACCCTTTGGAATGATGAGAAGGATGCCCAAGGCTGTACCACTCCTTCCCAGTGCTGTAGCCCCAGGGCTTCTCAGGCTGCACAGGAACACTCCAACTTCTGTCACACAACTGGCTATCTCTCTGTCCCAGTTGAGACTGGGGCTGTGCCCTGGAAACACACAGGCTTAGGAGTGTAAAATAAGCGTGGGGAGCGGGGAGGAAAGGGGGACTGGTTTAATCAACCTGGCAAACAAAAAGTGCCTCCCAATGAGCCCAGTTAGGAACTGGATTGTTTGACCATTCTGGGAAGGTGACTGGAACTACTTCTCCTTTACTTTTGCTGCTTTGAATCAAGACTACTAAATTCAGGATGAGTGAGGTGGATGTAACGAGTCCTAAGGGAGGAGAATCGAAGTTCCACATTTTCCTCTGTTTGTTTAAAACAAGTGAAATATGCTGTGAGCATTGAATAAATAATAATGACAGTGATAGCTGTGACCAAGTCATCCCATTATTCTCATTCCCTGTGTTGGACATCTCATTTTGCATGCAGAATCACTTGTGCAGGATGGGGGTCACTGATTGTAGACACCTTCGAAATTTTGGAGAAAAAATGAGGAAGTCTGTCAGGAGGTTTTTGCCTCCACAAGTATCACAAGACACCTTATTACATGCATAGAAGCCAGCCTGCATGAAAACTGCCCCAGGCTCTATCAGTGAAGAGCATCTCACAGACTAGATCCTGCTCTGGCGAGACCCCATGCTCCATGGCAGTCCAAGCTGCCCTTGTGAGGCTTGAATTGGATAAATAGGAAGATAAAAGTCTGATGGTTTGCATCAGAGCCCAGGAAATTCAAGTTCAAGTGTGGTCTTGAAATGTTGAAACTCTTCTTTTTTTCTTTTTTGGTTCTAATCACTGAAGAAATGCTTAAGAATTAACTGTAGAGAAAAACTATTTGTACAAATGTCTGTGCATCTGCAGAGCTCCTTTCTCTGAAAAGAAAGATAATGGTTTAGAGTAAAAGAAGAATGAATAACTGAGGCAATTCCCATAATTTATTTTTTTTAGCAATATTGCCAATTGGCTTTGAAGATTTAGACCCTATCCCTACCCATTTCTTTGCAAATAACTTTTGTGAGGGCCAGAGACAAATTTCCTTTCATTACAGTAATTGCAGCTATAGTCAGTCCAAGAAATCCTCAAATGTTTATCTGTCAGCACCATCCACTCAGTCCCTGACACTGTGGCCTGCTGGAAAACTACTGCAGCTAAACAACATGCTATATGCAGATCACTTTGATTACTTCAAATACCTTGCTGCAATGCAGAGGCAATTTCTCTACAGTTTTTCTGTGTCCTCATGAGAACACTTGCCACAGAGCCACAGCCAAAACCATTCCCAGGGACAAGCAGTCTCTTGTGTTGGTTTATAGAGGGAAAGGGATTTTTTTTTCCCCCTCTTCCTTTATTGTTTTAAAGATTTATTTATACCTGAGTGGGAGACTGACTTGCTAGGCAGAATCAGGAGACTGCCAAAACAGAGGTGATCAATGCTATAAAAAAATACAACACAATATAATGGGCCTGAGCCCACACCTTTAAATTAGTGGCAATTTTGCCTCTGACTTCTGAGGAAAAGTGGGCCAATTTATTCAATATTTATAAGCCCAGGAGAGCACTGAGAACGAAGTCCTGCACAGTAAGAGACAAAGTCTGCAATAAACCAAATGCTGCATCCATGGCAACTCACAACTCGGTTAATAATTTTTCAACATAAAAAGTTACTTTTCAGGGCCGCCGAAACAGAAGCAATTTACCAAACTGACTGAAGTGAAGGCATTTTGCATCTCCTGTGTGTTTTCTCATGGCATTGGTCTTTTGTTTGAGCCTCAGCTGCTCACTGCAATGCTTGGGGAGCGAGGATGGCTTCTCTGGATGGTAGGTGAAGTGATCTGTTGTCTGCAGTTTTGGTCACACCAGGGTTTGACACCCAGTGGTCGCATCTGGGAACTCCTCACACAGCGATTCAGTGGCTGACCTGTGTATTTCAGACTTCAAAGGTTCTTCCCACTACAAAAGACAGAGCAGAAGAAATAATTGGGGTCTGAATTTTATAGATTTGAAACTGGGCCTGACAGATACTAAATGATTTGTCCATGGCACTGGGCAGGACTAGGAAATACACTTGAGATATCCGAAGTGTCAAGCCAAAGCCTTAACCTAAAGGTCATCTTTCCTGCATGTAAACATCTGTAATAGATGTGTTTAACACAGCCATTCCCCATCCCTGGGAGATTAAATACCCCTGGCTGTTATGTTGGACATCAGTTGTTGTCATATTGTTTTCTACCATGTACAAAATGCTCCACAGATATTAGGGGGTGATGTTAGTTGTTTCCCAGCAGCATTTAGTTTTTGTCTCAGTCTGCTGGTGAAAAGCAGGAAAATTGCTCCCAGCCCTGAAAAGAGAAGGCTGTCCCATAGTTTTCCTACAGTTGTATTATGTTTTCTTTCCAAACTGGGGTGGTTAATTTCTCTTCCAATTCTTTACTGTGGGATTGTGTCACCAATGAAACTCAGATGAAAACATCAAGTCTGTAAGCATTTGTTGAGGCATTTGTTATTTTATGAAACCTTGCTGTGTCTGGTCAGGTCTGTTCAGGTTGAACATCTCTTTATCAAGAAAGGGCTGCTAAGGACATCAGTACATGCTGTAAATGTTGGTTAACAGTAAAACCAAAATGGCACCACAGCAACACCCTTGAAGCACAAACAGTGATCCAGATGCCACTCTGCACTTTGGGCACATCACTGTTAGAATGGCTATAATTGGCTGTGGAAAGCAGGGATCATGTATGGAAATAGAACTGAGGATGTTCAGCTTCTGCTGGAGACATCCTTGTGCAGGACCTGCCTGTCTTCTTGAAACTGAATTGCTTTCCATAGAAACATGGTAATCTGTGAGTATCCCTGTCCTGATGTGCTTCTGTGGGCACTCATCCTGCAGTTTCTGTACAAACAGCCATTAGTAAGGCTCAGCAGACCTGCACTGGAAAAACAACTTGATGCAGTGATGCCTCGTGCTTTGGACACAAACTGAGATGGAAGCTCTCTGTGGCTCAATGGAGAGACAAATATTAACCAAACACACTGCTACAGTGAGGTCTCTGCAGAAAGGAACAAGTTCAGGGAAGAAATGTAATGGAAGTACATGGTGCACTGTGCTGACAATGTTTTTCATCACTACAACCCCCACAAAAATCAGACAGCTGTACCTTCATTAAGTTTTCTATCTTTGTAGTTTGGGAAGTTTTCCACAGCCAGAAAAACAGTGCTGCAGTCAGACTGCCTAAGGGCAAGAAAGGGGGAAGCAAGGTTGCTTCTTGTTAATATATATGCTAAGACAGAGCAATATGCCCACTAGGGATCCACACCTAAAGACCAACACAACTAATAGGGTCTGAGCAAAATAAAAGAAAACCCAACCAAAAAAAAAAACCTCTTCAGAGTGCTTTTCAAGTTATTTAGCATGAAAAAAAAAGTCTTATTCAAGGAGTTTCACTTAAGTGCAGCAAAAAAAAAACCCAACATAACACATACAAGGGCTGCTCAAAGCCATTTCATCAGCAGATAAAAGCTTCACCTTATATCCACAATTTCTCTGTACAGGGAGTTTGGAAACAGAACAGTGAATTGACGTGAAAATGGTCCTTGGTGACAGGAAACAGTCAGTAAAGTGACACAAAGAACATCCTGAGGACCAAATCAATTCCCTATATATCATGATTTAGGAGGGTGAATATGAATTAAGGTGAGTAATTTTTCTGACAAGGCGAAATGTGGAGTTGCCAGTCCAGCCTAAATGATGTTCAGAATCACAGAGCTAGATTAAGAGAGAAGGCAAACACTTGGCTCATGTACATACATTCAGTGTAAGGATATCTAAGGTAATGAGGCTAAGCAGAATAAAAAAAGGAGACAGAAGAGAAGGGATAAAGAAATATTCTCTCTCTGGCCATATGCTTAGGGCACTGAGCAGGGAGGGAACCAGATGGTGTGGCTCAGATTTTCAGGTATAGTTCTCTGAATTTTAACCAATTACATTATATGCATGTGGATGTGTAACATATTTCCTGATTTTTTTCTTTGCACTGAAAATGGCAGAAATTACTTCATCTTCTCCTTTTTCTGAATCTAGACATCTCTTGTTTGCTTGAGGTTGTCCACCTATAGTTACAACTTAGAACTTCATCCCAGAGCCAGATTTCTGCTTAACAAATTATCAAGGCTTCTTTAGGAAGATGAAGCTGTAACTATTTCTATCTCTGGAAGGAAAATAATTCAAAAAATGCACTCAAAACACTCAGAGAGCAAAATGTCTGTTTTGATGCTTATTCAAAAATTCCTTTGATATGGAAATCATTGGGGTTAACTCTTGTAGCTTCCATCTTTCCCCCAGTAATTCAGATAATGCAAAAAAAAATCCCTGGATCTGTAGCCCATTGAAATCATGGTTCCTGTTCCTCTTTGGACTGTTCCTGTCTGGGCTCTCCTCTCTCCAGTGATATTTGAGTATCTCTGCCTGCCAGCACAAGGTCTGCATCTGTACAGGGCCAGATAAGTCACTGCTGCTCATTTTCCCAGGGAAGTCTGGCATGCAGGTACCAGTACAGACAATGTACATGAATATCTACACTGGACACCATCAACATATCTTCTTAGACACACCAAATAAATGGAATCACTGTCTTACCACTGGATTACCTTCCTTACATGGTCAGACCCTGTTCTTGCCTCTTGGGCCTGTGGGGAATGGCTGATGCCCAGTCACTTCGTTTTTCACGTTTTTCCTCTCCCTTTATTATCCCCTCCCCATTTATGGCACATGATTTTTTTGGGTGTCAAGGAAAAAAAGTATTCATTCTCCTTAGGGCTGATAACTATGTCTAATATGTAGAATGCATAAGAAGCAGGCATCTAGGGAAAAGTAAGAATAGAAGAAAGATACATGGCACCTCCCCTGAGTGCTGTCCCACCTCCAGCTATTTTCAGCTCAGAGGATTTCCTGAGCCTAGTGCAGTTTGCCTGTTTAGTCACCTTCAAGAGATTCTGCTTCCAACTACTTGTTCAGGCTTGCTCAGATGTGAATCCACTGAGAGGTGTTGTGAGCACCTCACATCACTCAAGTCGTTTTTGGGGTGAAGATTGGGAAGGTCCATTCAGCAGGGACAGTTTTGTGCTGGGGTGTGTCAGGCCCTCACATGCACCCAACTAAGGTGACAAATCTCAATGCATGGGAATTCTTTTAACACCCACCTAGGGCCACACCAAGCTCCCTCAGAACCAGGGTCTCCAAAAGTGAGGACAGGGTCCTGCAGAGATTGTGATTCTTCTGCACCCAGGAAAAGCTGCCCTGGCTCTGCAGTGTGCCCAGTTATATATGTGTCTTCCATCACCTGTGCCAGACACTTGCAGGAAGGACTGTGAGTATTCTACACACAATGGGGCTGAGCCCCATCCAAAACCACCTTTCATCATCTCAGAGATGAAAGACAGAAAAGCTGTAAGAGAAAATTATAATCAAAACTGGACAAGTTTCCCCCCCTGAAATCAGGTGAGCTTGCAATGATTTAATCCAGTCCCACCAGAGGAGAGGGCACTAGTGAATGAGATAAACCTGATGAGACATAATCAAAGGGAGAAAGCTGCCACAGGGCCACCCTACCTCACTAAAAACACTCTATGCCTGGGGCATATATACTGAGTCAGAAGTAAGAAAGCAAAATTTAGGATGTATAAAGGAAGCAAATAAGCGATGGTGCTGTCACCCTTTTTCAAGTCTTGAACAGTACATCCTTGAGAGGCTGCTCCCAGCAGCACCTTTATCACCACTTCCACCATGGCTCCCCACAAGACTCCTTCTGTGTCCCATTCAGTGCAGCACCACAGGGGCTGAAAAGAAGGTGCCCTCCCACCTTCCCAAGGAGAGGTGGAGGAGCTATAGCTGACAAGACAAGAAAATTTGACTTTTAGCAGAAAAGAAGAGCTGATCTCACCCAAACATTTGCAGTTGGCATTCCTCACCCATGCCCTCCTTACAGCAACCTTACAGGCTGCCCAGGGGGTGTGTGGAGTCTCCTTCTCTGGAGATATTCAAGACCCATCTGGACACCGACCTGTGTGACCTGCTCTAGGGAACCTGCTTTGGCAGGAGGCTGGACTAGATGATCTCTGGAGGCCCCTTCCAACCCCTACAACTCTGTGATTCTCTAACTCCCAGCTGCAAACTGGGCTGTTCATTCAGTTTCCTTTTCTTCCATGCCACCATCCAGTGTCACATTGCTTTATCTTGTATTTTAAACTCTATGGTCAAGTTCCCAGAAAGATTTGCACTCACAGAGCTGAATAACAGTGCTAAAATCATTCCCTACCTCGCTTTCTTCTGCTAAAGGCTTCTGTGACAAGGATCACAACCTGTGTGTTATGGCAATTGCAGGGAATCTTGGAGATGGCTTAAGAGATTTATTTTTTTTTTATCAGAGAAAGAGCAATAAGCACAGATATTCATCTCAGAAAGCACTTCCAAATTTCCCCCCAGGCTACTTAAGCCCAGGCTCACATGCAGTGGGGGACTTGAACATGGAGCACTGGTGTTAGAAGCGTGTCCTGAGCTGGATGGAGCGAAGCAGGCAGCAGTGGGAGGTGTACCATGCAACATCTCCCACCAGATAGATGATGCTTTCACAGGTTTTCACAGCTGCTTGTAATATGGCAAGGGATTTTTTTAGGAGTTCCTACCAATGTTCTGTCTCATAAGATGGGCTTCCTATCCCCTCTTCATAGCTTTAGTGAGTTTTCCTTTTCAAATTTGAAAGTTCCTCTTTCTACACAGAAACAGGATATTTTCAGTACAGTGCTTTGCTTTCAGCACACTTTCACTCCAGTGTAAACCTTTTATATATGTTTTCTTTCCCACCTTGCAGTGTTTCAGCTCCTTTTTCACATCAGGTACTTACCATGGAAGGTAATTGGGCATATGACAAGACAGCCCTGCAAGATACTGTCTCATTAGAGAGAGGTTTTCATGCTCTTCCTAATCTGTGAAAGAGAGAAAAAATATCTGGAGCGGGAGATAACATGAGAAGGAAGTTAAAACCATTTTCTGGGCTATTTTGATCTTCAACAGCTCTAATTCACTGCTGCATGATTTACTCAGCAGCAACAGCCAGGCAGACCTCCTTCTCACTGCTCTTGTGCAGCTGATGGGTGGCAAATTTGGAAGATGCAGGGAAAATAAATGCTGTTGACAAGGCCTGGAAACACAGATACCAGATAATATTTGCTGAAGCACTGAGATGCCTTTTTCAAACTGAGAAGTAGACACAGGCTCTGTGTGGAGACCCTCCTGGTCTCTTTTCAGAGGTTAGCCACAGACATGTGTAACTAGGACAAGCAATCTGTACGTCCTCTAACTCTTGGTTATGCCATTGTGACGTAGCATGTTTTCCATCATGATCAGATAGTCCACTTCCCAAACTGGTTCAAGGATGCAGGGTGCACAATGCCCTAATGGGTAGAAAAGTAGAACACAGCCAAGTCCAGAAGGCAGGTTGCACTGATTCTTAAGTATCCCCAAAGAACTGTCCCGTGGGACCAGTGAGATCTTGATCAAGGTCTTTTGGTTGATGAGGAAGGTCTAACTGCTCAATAAAACAAAAGGAAGACATGTTGATGACATCTGTCAACTTGGGGCATTTAAAACCTACAGCTCTGTTGTCAAACACATGTTTTGTGCAAGACAGGTTCCTCCAAGGTGCTCCAGGGCTTGCCACAGCCTGCAGATAGTCCCTACACCATAAGCCAAGAAGGCAAACTTGTACTCCTCGTGTAGTGGGAAGGGCTTGCTGTGGGTGTGAATGAGAGAGGCCATTTGCAGGACTTCTGGCATTAGGCAGAAAGGTGGTTGCCTGACATAACAATCCACAGGGCTGGCTGGTTCTGAGTCTGCCAAGAGCTCCTATCAGTTATCACTTCTGTGCTGATAATGGGGTCATTTCAATTTGCATTAACAGAAGATCCTATTTAGATTTAATTACAGATTTCCTCGAACTCCTGCCTGTGCTGATGGGGGCAGGACACTCAGGGATTTGGAGGGTAGATCAGCATGTGGATGGTGAAGCATTTTTTTCCACCTCAGAACCACCCTGAACAGGAAGCAGCAGAATGTGTTGAAGTATACTCCTTGCTAGGATGCACGAGCTTTAGTTTGAGGGGTTAATGCAGTTCTGTCAGGAAAGGCAGACACTGCCCCATGCTTTTAGCACTGACAAATGCTTTATTTTAAATTGCAGGGTCATCCCAGAAGCAGAAAAGTAGCCCCACAGAAATCCAGGCTGGGATTTTGAAGACCTTCTAGGGTTAATGTGGCCAAAACCAACTTCTGTAGTGCTGGTATAAGATCCCGTTCAGTAGCCAACATAGCCCGGCAGTACCACCAAAGTATTTATAACACATGACCAGAGGCATGGTCAAGCAGACAGAGTTCAGTAAGAACATCCCAAACAGCCACACAGACTTCCTGCAACAAGAGAAAAAGACAATAACACAGATAAAAATGCAGACATTGTAAACCAGCTCAACCAATATTAAAAACTGTCAGAGCATCCAACCTTGTATTTCACTTCTCTGGTCAAAGCAGGATCTTCTTTCCTGTTGCTGGCACTATTACCAATGGAGTCTGACAGTGGCTAGTGTTTAATACTTAATGACAGCCAAAGGTTTTGTGGTGTGAACACATGAGAAGGACATAAAATGAAGATAATAAATGCTATTGTCATTTTACAGGCAGGCAACAGAAACCTGGAGGGAAGAAATTTGCCTGAGGTTATGTAGGGAGTGTGCAGTGTTCACCAGGAGCCCAGCCATGCTCTGGGTGAATGCCACTTCTCCCTTTTCATGCAGAGAAACCTGCTCCTTTTGGAAGATCATTCCCACAGGTGAATGCCCTGTGTTAGCAGGAACAGCATCCTGGCTTTAAAATGCACAGGTTTAAATGGAAATGAAGCTCCACAAATGAGACAAATAATAAGCACTTGCTAATTGTGTTTGGTTGTGCAACAGTAAAAATGTTTCTGTGTCCTCAGGAGGGGAACAACAATTGATCTATTTTCTGGATGACTGCAAGATCCATTCCAAAGCTTCCTACCCTACAGAAGCAAACTGAAGGTTGTTTTCCTTTTATGAAAGCACTACAGACTATCACAGAAAGGCAAATGTGTCTCGGGAGATGCTCCCGCTAGTGCTGGAATGGTAGAAGGGGATGAGGCAAATGAGGAGTGGTTGGTGACCCTAACATCAACAGCCTTGCTGAAATAATCTCTACACCTCTTTGGCAGCAGTCATACCCTGACTAGCTAAAGTGTTTATCCATAAATACCTCATTTGCTCCAAACTGTCTCCAGACAAAACTGAGAAAACAGACAAATGGCATCACTTGCCCTGGTGCTCAGTGAGGTCTGTGCTATTTTGGTCCAGGAAAGTGAAAGCCCACCAGCTCAGTAACCATTTGGTGAGGAGAGAAGAACCTTGGGTGCTCAGCCCCTAGGACTTCATCCCTTTCCCCATGGGGAGGGAAGGAGACATTTGCCAGCACACACATAAACGCTGCATTTTCAGAGGTATCAGATGGGCAGATTCATAAGGGAACAAACCCAATGCCCAGAACAGAGTTTGCACCTCGATTACTTCAGCCTGCTGCTCCACTGAGTTTGCACACAGAGCTCTACACTTGTGTCACATTTCTCTGCCCTCTTCACACCGCTTCTCCCATGATGTTCCAGCATTACTAAGAATAATCTTGACTTCACGGTGGTCCAGGTGTAACTAGCCAAGTGTGCACGTAGTGAGAACATTTTACCTACCCAAGCTGTGAACAGAATCCTTCTGGGTAGTCAGTCATTGATTTCTGGGCCTAGAAAGGGAAAGAAGAGACATGTATCACTTTCAAATGAAGTTTTCTCACTTCTAGGACAAAAAACACCGAAGAATTAAAAACAGCTCACAAACTAATGAAACCGAGCAAGAAGTGGTGAGCCTGACACAGAAGCTGAGCGATATAAGGAACCACTGGGGCTGAAAACCTCAAAGATGAGTCATGTCTGCTGAAGCAAGGAGGTTTTCAGCTTGGAACAAATTGATGGAGGAGGCTCTACAAGCACAAATATAAGGGGAGCAGTGCCGTTCTCTTTTACCGGTTTCACCACGGCTATCTTCTCAGCAGGAGAGCTTGTGCAGTTGTCGGTCTTCTCACCTTGTTGGCTGTGGAGCAGGAAGAAACAGAGATTGTGCTGACTTGGCTCATTGCAGGCAGTGCTCATTAATAAAGACAATAAAGGTACAGCGTGAGGAGGAGCTGTAACCTAATACATACCAGAATTGTGGAGAAGGGTTTGAAGAGTTTCTTACCGCTTTTCATTAAAAAAGTATTGGACAGCCACACCATAAAGTGTAAAGATTGGTGGCAAAGGCAAGCAGTTCCTTTGTGAACTTTGTAAGAAGTATTTCAAGGAGAAAGGAGAGGCACACACTGAATTTCCAGGCCAAGCACTGATAATGCTTGACTACTCTAACAGGATGACATTGAGATTTTATTTCCTGTCAGCTTTTAACAATGGACTATTCAACTTCCCCCTCCACAAAAGCACATGCCTTCTGTCTTGTGTATTCTTGTTCATCTTCCCCTCCCTTTTACCTGACTCCTCCTCCCGAGACTTCTAACTGGTTCTTCAATTGCTTTGAGACAGTTCTGTCAACAGAAAGAAAAAAACTGATTATTTCCCTTTACTTAGTTGGGCTCGTGACCATTTCAGGGCTGCTAGGCTATACATCCTCCCCACTGCATGTTATACAACCTGTTACAGAGAGCCTCAAACTTCTTCTGGTGGGTTATTGTATCTTATGTGTTTGTAAGCACATAGATTAGGGACTCTTTTTACTTGCTGCACCTTCATAGGAATCACTGTGTGGAACAACTGAATTCATGGGTTCATCCAGTCTTGGGTAACAGAGGAATCACAGAATATTAGGAAACACAGAATATTAGGAATCACAGAATCACAGAGTATTAGGAGTGAAACAAGCAAACCTGAAGCAGCTATGCAGTGGTAAGAGTGTGTACCAACATCACAGAGTTAAATCTATTTTGGCTTATTTTATAGCAGGAAATAACTAGTGCCTTTGGGTTTATCCCATCACACATGCTAACATGGTAGGAAAAAAGTCTGGTATTGTCTTCCATGGTGTCCTCCAACTTTGCCTGACAGAGACACTAAGGGAATTAAAATAATAGGGTCTGTAGTGCCCCTTTGGTGTGGGGATCGCTCTCTTACTGCAAACTGCAGATTTTCTCCAGAATTCTTGTTATTTTAAACTTAGTATTATAGCTCAGCCTCCCTTGTGACAGTTCATGCAGTGCATACATAATATAATTGCACAGCTCTTCTCTCCACAACAGGGAGAGCACAAAACTGAATCTCAAATCACTTTGTAGAATTGAAAGGGGAGTTTTTAAAGAGGGCTCATGCTTACTGCTGGCATTTCATAGCTTAATTTGGGAGTGATTGCTGCAAGGAATACTTAACCCCTGATGTTTACTGAAGTTAGAGGATTTCTGCATTGCGGAGCTGTTGAGAAAGGGAAGAGAAGGAGAAATCTGGTGTTTAGAGCCAAAAGGGCTGGCCTCTGTACTTAGAGGTGGTGTTTTGAAATTCAGAGATTCTATGTAACCTTTTTAATTAAAGAAAACTACAGTCTGGTAAGGGGGCATGGTTTCAATGTCACTTGACCTCTGGCCAAAAAAAAAATGAGAGCACTTGTTCTGAAAGTAACTGCATAGCTGCAGGCTTTGCTGCTGTTCAAGCTGCTGCTTTCGCTTGTTATGCTGCAAAGCAATAACATGAGCTTGGTGCAGATTATTAGGAAAGAGAATTTAAATTTATATCCAGGCTATGCCCCACAACTTTGGTGTTCTGAGGAAGAGATACCCTATTCCTGGAACTTGCTAAGGGTGAGATGAGACTTCCCAAATCTAAATTTCATTTGCATTTCTGTGGCTGGGTGATTCCGTGGCACAAAAGGAAGCTGTTCTCCATGAATGTGAGATGCTTGCTTGATGCCACCTAACCTGTATTAACTTCTGATCGATAGCATATGCTTCAGGTACAGCTGGTGCAGAAATACTCTGGATATTGTAAAACAAGAGACCCAAAAAAGAGGCCATAGCTAATACTTACTACCTAGTTAGCTGAGGGTTCTTGATCTGCTTTTCTAAGTGCCTTATTTTTATCTTCATGTCCTTAAAAGAAAAGCAAACAATCTTAATATTAGTCCATCAGTCTGGTATGCAATAAAAGTCAAGTCAGAGCTTATTAGCATGAGATCAGCACCAGTACTGCCCTTGAAGATATTATATTCTCCTTTCCCAAATTGGTTCTGATAGAAATCTACAGGAATCTGCCCTACCATGGGTATTAGTTTATATTGCAATAACTTTCTGGATGACTTATGTTCCAAATAATAAAAGGTTACTCATTTTGAAGGCCTGCTTGCTGCTTTGCAGGTCTGCAAAACTTCCAGCCCCAGATTTCTCGGTGTTGCATTATTTCCATATTCTTGAGGCTGCTGGCAGACCTACTCCCTGCACTCCTACCTGTATTACATTTTACTCTACCTCTTCACTGTTTGGCACCCTTGTAATTAGCTTTGTAAAACCCATTAGAGAATGGTGACAAAGAAAGAACATGCACTGTGATACTCAATGCGATGCCATACCTCTAAGACTTTGTTCTGTATTATGACTAATTCTCTTCCTTCCCATATTTCTCTTTTTTCTTCCTAAAAATCAACAAAACAAATATAAATAGGGGGGAAATATTAATATTAAAAACAGCATTATTGGTTAAACTTTCAATGGCAGCACTTTTGATCCATCAAACATTTATCAGAAAAGAGGATTATGTGATCACACTGCTCTTGACAGTCTTTCTAGCCCCTGAAATTGCGGCTGGTATCAGCAGTGGAGGGAAATCTTAGAGAAATCAAACTCCCATCTCTTTGGTAAAAACAAGCATCGGGATAGAAGACAGAAGCTGAAGCTAGTGTCCACACTAAGATAAATGCTTTGAGGGTGGTTATAACTATTTTATCAGAGGATCTACAGAAGCAAGCTGCTTGGGCCCACCAGGATGGCTTCCTTGCTGTTATCGGGAAAAGTTAATGCCTTCCAGCAGCGCCCAGCCCACATGATGTGTCAGAGTGGTCTGACATCCAGCTCACTAGGGATGGTGATGGGGCAGAGTCATTTGCAGTTGTGGGGGTGATGTGGGACACACACACACACTGCTCGTGCAGTGTGGGAAAGGCTTGGGGTGGTGGGGCTGGAGCTGAGCCCCCAGCGTGCCCCTGGCTGTATTGGAGAACAGCAGCATCCCACCACTTTGGGCAGGAGGATGGCCTGTAGCTTGAGGTGAGGGGGTTTCTCCCTCTCCTCAGTGCTCATTGGACCATGTGTGGACACTGTGACCCCCAGCACACGGTGGGGGATGCCAGCGCACTGCAGCGGGTACAGGGGAGGTCCCCGGGCGGCTGTGCAGGTGCCCAGGAGGCGGCACAGACTCCGTCCCTGGAGGATTTGCAGTTGGATTGGATACAGCCCTGAGCACCCTGGGCTGAGCTTTGAGTGGGAGGTCAGTGGGAGACACCTTACCCCTAGTCTCTTCCCACCTGAATTGTTTTCTGATCCCAAGACTCTCCTAAATAAAAGTATTGCTTTTCCGTAGCTTAGCATGAAATCATAGACATAAGCATCATGTCAAAACCTCACTGGAGACTTTGTTTTGACAAGTGATTGCATTTAATTGTTTTTCCAGGAAAAAAACCATCTCTTGTTCACACTGAACAAAAAGAAGCCATCAGCCATTCAAGGGGGGGGAGGTGGGAAAAGGAATTTGTAAGTCAAAGCAGTATATTTTGTTTAGCGCTGTGCTTTTTCAAAGTCTTATGATGATTGATGGACTGTGGAAGATTTTATTTCCAGAAGGCTTATTTAAATCACAGCTGTGTGTTTAGAAACCGAAGGCCCCTTCCACTGGAGGGAAAGACAAACCAAGGCATCAGCTACCCACATGCTTGCATCTGCTGCTGTGGTAAAACTAGAGAGGTCTGTTGGCATGAGCTCGTTACTGTCCTCACACAATAGGAAATTAGGGAAACGTACAACTGGAGATTGGTCAGTCACCATTTGTAAAAGAAAGGTGGACCACAAACATCATAAAGGATACAACAGGATAAACTGCATGCCTCAGGAGCAAATAATTTCTGTTCCACTTTGAGCAGCATCAGAAAATACCAGAAAGACTCAGTAAGCCACAAATTTGCAGTCTCTCTGATTCATCCAAAAGCCTGCTCTCGGGCCATCCCTGCACTCAGAGGCAGCAATGATGGGGGAGTTTTGTCATGTCAGTGACAGCCATCAAAATCTTTGGTGGGCTTATGACTAGGCAAAATTAGACATCACAGAGCTACCTTTACATGATCTTGGTTTCTCCGGGGCAAGTCCAAACTTAAAATCTATTTTTAATAATCTCATCATTGACTCTCACACTCTTTCTTCACACACAGTACCTATTTCTTTCTTCACAAGGGCATTTCAATACCTTTATAAGTTCATTTTCCTTCTCTTCCAACTTTTTCTCCAGGTCCTGAAAACTTTCCTGTCACAAGAAAAAGGTTACAGGTGGGTGAGGGTGGGCAGAGTGAGGCACAGCAACAAGTCAAGAGGTTGGCAAGATAGGAGACCAAACACGAGTGTTACCAAAAGCTTTGCATGACCCAACACCTATCCATAGGCATTCTTGCTGCTAGTTATGCCATTCAGGTTTATTTCTATCAGAAAATAGTTAATAAAATCCTTCCTGTGTCAGTTCTTTGCTTTTTTTTTTCCCCCCCTCTCTTTACAATCAAGATAATGGAGGAAGTGTGTGTGCATTGTGCATTCAGCCTACATACCATTCCTTACTGCAGATATACTTAGGAATCAGAGGAAGAGCCAGCTAAATGGGAAAAATAAAGTCCTCTTGCTTGTTTTACCAATAGCAACAGCTCTGTCCTGAGATGTTCCTCTGCATGTATCTAAACTGTACTGCCTTCATATAGCAAACTGGCTTGGTCCTTCTGCATGCAAAATACCTGGTGTACCAAACACGACCCCTGGTTAAGGACCACGAGTTAGTTCTGGCTTTTACCACCAGCCAGTGTGTCTTTTACCTGCATCCTCCCACCAGAATGATGCTCTTGGGAAATATGGGTGCCTGGACATTTCTGTGCATCAGGTCAAAATGTGTAAAGTGTGTAAACTATAGAGTTTATTAACTCCTTAATAGCAGGATATGTCAGATTACTTACAATCTCTGAATACGGATGTTGATGCTTGTTACATTCACAAAGTTCAGAATCCTGAAAATTAAAATTAATCTGATTGACTGTCATTGTCAGGAAGTTCACAGTATTTGGAAAGTACTTAAATAAAACCTATTTTTTTTTTCCTTCTCTGCAATCAGATAAGGTCCAATATTGCCAAACCTCCAAGTCAGTAAATATTTTAGTGTGTCACTGTATGCATGCTCCCTCACCATCTCTGCCAAAAACACATGAAACAGAGGGTGAAATTTTGAATCACCCCGAAAGATTCTACTGACTGCAATCAATCAAGGGAGTACAAGCAACTTGCTCACAGTCTTGCTACAAGTGATCTGCATGCACTACAAGCTTGTTGTGGGTCCTTGACCACAGACCCATTATCAAGCTCCTCTCCTACCTGCTCTGTCTGACACTCCAGTTCTTTCTTGACGACTGCAGAAGGGAAGTCAGGTAGATCTTTCTGTCTCATCTTGGTCCCTGGAGACACAGATGGTGTCTGAAAACTACAGAATTACAGTGATGTGAAAGATCAGAGCCTCTGTTCTGGTTATGTGAAAACAGGCACAGCAGGAGTGAGAGCATTAAAACCTAAATTCAAACAAACTTCACCTTGGGTTTGTTGCATTTCTTTCTCCCCACCCCCCCACCCCAACCCTGCCTCAAGCTTTTTTGTGTAACACCAACTTAATCCCACTTTTGACCAATGAAATCTTTTGATGAACTCCCAAGAATATTTTATTGCATTCATCTTTTTGGGCACTTTTTCATTGTCTGACTTAACCGAGAAGTAAGTGCACCATAACAACCTTATCTCACATTTATTTTAGCCCAGGGAGAAAAAGGAAGTTGACAAAATCTCGGAAAGAATTTGTGTTTTCCTGGTGAGTTTTGTGTGGGCTGGGAAGAGTCTGCAGTTCTGCTCAGGCCTATGTGACACCACCAACATGTCTACCTCATAACCTTAGTGTGCTAAATAGAAGTTGTTTGCTTTCTGCTTGTTCTAGAAGACACCATAACAAGGGAATCTGCTCAGACTGCACTCACTTCTTGGGCTTTCTGTGTTTTCTGAGGGACAGCTTCTCCTCATCGAGGAATGTGGAAACCATCTTGCTGCAATCTGTCTTCTCACTCTGCAGAAGGTTGCAGAAACAGTATCTTCCTAAAAAAAAAAAAAAAAAGAAATTGTTAAGAAAAATCTCTGGTTTTGTGCTAAACACTGTGTCATGTCCCATCTCCTGCAGAGCTGGAACAAGATGCTCAGGTAGACTATATAATTTGCACTCCTGAATTCTTCGTGTCTGACAGACCTCACAGTGGGTTGTCTCTTATATGCTTGTAATACCAGATATTTTTCAGATTTTTTGGGACAGGCTGTTAGAAAACCGATCCTCATACCAAGCTCTACCACAGCAAAGCAATTTATTTCATAGCAGTGAGAATAAAACCACCATTAAAGCACAAAAGACAAACACAAAATCCCCTGGCTTTTTGTTTTACCTTTTTAAGCCGTGGCAAGTCTAATTTTAATTTTAGTATTGCAGCTGCTGAATTTATCCCCTTTCCCCTTTTTAGGCAGGGCAAGTGGGCACAAATAGGTGCAAGGCCACCATAAAGGATCTAAGGGACTCAGAAATAGCAGTCCCTGTCCAAGTTTTGGCTAGGAGGATCCCAGAGGCACAGGAGTGTGCACCCATGCCCTGAGGGATGCTGCAAGGGAGGGGGCTGTGGCAGCTCACACAGCCCCTGCTCAGCAAAGAGAAGTACTGGGTGAGTCTGAGGGTTCTTCAAGGTCCCAAGCACAAAAAAAAAAAACACTGCTGAAATTCTGCACAGGCTTTCAGGGAGGGAACAAGCTGCAAGAAGGGATCTTTTGGGGAGATATTTTGGCCTCAGGACTGTGCCAGCACCCCTTAGCTGGGCACAGCACCAGAATTCCTCTGCTCACTGCTAATGAGTCTGTACCTGCAGGGTGAGCCTCAAGAGGTGGGGATGTATGCAGGGTGCCAGAGGAAATGCAGGCATCTCAGCCTGGCAATGCAACTCTGACATAAACAACATTTTCACTGAATAGAGCATATGACAACAAAGATCAAGGAGGATTTGTGCAACACTTTGATATCAGCTCTGAAATGCAGGATCATCCCAGCTCATGCACACGCTCCCAGGGAGGGCAACATCCCACACTCTCTCTCCTCTCTAAAAGCCACATTATTTAAGCTGCTTCATGTGCCTTGAGACTCCTCAATTTGGCCATCCAGGCAGAGAAATTACTGCAGATTTTTACAAGTGTTTATCTTCTGTATTACCCTTTAAATACTTGCACGAGGGGAAGGAGTGGAGTGTCAAAGGGCCTGAGAAATGTTTGCCTTGCCCCTGCACAGTCTTGCACAAAAACTCTCCACTGTGGACCAGGGAAGCAGAGAGACAAACCTGCCAAGAACTCACAAAAATACCCACTCCAGAAGCCTCTTCTATACCTTCCTGCCATCCTGTCACCTAGACTTATTTACACATCCCCCCCTGAAAGAGATGGACTCTACACCCAAGACAGAACAAGCCCACAGCAAAATAGGAAGGAAGTTAAGAAAAAACGGACACAGAAAGTTGAATCTGAGGCCAAAGGGCCACGCTCTCTGACTGCAGAAGATGAAAGACCAACCCTTTTCCAAACATGGTTACAGACATATTTACCACATGCAACCTCCCAAGTCCCTCATGGTACAGTGAGGTGGAATAAAATAATAATTTCTTAATTAGGAGACACCAGTCAGCACCTTGCTTTTTCATGCCTTCAAGAAACTCAGTTTTGCTCCCAATTGCAATGGCCTGCTACCATCCCTGCAGTGGCCCTGTCCCTGGCTGTCCCTGCTATGGCTTTTGCATCCAGTTTTGGTGCAGGTAAGTTGTATTTCCACAGCATCCTCAACTGGGGATGGGGAGTGGGGGAGAGATGGGGGGCATTTCCTCACATCAGTGAAGGGCAAGTAGTGTGCAGCTAAGGCTGAGCAGGACAGGCAGGGATGAAGAACCTAACCTGAGGTCACCACCTGCACAGGCATCCTGGTGCCTTCTCACTGCGTGTGCACAGCCCCAAGGAGCTGGGTGGCGCAGAGAGGCCACTCATCACACTGCACCCTCAATCCCACCACTGTCTGACAGCTCCTGGCTGCAGAATTTTCTCTTGGGGGTCACATCCTTTGGCAGCTCATGGGACCTGAACCAACCAACGTGCCCCAACAAGATGTAAACTGTTATTTTTCAGTTCTGCTTTGAAATCCCTTTCTCCTGGTGGCCATTCTCTCAGGTGCCAGTCACGTCAGTGGCACTATAAATTCTTACTGCCATCAGTGTATATAATTTCCCTGTCTTGGTTCTGGCAGCACAGCAGCCAAGCTCCTGGGGCAGAGAGGCAATTAATTTTGTAACACAGGGCTGCTTCATATTCAGGACCCAGTTCAACAAAGCACTTAAGCAAAGGAATAATGACTGACTTGAATGGGAATATTAGTGCTTAAAGTTAATTGCGTGCTTTTAAAATTGGGCCTTATATCATGCCAATCAAATCATTAATCTGCTCAATTACAAGCTCCAGCTAACAAATACATGCCCTAGACTTTCTTCCCTCAAAAAGGGAAACAGATGCAGATAGGGCCTTGAAAAAGCTATCAACATTTAGTAGTAACATAGCAAAGGCTAAAAACATGTTGGCCTGCTCCCTGTCAACTCTCACCAACCAGAAAATGCAGTATGCCAGCACTTCAGAGACAACCAGTCAAACCTTTTCATGAACAAATGGACTATATATTAGAAGCCAAACAGGGAGTTTTTCTCCTCCCAGTCTCAGTGAAATCTGAGAACTAAGTATTTTTTGGCGTTACATGAGTTTTGAGATCTCTAGTACGCATCACAGTAGGCCCACCAAAAAGTATGTCTGAATGACAGAAGGATTAATTGTGCAGGGAACAGCCCAAAGGCCAGGGTGGTATCTGCAAGGCTATGCAGATAGAGCTGAAAATAGTGATGGCAGATAGATTTGCACATAAGCACGGGCTACAAAGGGGCTCATGAAACAAAAACTCACATCAGAGCTCTTTCTCACCAATAAATTATATCTTCAGCTGTACAATTCTACTACAATTGTGGTGACTACCACAGAGACATCCTATCTTAAATAAGGTGATGAGCTTACCGATCAAACCACATACCTCTGTGGGAGAAAACGACAATGTCAAAACTTTCAATCTTTCAACAAGAATTTTGTGAAGGGCAGAAACTGGGATGTAGCTGTGGTTGGTGTGGTTCATACAGGGAGCTACTGCCACGTTACATCTTTGTTTGCCATGCTGCTACTGAAGTTTGTGGTGGGCAGCACAGCTAAGCTGTCCTTTTTCAGAGACAGGCTCTGAGGAACTCTAGATAGTAAAGGCAGATGTGGTGCTACATGGTAACACGTGGAATTCAATAACCTGGACCATACAATTGCTGCCTTCCACACCTGTCAGATGAAGCTGATGTTGTTTTAATTAGTCCCCAAATGAATTTATCAGCTTCAATTTAAACAGAAGAATGATTTTGCTATTGTTGTTGTTTCAGATTCATCCTGTAGTTTGTTTTTGTGCCCCTCTGCATTTTAGAGACGTTCTTCTCCACGTCATCCTCTAGGGATGGGTCAGTGTGTGCACTTCTTTGGAAGTCCACTGCCATGACTGCAAACCAGGAACAAGAGAGCTGGCTGTTGTGATAATTAGCATGCAGCTTCAGTTGTGTAGGTGTGAGATGTGTTAGCAAGGAGTGCCTGTTTTTAGTTCAGACATCTAAAATGTGTATTTGACTATGTTAAGATATGGACCACGAAACACTTCTGTCTCAACCAAGACATTATTATGTTTGTGTATACATGTGTGCACGAATCCATGCACATAAAAGGATAGCAAGAAAAACAAAACAAAACAATAGCTGCCTAAGATTAGATACTTTTGCCTTTGCATTCTCTTCTGAGAAGACCTAGAGATGAGAACAGCATCCAGCCTTGCAGGAAGAAGCCATGTGTTGAGCTTAGGGTGAGTAGGAGCGAAGCCTTAAGACTCTTCTCCCATAAGTGGGGTAGTACAGAGGGTCACTGGCTGAAGCAGTAACAGTGGAGGAGGTTTGACAAAAGGCCAAGATAATTCAGAGGATGTTGGCTTGGCTCAACTTAAAACAGTGAGATCTATTTCTTTGAATGATCTTTACCTTAACTGCCGTCTCAGACCGTGAGCTCTGTCAAGCAGCGATCATCTCTCACAAACATGTGAAACTCAGCCAGCATGCTGAACACCAGCCTATGAGCACAACCATAATAATTTCAATTTTTTGCAGCTATAGCTCAAATGAAATACATTTAAGTTCAGTGTTCAGCTGACTCCATAGGAAGCATCAGCCTGGTCTTCCCATTCATCAGATCTCCTAAAAATATCACCAGAACAGTGTGACTGAGGCAAAAAAGGGAGGCAGAATCTTTAGGCTGAGCATCACAGACAGATCTGGTTAACCCTAGCAGCTTGCTGGCACCTGTAGTGCCAGCCCTCTCCCCACTCCATCCTCTCAGCATTGAGCAAATTGGAAATGCTGTCTCCCAAATGGAGGAAGCTTGCTCTGAGAAAAACCAAGACAGAGAGAGTTGCTGAATGTCTCATTTTGCAGTCTCAGTAGTGTCATACTCGTGACTTCATGCCTTTGCCTCTAATTTACTTTTTCCCCCCTGGTTGTGCTTCTTTATATGTTATGGCTGTTTTCTCTTGAGACATACCTGGCTCTTACAGATCATGTACTTCACCCTGTGAAAGTGTTGGTCTACTGCTCACAATCACTCACAAGACAGCTCTCGTGACCTCCAGAGGAAGG
Source organism: Heliornis fulica (assembly GCA_013399135.1). Lineage (NCBI taxonomy): Eukaryota > Metazoa > Chordata > Aves > Gruiformes > Heliornithidae > Heliornis > Heliornis fulica. Next base: position 18,141 of record VXBZ01004175.1, on the reverse strand, counting down.
TGAAGTCTCGTGGCTGCCAGATGCAAAGGGCCTCACTTGAAGAAGGTGAGGGTTTTGACTGGCTTATGGTACAGATGTCTATTTGGGCAGCTGAATAGCCATTTATATTTCACTTATCCAGACATTTCTTTCTTGTGTATGGGTAAAATCCCTGCATCTGATTTTATCACTACTCTGCATCCAGCACAAGTTTTCAAAGTGAAATTTCGGTGTTTATTCAATGGTATTTTTTAAAAAAATCCTTTATTTCCAAGTCTGATTGCTCAGAGAAGGAGGTTTGTCATGAATGCTCAGATAAAGGATGCCTGGATCTTGTTTTTAGTAGACAGAGTGCTTAAAATATTTCACTTTCTCTTCCATGTGGTCAGAAAGACTCGATTTTCCTTTTTTTCCTGGTTTGGGGTTTTTTTTTTTGGTCTGTGTTTTGTTTTGGTTTTTAAATCTAGAGTTGGCAACCATGACAACCACATGCCAGGATCTGAACTGGGATAAAAATAAGGATATTTTTATGCTTTACTTGGATTAGTTTTTCACTTCAAACCATTCCCAGACACATGGCCCATTGCTTAAAGCTGGGAACCCTCCCTGCAGACCAAGACTTGTACCTGTTCCAGGAAAGGGGACCGATTAAAGGTGACTCCAAAACAGAAAGCTTTGGAGTTTCTTGCTTTCCCATACTGTTTTACAAAAGTTAGTCACACACTTCTACAGCAAAGGAGCTGACATGCTCTAACATTTCAGGACAGCTCTGAGTGTTTTCACTGTTTCAAGCATCTACCTTTCTTCATCTAAGATACTTCTCTTTCCTCACTGACCAAAGTCACTGACAACATTTCACTGATAAACTGCACTGGGAAATCCAAATGGAAGAATACAGACTGCTGTTGCCTCAAGCCCAGTTCTGTCTGCCCATACACAAACTTGTTCCCACGCAGGGCCACCACAAGAGCAGAAACAAAGGATGCTTTCTATTTCATTCTCTGCACAGCACGACCAAACAACTGCGTTCTTCAGATGCTGCAGCAAAATGACGTGTGTCATCCTGCACTACGGGAAAGATACACCCTCAAGAGAATCCACTGCCAAGGTAGATAACTTCAGCAACTGCTCCTGACCACTGCCTGCTGTGCTTCTGTCTTGTGGAGGTAAAAGAGTTATGTGTGAAACATATTCATGCCTCTTCTGGCTAGTAAACATCGGCTAAAATCAACTGTTCCCTATTCTAGCAGAAATTATTCACTTTTTCCTCTAAGGAGGCAATTAATTGGCTTTTCTGACTAAGTTTAATGATCTTTGCAGCGTTTAAACAGTCTACATATAATCCAGAGACCTTAATACTTATCACTGTATCACTAAACTTTGATTCCAGGGGAAAAGCGTTGGAGAAAATAGTAAAAACTCAATGCAAACAACAAGCATCTATCATGTTTACTGAATTGTTCCTATCAGGCCTATGAATACAGGAAAACCATTATACAAATTACTGAAGAAAAAAAATCTTGTAAGCTGGGACAGTATCTCAACACTTAAACTTCATTCTCTTTGCAGCCTTCCTCAATCTAGACCTTACTGTATCATCACTAACTTACTTGCATAAGATTAATGGAACGATAGAAGTCCTGAGGGGGCAAGGGTCACACTTTGATGCATTAGATGATATTTATTTTAGGAGGTTGAAAGGGTTTTGCAGCCTGTGGTGTAGTACACAGAACAGATATTTGGATATTTGGTCCATACATATGTAGTATCTGAATGCTAAAGGCCGTAACTAAAGCGGCAACCACCAGGCTCTGGCATTCTCATTACAATGACATTCTGCGGCCATCTAGGAACTGCAAGGATGAGTTATCGTCCTTGTGTGCTTTCTGAGTCTTCAAAGATTGCTACTGTTGAGCTGAAAAAAGGTAAAGTATTTCTCACCTGAGAGTAAGAAAAAGGGTGGGGAGAAGCAGAAAAGAGAATGAAAGACAAGCGGTCAGGAAGTGCGGTCAGTTCTGGTGACAATGTCCTTGTCTTCACACTACTCCTACACCCTTTTCCTGTCCTATTTTACTCCATTGCTATGCTTTACCCTTAATCCTAACTTTGCTGTGTTCTAAGACTCTATTTGCACACAAGATAAAGGACCTGGACAGCAAAGAGAAAAGCCATGAAAGTTAAATGCTGTCTTGCCTACGTATTTGCTTAAGCATTTTCCTCCCTCTCTTCACGGTTCTCTGGTTAGTGGGAAACTTGTACGGTTGCTTCTCTCTGGAAGAGATACTATGAATCAGGCTGTTTTGTATAGATTATGGAGGCAGTTAAAGGCTCTCATATTTCTAGTGTGCCATATGGTTGGGCACGGTAAAGCCATCAGGACAAATTACTCTCAAAAATAAAGCAGATGAGTAGCAGCTATTGCCTTATTTCTATAATTTTTTTGTTGCTTACCTGAGGGATGTTTTATCCCGGCAGAAGCACGACCATGTTTGTGCATACAGCGAGCCAGCCCCGGCAGACATTGCTGCAGGGCTACCAGCCTTTGTGATGCAAGCAGTGTTTTTTTTTTTGGTCTCCCATGCCTGATGGCCTTCATCAGCTGCTCACAATCCCTGCCCCACGGGGCCCTAACAACGGATCTGGGGTGCATCCACGGTTGGTGGGAGTTGCTGTTACTGTTAAAATGATACCTTCAATCATCTGTTAGGAGGAGCAGCTGAGGGAACTGGGGTTGTTTAGCCTGGAGAAGAGGAGCTTGAGGGGACACCTATTTGCTCTCTGTGACTACTTGAAAGGAGGTTGTGGAGAGGCAGGGGATGACCTTTTTCCTTAGTGACAAAACAAGAGGAAATGGCATCAAGTTAGATCTGGGGAGGCTTAGATTGGATATTAGGAAAATACTTCTTCACAGTGAGGGTTGTCAAACGTTGGAATAGGTTGCCCAGGAAGGTAGTGGAATCCCCATCACTGGGAGTATTTAAAAGAGAGTTAGATGTGTTTCTTAAGGACAGAGTTTAGTGGTAGTTTTGGCAGGTTAGTGTGATGGTTGGACTTGATGATCTAAAGGGTCCTTTCCAACCAAGATAATTCTATAATTCTATCTTTGGAAGGCTGCAGCAATTGCTTGTAGGGAAAATCTGTCTGGAAATAATTGCCAGGCTCATACAAGGTGAGGAGATTGGAACAGTCAGGTGGCTGGTTCTCTCGTGAGCATGGATAAGTGCATTCAAGAGGGCCCAGGAAAACTGGAAAAATAGGCTGACAGGAACCTCATGAGGGTCACCAAAGGCAAATGCAAAGCTCTGCAACTGGGAGAGAAGAAGCCCATGAAACAGTATCAGCTGGGCACCACCTCTCTAGAAAACAGGTTTGCAGAAAAGTACAAGGGGGTACCTGGTAAGAAGTTGAACATGAGGCCTAGCAGCCAAGAAGGCCTAGCAGCCAAGAAGGCCAACCACATCCTGGGCTGCATTACCAAAAGGACAGGTGGATCTTATTGCTCTCTCTAACTACCTGATGAAAGGCAGCAGAAAAAGATGGTGATGGATGTTTCTCAGATACACAGGACAAGACAGAATGGATATAAGCTGCAGCATGGGAAGTTAGATGTTTGGAAAAAAAATATTTTCACTACGAGGGTGGTCAAATGTTGGAACAAAGGGCTCATAGATGATGGGATCTCCATCCTTAGAAATACTCAAAGTCCACTAGAGCAGGTGCTGAGCAACAGGACATAAGCTGGCTCTGCTTTGAGTGACAGGCTGAAACAGATTACTTCCATATCTCTATTGCCTGAGGACTCTGCAAGTAGATCAATCTTTAAGAGCCATGGATAAAGCTGCATTCCCAGGGGAAGTGCAAGCTTTAATCCTCTAAGAAGCAAAGTCTCAGGGATATTTAACGTTCCATATAAATGCTGAGGATGAGCAGCTCCTTAAAACTTTCAGCTGCTTTTGGCTTGAGGCAACAGTGAGGTTACTGGATTTCACAGGTTAATGTGAAAAGTTTAGTTCTGGAAGCTTTCACAACTGTCACTGAAAAGCAAAATATGGCCTACAAGTTAGAGAATAAGATAGAATATTAAGAGAAAATATTATTTTTCTGATTCATTAGCAGACTTCCTAAGTGCCTTTGTATCTGAACTCTTTTATGTCTTACCTACACAACATGTGATATAGGACTAGGAGGCTATTGCACAGTTCACAGACAAATTCAATTTTTAATTTTTGCATTTGGGTGTAGTGGAAAATATTGCTGTACTTTTATGAAAGATATTACTATGCCTTTTTTACTGTGAATTGGTTTTAAACTGCAGATGGCTAAAATCTTGCAATATTTTCTAAGCCCAAAAAGTAATTGGAGAAATAGTTTCCTTATTAAGCCCTTACAAAGAGCAGTTTGACATTGCTAGGGAGAGTAGTATATTTCCTCCAACTATTGCTTTTTATCTTGTAGAATCTTAACATAGGGATAGGACTGAGCATTTAATGAGCTTTTGGATTTAAAGGTCCCCAAGCATATCCCCTTAATTTGGAAGAAAGAGAACATCCTTATTCTGAACACTTCTATTATTCATACTGAAACTCCTGGGAATGCATCTTCCAAGATTTTGAAGAGAAATGAGTTTGTCCTGCTCCTTCTTGCACAGCCAGGATTTGTAGCTCTTCAGCTATTCTGCTGCATCACTGATAGAGAACAACATTTAGAAATGAAAGGAGGTGAAGGAATAGTAGTGCTTGTACCTCTGCTGCTCTGCCAGATTTCTGATAGCAGATATATAAGTTGGATACAATTAAGAATATAGCCAAGAATGTATAATAAAGACAATCACGATAATCTCATAGCAAAAACCTGCCAAAACCTGATTTGATTTGCATGCCTTATCCTTCTCATTTATAAAAAGACTGATACTTTGCATTTATAAGAAGATGATAGTAGACAAGCAACACACGCAGAGCAGGTACTCGCATCTCTTTGGAAGACTCTGTGTTTGATGACAAGACATAAGCATTTCATGAGTGCCAGAGAACAGTTGTGTGTGTTGCCCTATGTCAGTATTATTACCAGTTTTACCACTGCATGATGGGGAAAGTGCCTGGAGTGGCTTTCAGATCGATAGGTTCACCTCTCAGGAGTTATCTGAGCAGCTGAGAAAATGCTCCTGGGAGCCCGAGTGGCCTTCATACCACAGGAGAGAAATACCTATATTTATATATCCATATATATGACTATAAACAGGCACCCCCACGTGTGCCAAGTGTTCACTTTCAGTCCTATTAATCCTCTTTCTCTCTTGCACATCGTACAAGCAGATGCATTTTGCAATAACTGGAAATATCTAAGGTGTATGGAACAGAACAAGAGGAAATAAAAGCCCCAAACGCCTCAACATCCGTAGATTTGGCTTCATGAGGTGGTAACAACTGTTCCAATCACACTTGTCAGCTGTTTGTGGTTTCTGGGCAATGGGTGACATTTCAGGAAGCAGACAGAGCTGGGCTAAGGTTGCAGTTCCTCAGCAGCACTTCTCTGCAAAGTTGAGGAGTTGTCGGGAGGGACGTGGGTCTCCTGCCGCGCTGCCGGAAAGTCTGGGGGTAAGTGCTGCAAAGGGACTGGGGGCAGGCTTGGGAGGGGGTAATCTACCCCTCACCTGGGAGAGGAGCAGGGAGGGAAATGTTATTAAACTCTAACACTAAGGCTGCAGATCTGGATGGAGTTTCACTGTTCCTGGTGGGAAGTATGTCAGGTTGTGTGGAAGCAAGGTAGAAGGTATTTAAAAGTGTATTTGGAGAGTCAGCATTGCAAGAAAGGCACCCTGACTTGGTTTACTATAGCTTTCACTTTCAGAATTCTTTCTGAAAATTAATTTATTTAAAGAAAATGTAAAATGGGAAGAGTTATTGCTTATGACAGTTGATCCCAAAACAAAGAATAAGAAGGAAATTTCCATATTTTTCTACGAGCTTTCTTGATACTCTTCCGTGAAGAGTAAATTTTTCAAAAGCACCTCAGATGCTTAGGATCACAAGTCCCCCTGAGAGCTAGAGAGTCACCAGCTCTGCCTGCAGTTCACTGCTCTTGGGCACCTTTCCTGATGCTCTCAGAGACTTGCACAGCTCAGCAAGGATGGCTGCTAAGTGGCTTGGTGTTCGCTTGCTGAGAGGCTTCAGATGGCCCCTGGTTATCTGCTCTGATACTGAATTTCACATCCCAGGCCTCCTGTTCCCTGGTGGGTACTAGAGGCTGTTAGGAAGGCAGCAAAGAAATCCTGGGTGACAGAGGTTTTTTTTTTCATTTCATCCACGTAGCAGAGCTTTCCTTCATTAGTCAGGAAGAGCAGCCGAGTCTCTCTCTCAGTGATCAGGGAAAAGAAAAGCATGAACTGAGTAACATGGATAGATCAGACAAAACAGAGTGGTGGCTGGAGGACAGTGAAAAGCAATCAGAAGGTACACCAGCAAAAGTGACCTGTGTCACCAAATGCAGACAGGTCTAGCTGTGTTATTCAGGTAACTGCACAGTGGTGTTCTGTTTGGTGTCCCTAACTTTGCTGGGTGGTCGTGTATCAGGCACCCTGGTTTTTTATCTCTGCAGCAGCAGGGTCAGCTTCTTCCTCCCCATCTTGTGAACCCACAGGCTCAATGCCCCTCCTTCTGAGAAGACAGAAGGTAGCAGGATTGGTTTTTCACCTTGCACTTCGAGATGTGCCATTGCAGTTCTCATCTTTGTGACAGTGTTATCACTTGAAGCACACAAACAACTTACATCAGGGAAAACTGGTCTGCACACCTGAAGGGCAGGACCGGGAGTATCTCACTACACCAGAGCATAAACCTGCTCCTCTTCTTAGCACCCCTGAAAGGCATTGCTCCTTTGAGTATGCCCACACACACAAAAAAAAGGGGTACATGATGCTCCTCAGGTGGTGAGCAAAACACAGGCTCATCTTTCTAAGAGAACTGCTGCAAAACTCACACATTATTCAGAAGTGGTGCTGAGGGCAGTAGGACATGTGACAGCTACTTCACCTTGCTTTAGTGCATGATTATATGCTATAGGGTTGGGCTGCACTTTGGTATGTAAAGGAACCGACCTTGTCAGAAGCAACTAGAGTCCAGGAAGATTCTGATTGTCACTTTGTAAGTGAAAAAGCTAGCAATGCCAATGACCAAATAAACCAGTTGGAGCCCTATTACCATTTTATATAGGTTGCTATGATGATGACATTGTCATAACATCTATCTGGTCTTCACAAGGAATCCAAATGCCTTTCAAAGCTAGATTGAATGAAATGACTACATTAACCAACTGTCCCACATTGTTTCTTACCCCATCCTCTCCTTACTCAAATGCAGAAACTTTTGAAGCACCATATTTTCTATTGGCAAGTTGTTGTGGGTGGGTTTTGTTTGGGTTTTTTTTAACAAATACCCTGTTACAAGTTTCTGTAAGAGGTAAGAGAGGGTTGGGCAGAGAGATTGCACCACATTTGCAGCTTTGTGGTGGTTCTTCATGACTCTGAACCCCAGAACCATCCTTGAGAGGGACTGTCTCAATCACTTGATCCTTATCTTAAGGGACTCTGGGAAGCACAGTTGCTTACTGTGATCTCCATTCTGAAACTGGGAGTAACTGCTTTTAAAAATGAGGCTAGGGCTGTAGAGGATCTTGAAGAGAAGAAAAAGGGTCCTGATCATCTTGGGAAGTAGAGGATCCTCTTATAGCATTGGCTGCTGCATTACAGATATCCATACCTGCTTAAGCATAAACTTGAGGTCCCACAAGTATGTGCAGCTGCCTGAATGTCTCAGAGTGACACAACTGTCATGGACAGAGATCAGACCATCATCAGGTCTGCTTTCCAGGCAGACACAGGTAATGGGAGGTTTTACATCTCAATTTACATCACAAATATATTGGTGTGGATAAGTAAGGGTGGAGTTACATGAGCCTGCCTAGTTTGATCTCTCCCATCCTTGTACCTCAGAAGCTGAGGCAGCAGGCAACCCTTGGCTTTGTGGTGGAAACACTTAAGTTCCTGCTGCATCCTGGCAGAAGTGAGTGATTTCAAGTATGTGGTTTCTGCTGCAGGAGATGGTGTGAGGCCTCTCAACTTGAGCTGTGAGTTTCTCAAAGCTTGCCTCACTTTGTTCACTGACCGACCAGAGGGGAGGATGAAGCTGTGGAGCAGTATTGGGAAGAAGGGCAGAAGAAATTAATTCCAGGTATTTGGTTTCACAATCAGGATTATTTTGTGCATTTAAGGTGTTAGGTTGCATTGCCTGATGGAGATTCTGAGACCAGTAGCTGTCAGATAATGAAGAGATTGGTGTAAAGGTGGTGTATTTAGGAAAAAATTACTTGTCATCCTGTAATTACCTTTCTTGCCATTCTGTGCTGCCTTCCTCAATGAACAGTTTTCTCAGTGGGGAGAGCTGTGGATATCATCTACCTTAATTTTAGCAAGGCATTTGTCTTGGTCATCTTAATAAGCTGTTGACAAGCTGGTAAAACTGGATATACAGGCCACAAGATAGGTGGAGAACCATCTAAAATGCTGAGCTGCAATGGTGCTGGCCAGTGGCTGAAAGTTGAACCAGCAGCCAGTCACAAGTGGAGTGTTCCTTGTGGGTCAGTGCTGGGCCTGATACTATTCAATAGCTTTATAAAGAATTGGGAGGATAGGGTTGAATGCACCCTCAGCAAGGTTGCAGATGGCACCAAAGTGGGAGGAGAGAGATGCTGAAAGGGAGGCCACCAAACAGAGAGACTGTGACAGACTGGAAGACTGGGCCAACAAGAACCTCATGAAGTTTAACAAAGGTAATTGTTAAATCCTGGTCCTAGGACAGAGTAATCCCATGTAGCAGTGGGGTGTGGAGGGTGTCTCACTCTCTGTAAGTGTGTCCTTACAGCAATGAAAGGGAACCTCATCATGGGCTGCATCAGCCAGAATACAGCCAGCAGTTCAAGATTGTTCCACAGATTAGACCTCACTGGGATATTGTGTCCAGGTCTGGTCTTCCTGATCCAAGACAGACACTGACAGATTTGGAGTTGCAGAATAGCCTTTCCAGCAGGAAATATTTGAGGTTCAATTTGATGGGAAACCAGACAACCTAGTCTAAGGCCCTGCTTTGAAAAAGAGGTCTGACTTTTGCAGTATCTCTGGAGGTCCCTGCTGACTTGGATGTTTTTATGATTCAACAGCCACGATAGATGTAAACTGGGATGTGCACGTGGCTTTCTGCAGTGTCATGCAGAGGTACCGAAAGGATCTCTGGAGAATTCATCATTTTATTGTCAGCTCACTGAACACAGTGAAATCTTTCTTCTTAAGTGAAATTAAGGGAAAAAGAGTTTTAGTGAAAGTAAGAGGCATAAGGGAAAATCTGGAGTGGATGCTCAAGAGGCATTGCTTTATCTGCACTTTTCATTGTGCTAATGAGTGGAGTGTGTGAATGGTGAGATCTGTCACCACGAGGGCTATAGAAATCACTGAATCACTCTCAGTGATGATCCTGATTTGATGGTGCAGAGAGAAATGAAAGCTAGCACTGGGAATCTCCTCAATGAGAGTGCATCATTTCCTCTTCTGCATTGCAATTAAACAAAATAACTGTGTTCTTCGTTTCCTTAATCTCCCCAAATTCTTAAAGTCACTGATATCAACAGGAAAGCGATTTTGGGGATGAAGATGTATTCAAATTAGTACTTAATGTGCTATCTTGAGAAGCAGAAGCTAGAGAGACACATTGCTATGGCTGAATAACAAATCCTGTTGAGAAGCTAACAGGCATGTCACTACCCTGTTGTGGCTGTTTTGCTTTGGGATCAGGGCTCATATCTGCATAGGGTATCTTCCACATCACACCACCATTGTACTGACTTATGTTGGTGCTCTCCACCATACTCCACTGACTCTAGGTGGATTGTGCTCAGGTCAGGGTTTTTTTTCTGCACCACTATCTTGTAGGTCCCATAATATCATATGGGAATGTCCTGTCAGTGTGGCTTCAGCTATAAGGAGTTCATAAGAGCTACAGTGAAAAATAATGGAAAATACCTGTTGCTTAAGCTTTCTGGTGATCAGAAAGATCAAATAACCTGGATGAAATTAAGGAAGGAGTGAAGTTAAATGAGAGTTTATTGTTTTCAGTTCTGTTCTTTTATAGAAAGGTCTAAAGTCAAACAAAGCTTAAGGGCCCAAATAAGCAGGTTTGGACTGGCAGAAGAGCATTAAGGCCACAAGCAGTACAAGCAACATGTCACAAGATTTTTCTGTGAACCCCGTGTCAACAAAATGGGGGGAGAGGCCTAGAGAAAGCAAGTTAGGAGGATGGTGGGACAAAGGAGAGGTGTGGGTACTCTTTCCAGAGCCCAGAATAGCAGTCCTTGGCATTAGGTATTTTTCTATGGCTGCTCCTGGCTGAGGTCTCTAACTGCATCCTTAAACGTTTCAGCTGAACTTCAAATAGGCAAAAGTCCTAAAGAATGCACCAGTAATGAGCTTATTCCTAACACAATTAGCTTCACACTTTGGCAAACACACTGAAGATATTAATTTAACTCAGATGCTTAGCTCAGAACCAAACCCTCCAGATTTAACAGCAGAATGAACCATTTCAGCCCAAAGAGCTGGATGTGATGGAGCACCCGCACACGTGCAGCGAAAGGCTCTTGCAAATCAAGCTGCTTCATGACTGCAGTGTGGAACAATTCCCTTGTGGTAGTCTTCACTGCTGAGAGAGATAGGAGGAACCCTGAATTCCTGTCTAACCCCACTGTTGTAACAAAGTCACGTATTTTGTTGTGTTTACACTGGGGTAGGAAAGCATTTTCTTTATCAGGCAAGCGGTCCTGGTGCTAAGCTTTGCTTTCTGTACTGCTCCCAGGCAGACACTCCTAGATGAATGCAAGAGGGTTTGTTCCTCTGCCAACACAGGCACCACATTTTAGCATACTAAATTTCAAAAAATATCTGCCTGTATGTATTCAGCATGAAAATGATCATTAGGAAAATGACTTTATATTACCACTGCAGCGGGAATGAAATGAAATAAACAATTTGTGGATAAAACACTATCAGCGACCGCAGTAAATGTTTTGAGGATGAGTTGCAGTATAATTGTGGTATAATTTCTTCTTTTGAAAAAAATAGTCTTCCTTACAATGTGCTGCCCACCTCAGCAGGCAATTAGTGAGAAGCTAGGATGGAGTTCAAACAACTTTGAGGATGATCATTGCCTTTTCAGGTGAAGGGAAGGGCTTTTTCTACTCAGAAAGGCATATATGCACATGGGATTGGCATGGTACTGCATATTCCATTTAATTCTCAGCAGTCTAATGTCATCCTTATGGCAGGAGTAATGCATCTCCTTGTCAGCCAACTCCCACATCCCTTTTTTTTTGTTAAATCCTGGTGAGAACAAGCTCTGATAACGAGTGAATTGGTGTGCTGGATTCCTGAAAGATGTATCTCCTGAGAAACCTACTGTCATGCAGCGGATGTGAACTAGTCCAGTCCTGCAGAACAAGATAATATTAAAGTTGGTAATAGACTGCTGGAAATGTGCAGTAGTTAAAAATAAGTAATACACCTACTCAAAAAGGTCCATTTAGACTGGAGTCTACCCAGTCTGGAGTCTACCCAGTCTGGAGTCTACCCAGCCTGGAGTCTTCTGCACACGGTTCTGATTGCTCCTCCCGTTCTCAGTGACAAACACTGAGGCCAAACCAGGGTGCCAAACCAGTAGAAAGCTGAGGTAGGTATGGGGAAATTGGGGCAAATTATTAGTATGAGGAGAGTTGTTTTCTAGATTTGTGTTCTACTGAAGAAGTGAGTACATCAGATTTTGATGTGGATTTAGGTTCTGGTATTTTTTGCAGTCATTCTCTATTGAAATCCAGATTATGGTAAGAGCTGACTAGAAATTTGAGGTGTTTTTATTGATATGCTATGCTTCTAGCATGGAATGAGATGGAATTTTGATGCTTCTAAAGGAGGACAAGTAGAGGGACAGGCTGAAGGGGCAACAGACTTTCTTCACAACACTCTGTCTCAGGTACTTTAAGCAAATTTCTCTTGAGTATGAATGCCTAGGGGTAGTACTAGCAAAGTGGGTAATTTTTTTCCCCCCTAAATTAGAAAAAGGAACTAGGAGGAGGCCACCAGATGTATTTCCACTTTTTCAGAGGAGCTTGCTCTCTGCTGTGCAAAGATGTGTGAAACACAGAATTGCAAGTTACATTTTCCTCTATATAGTTTTTGAAAATGTTCTTTCAGATGTGTCACAGGCAGTATTTCTCACTCATAGGATGCCTTGTACTGCCTGGGTGACAACCACAAATCACAACTGCTTCAGAACCCAGAGAGAGACATTTTAAGAACCCTGTTATCTCCAAAATGGTTTTGGCTGTTGTTGATACCGAACATTTTTCCTTTCATGGATAATTGATATCTTTCTCTTCAGGAAATCAAAATAGTAAGGCACATGAGAAATATGAGTAAAAAACATAATTTTGTTAGTAGCAGCTAGAAGGGAAAAATCAAAAAAGCTGGGTCTTGATCTGCTGTCCCACCAGCCTCAATCAGAGGTGTCACTGGTGCAACTGGAACTGGGTAGTACTAAAATTCTGCACCTGAGAGGAGGACCAGGCTTTCCTGCAAGACTAATGCACAACTACGAGACAATGCCTGGGCTGGTAAAAATAGGCATGTATTTATTAATAGAAATGAAGTTTATGTGTTTGATCTGAATATATACAAGGAATGGAGAAGTCTAGAAACCAGCACTGAAGGTTTTTAATAATTCAAGTCCTGATTCTTTCTTGAAAATAATGGGGAATGGGGCCTAGCTCTTCCAGTGTAAAAGAAAATTATGTAACTAAGGAGTACTTTGCTACTTCTGATAGAGATTTCTGTCTGGAAGAAGTCTGACCAACTGTCCATCAAAGCCAGTTTGTCCAGGTAACTGTCCCTTGCACTTTGGGGGAATATTGCAAAACTCACCCTTAGCAGTGACAGATTTAGAGACTCCTCTGGGGCCCTGATTCTCTGCTACCGACGACAGCTTGGGGTTTTCTGGAATTTCATTCCTGCTTTACTCCTGCTTTCACTCCTCAAGTTGCCCACAGTGAATTTAAGGTGTTCATGTGGGTCTTAATTTTTGCTTTCTGCCGCATACATAAGTGAAGGAGGGGAGTAGCTTTCCAGAAGACCCAACCATTTCACTTGCATACCTCCTACCACCCCGTATGGTCTGTGTCTGAATTAGCACCTTGGATCCTTGAGTCCTGGCACAACAAATGTAGAAAAACAAAGCACCTGGGTTGCCATGGTTATTCTGTGTACATCGCTAGGTTTGGAGCAGATGAGAAATCACTAACAACATCTATTGTGCCTGAGCATAAAGGACACGGTTCTCTTTTCTCCTTGCACTTTGATGCAACCCAGAGTATAGAGCCTTGATGTTACTCAGATCTCAGGACAAGTAGCCCTTGAAATCTCGGTCTGGCTCTCAACTACTATTAAACAGCCTTGGGCCACACAACTGCTGCTCTAACGAAAATTCAAACGAGGTGAACGTCTGATCCAAGCAATACAAGGGTACTGTACAAAAACCACTATCATATTTCTTCTAGATTCTGGGGTATCACTCATAAGTTAAAACACACATGCATTTCTAGCACCTGTGTTTAAATTCATCTGGTGTGTGATGATCTAAAATAAGCCCATTCTGCCACGAGCTCAGTACGTTCTTGGTGAATATCTAAACATACCAGTCTGGCAACTATGAACTGCAGAGAGAGAAACATACTTGAGAGACTTTGAGGTATCAACAATATAGATCAGCAAAGTTGCAAATATTAACATATATATGAATGCATATGTATCAACAACATTAAAAAACTAATACATTCAGATGCTACTTGCAGATCTTTAAGATATTTCAGTTTTCTTCCTGTTATTAATTGGGACATATTTATTCTTGAAAAATACCTACAAGAAGCCAAGATAACATGACTAACTTGAGAAGGTGCAGGATTTGATTTAAGGGTATCTTAGCTTTATGTCTGACTTTGTCACAGAGATTTCAGCTTTTTTTAGCTGTAGCATGGGGAGAATTATCCATATGCCTTTTAACAGAGCTTTGAGATCAGCTGCAGAAATGTACTAGGCAAGAGCTAACCATAATAACTACGAGCACTTTTAAACATTATCTGAACAGCTCTTTAGCTGTTAGCCACTGTCAAAATTGCAAAATGCAAAGAGATGATTTCCATCACATACCAGTCTGTTGTGAAGTACCACGGAACAGTATGTCCCTTGTTTCTTTAACCAAATGTGAAGCAACAGGGTGTAGTCAGTTAAAATGTCCTTATGTAAGATTAAATGTAAATGTTGAAGGTTAATATCACGACTTTCAAAACTATTATACTCCAATGTAGCTGTGTGTTCTGACAGAAATGAGTTAAGCCTGCCTGAGGGCAGAAATGACCTCAGTCCTTCAGTAAGGCAGCTTTCACCACAAACACCACGCAGCAACCACCACTGCTGATGGCCATTCGAAACTGACACGGCTAATGTGGCTGTTTTTTTTTTAAATGTAAAATGTACTTTCATTTTGCTAGCACTGTCCAGGTGAAGCAATGACATTGAGCCCCAAGAGATCCAGATCCTGGGCTACAGGCAGAAAGCAGGGCTGGGATACGGTGCTGAGCTTCATTCTGTCCCTTACTGTTTGATGACGGCACCCCAACCATATCCAAACCCAGATCATATTTTGCTCCTGTCTTACCCTGTCTTCTCAAAACACTCTTTCCAATCATGCCCTCCTCCCTGGGAATGGCCTTTCCAAATAGGTGTCTTTGTGATCCATGGGGGCTTCCATCTGAATGTAGATTTGATCAGTTTAGGCAAGACAAGGATGTAACTCTTAAGAAATGGAGGCTTTGGGGATTTCTTGTGGTTGAGATATAATGGCAAATTAAGGAATCCTGTGTAAAATTCACCACTGAGCTGTTCTGACAGGACATCGGATGACTGGCAGGGGATACTAACATAGAAGCCAAGAGGGGTCATTTCTCCTCCCCATGAACTCCTCATTGGAATGGCAACTAAAATACCCTCCTGAGGCTGTGTGCTTACAGACAGCCCTGACCTCAGGCAGCTGATGTTGCTTCACCATAGGAAGTAAGGCAATGAGTCCTTACGAGGTGTTTTGCTTTTTGTTCTTAGAGCTTACATAAAATGAAGAGCCAAGTAAACAACACTTGAAGAGTGAGGACAAAGTCTAATTTGTGAGTACACAAAGAATGAACAAAAGCCTCAGTTTGCACTGCTTTTGAAAACAATGTTTGTGAATTTAGGAATAAAAAGGTACCCAACTGTCAACTTTTCTTCTAAGGCATTTTACATCTTTCCTGCAGAACTGTTTTCATCATTGCTATTTGTGATTTCCTGGTACAGGAAAGCATTGCTTCATCTTTTTTTTTTTGTATTGCTATCCCACAGTTCTGCACTGCCTCCTAAAATTGGGAGGCAATTCACTTTGTTTTCATCTGTCTCTCTGTGTGCGTTTGGTACCATCCATCCTCTGTAAAGACCAGAAGGGCCAATTTGTTCTCTTTGATAAGATTCAGCTAGGATGGTAAATAATTCTATTTTAGGATGGTTCCACGGTTTCCATTTTTTGTGTAAAACCAGCAAAAGAAAATCTCAAACAAAAGAGGACTAACTCAGCAGGTTCTTCCATCCCATTTGTTCTTCAATAGACTGGATTTACATGAAAAAGTATCGGTATAATGATGACACAGCCAGCAAGACACGAGTCAGTGAACTAGCAATGACTTAGAGGAATCACTGAAAGTTGTTTGGAAAAAAAGTTAATACCTAAATGTAAACACACATTTGATACTTTGTATTTCGAACCTGTGACGTTTTCCTTTAAGCAGAGGTTTATACCTCAAGCTTCATGTGTGTATGTTTATTTTAAAATGAAGAGAATTCTGCAATTATTCTAGTGACAGAGCCTACATGACAATCACATGGATTTAGAGCAGACTGAAACACAGTTACAATTCCCTCAACAGAAAGAATCTCTGAGATGAGGATGTTTGTGGAACAAATGAAAAAATGTTTGTATTTTGCACTGCCTTCAACCTAAGTTCAGTACAGAAACATCAGTTCTGACAAACACTCATTTTTCCATTTCATTAACTCTGTCAAAATTAGGAATCTTTCATTTGAATTGAACTTCCCTCCTTTCCAAATGAAAATGAAACTTCTCAGTTGGGTGCATGCAGGCTGCAAGGGCTCCTTCTGCAGAACCCAACTGGAACACACTGTCGTGGTACCTGGCCAGCAGCTAAAACAACCACACAGCTGTTTGCTGTGGGATGGGGGAGNGAGCCTACATGACAATCACATGGATTTAGAGCAGACTGAAACACAGTTACAATTCCCTCAACAGAAAGAATCTCTGAGATGAGGATGTTTGTGGAACAAATGAAAAAATGTTTGTATTTTGCACTGCCTTCAACCTAAGTTCAGTACAGAAACATCAGTTCTGACAAACACTCATTTTTCCATTTCATTAACTCTGTCAAAATTAGGAATCTTTCATTTGAATTGAACTTCCCTCCTTTCCAAATGAAAATGAAACTTCTCAGTTGGGTGCATGCAGGCTGCAAGGGCTCCTTCTGCAGAACCCAACTGGAACACACTGTCGTGGTACCTGGCCAGCAGCTAAAACAACCACACAGCTGTTTGCTGTGGGATGGGGGAGTTAAGAATGGAAAAAAAAAAAAGTAAAATTTGTGGCTTAAGACAAAAACAGTTTAACAGGACAGAAAAGGAAGATAATAATAGCAATATTAATATTCAAAATAAGTGATGAACAGCACAATTTCTCACCACCCAGTCGATGCTCTGCAGGACCCTGAGCTCCCCCACCTCCCAGACCACCCAACTGGCATATATGGCAAATGACATCATATGATATGGATTATCCCTTGGGTCAGTTTGGCTCAGCTGACCTGGCTGTGGTCTCACAGCTTGTTGGTTGCCTCCCACCTTCTCACTGGTAGGGCAGTATGAGAAGCTGAAGAGTCCTGCACTGCTAAAACATCAACTAAGGCATCAGTGTATTATCAATGTTATTCTCACCCTAAATATAAAAGACAGCAGTTACCAGCTGCTAGGAAGAAAACTAACTCTATCCCACACAAAAACACATGAAAATCTGTGTGAAGCCTGCCAGTCCCTCAGCAAATGTGTATGGGAGTCATCAATTTTCCAGATGCTTGTGATGCAGAGAGTAGAGCTCACTCTTTGACAGAGATGATAAGAATGCTCACTTTTTTTTCTTTTTTTAACAGTACGATAATTAACAGTAAGACAAAAGAGAAACAAGTTCCCAAAGGTTAGAATAAACATTCTTTTACTGGGTAAATTCTGAGAGAGAGCAAAGCAGTTTTGTAAATTGCATGTTCTGGTCTGAAGAGAGCAGTCCAGGGAAGACTCCTGGACTGTGCTGCCCAGAAAGTCACGGGACATCAATGTGATGGCCTTATCCACACTAGTAACTGATGAATCTTGAATGCCCAAGCATCTTTTTGCTGATCATACTCCTGAAAGAACCCAGCACCTGCCCTCTCAGCAATCTACCTCCTTTGTCAAACTAAACCACAGCTATTTTGGAGATTGTCCCCAAGCCCTTGGCACCAGCAGATGTATCCTTAACTGCATTCAAGTGAAATGCTTGTCCATTATTCAAAGCACACGTCCAGCAGAAGCTTAGCCAAGTGATGAGAGGCTAAACACGGAGGAAGACTAAAGCTTGCTCCAAAACTTGAGCAATATGACTGAAGTGCCATGAGCTAGAGGGGCTAGGAAGGAATGGAAACAAGAACACCTCCTTGAAGAGAAACTCCGCCTTTGGGTGTGCAATGAGGTAAGTCCTCTCTATGCTCCTTCCATCCTTGCAGATATCAAGAGCTAACATTAGTGTGCATGAAGGGAAGCCCTCTGGGTGAGGCAAAGCTGCGAAGAACCATCCTGAAGGAGCTCCTTGGTGCTTCAGAAAATGGTATGGGGCCAGGAGGCGTGTGGGGAGGAGGCAAGAAGGGATGAGAATGAACTGTATCTTTGTGATACAG